>JARHVA010000140.1:6500000-7047500 GCA_037957365.1 Torreya grandis
TAGGATTTTATAAGTACATACAAACACATCATAATTTTGGAAATAAGATAAAAAGAAAGGTATAAAAATTACGTTTGCTTTGCTTATTTGAATTGCATTATTCTTAGTCTTGCTCAATCCAAGTGAATATGCTTAGGTTAATGGTATGTTTTTAATTGATTTGATTTATTACTAGCCCAAAACTAACCTTTGTACTCATGTGTTACAATCACCAAGTAGATAACATCATTACATTCACCTAGTTTCATAGAATCAACCACAAAACATTAGACCATATAGGTACACATATGCCTAGAAGAGTGAAATTGAATAGATTATACATGAGATGTTTGAGGTGGGTATTATTAGACATAACCAGAATGAGTATTCATCCCTGATGGTCATGATGTGTAAGAGATATGACACTTAGAGAATGTTACCAAACTAAAAATAACTCAAAAAGTACACCATCGAAGATAAGTTCCCTAATCTAATAATTGATGATTTTATAGATGAATTACATAGTGTTGTTTATTTTACAAACTAGATATTCATTATGGGTACCATAACATTTAGATTAGATATGAGGATATGCCTAAAAAACTTTCAAAACTCATGAAGGTCATTATGTGTTTATGGTCATGCCTTTTATTCTCACAAAATGCACCATCTACATGTATAAGCTTGATGAACACTATTTTTAGGCCTTTTTTGAGAAAATTTGTGTTGGTGTTTTTTGATGACATCCTAATTTACAACAAAACTTTGGAAGAACATTTGAAACATGTGAAATAGGTATTGTTAGTTATGTAACAACATCAAATTTATGTAAAACCTTTAAAATGTGATTTTGGAGTCCAAGACATGGAGTATTCAGGTCATATGGTTTCACATGAAGGAGTCAAAGTAGACCCTCAGAAGATCAAAGCTATCATGGAATGGAAAGTACAAAAAATCTCAATAATATTAGAGTATTTTCAAGGCTAACAACCTACTATCATAAATTTTTCAAAAAATATGGCATAAAATCAACACCACTCACAACCTTGTTGAATAAAGACTCTTTCCATTAGAATAAAATAGATACCAAGACCTTTGAAAAGCTAATGGAGGATATGTGCACCACTCTAGTTTTGTCTACCCCTAACTTTTACAAAACATTTATTATGAAATGTGATACATCAGGTTATCGCATGGGGGTAGTACTCATGCAAGAAGGAAGACCCATTACATTTGAGACTCATCAACTCAAGGATAAAAATAGACTAAATCCAATCTATGAGAAATATATGTTGTATATTATTCATGTATTCAAGTAATGGAGACCTTATCTAATGGGTAGACACATTAATGTAAAGGTTGATCATGATAGTTTAAAATATTTTTTAAAACAATGATTGTCATCAAAAGAATAATAAGAAAGGGTGACAAAAAAGTTTGTATATGACTTTGAAATCATCTATAATATAGGAAAAGATAATTTTATAGTAGATAATATAATTAATTGTTACACCAAAACCTCAAGGCATTAGTGAAATCCACACATCAAGATCTCAACATCCCATTATGATTTCAAAGCCTAGACTCTGGGTTGGATTTACACCTGTATATTAGGATCCCCCACATGTATGATGCCTAGATGAACATTAAAATGACAGTGTAGCCACCCACTATGTGGCTCAAACCTAGGTGGAGGCTCTGATACCAAATTTAATGAACTATTACATCAAAACCTTAAGGCACTAATGAAATCCTCACATTAAGATCACAATAGATTCACAATCTAGGAGGGATGAATCCACTCAAATATTACTATGTGTGATGATCATTAAATAGGCAAATTGGTTTGAAGAGGTAAGATAAGAATGGGAGGATAACAAGGATATAAAGGTTTTGATTCAAAATATCCAACATAGTTCTATAGATTTTACCAAATTTGAGGGAAATGGAAAGCATTGTGATATAAAGATCACTTATACATATGTAAGAATTCTATCCTCAAGCACAAAATACTTAAGGAGATTCATGCATCTCTGATATGTGGCACTCATTTTTTTTTTAAACCTATCATATAATCAAGCAATATTTCTTTTGGTAAGAACTCAAGGGGAATATAAAAAAAATTGTAATTGAATGCATGGTGTGTCAACAAAACAAGGGTGAAATAATTAAGACACTGGGTCTTATAAAACATTTATCCATTCCTATCCATAAGATGGATGAGGTATCCATTGATTTCATTATAGGGTTGTCAAGGGTTCAAGGTAAAAATTTCATCATGGTAATTATGGATAGGCTCACAAAATATGCTCATTTTGGCTCCTTGTCATGGCCTTTTTAGTTAGTACAATAGGTTTTGTTTTTTTATGGATACAATTCAAAAGATTCATGTTACACCCAAGATCATTATAGGTGATCATGATTCCATCTTTACCAAAAAAAATTGGACTATTTTGTTTTCATGTTTGGGTACTGAGTTTGCTCATAGATCATCATATCATCCTAAATATGATGGGAAAACATAGGTGGTTAACAAATACCTAGAAGGGTATCTTTGTTGTTTTTCTTAAGATAAAAAATAATGATGGGTTCATTGGCTACCACTAGTAGAATGGTGGTATAACATTTCTTTCCATAACTCTTTAAAAATGTCTCCATTTTTGGCACTTTATGGTTAACAGACCCCATCCATCACTTCATCCTTGCAAGTGCAACCCAAGAATCAAGTTGTTGAATAACACATTCAACATCAATAGTAAGTCCTAATTAGTATGAGAGATAATTTGGCAATGACATGAAATAGAATAAAGTAACAAGTGGCTCAACACCATAGTGAAAGGCATTTTCACTTTGGTGATTGGGTATTTTTTATGTTTATTACCATTTAAGCACATCTCTAAAGTAGTATAAAAATGATGAGAAAATTTCTCCTAAGTATCATGGCCCTTATAAGATCTTGTATAAAATTAACAGTGTTGCATACAATTTAGAACTACCCCAATCCTGTCACATTCAATTTCCTCTACAGAATATTTAAAAGATTAATTAGTAGATTATGTGGTTAAGTATTAACATATTTGATACATATTCTAGGTTGGATTTGTATATGTTATTTTGTTGATAGATATGTTACTTGTTCATGATTAGTATCTAGATAAAGAGTCATTGCATATGTTTTATTATGCTTTATGATCATGATTTTTTAGATTATTTGTATTCAACAATTTATTATGGTTATACGCTAATGATTATTTTGAGTTATATTAACTACCATTTTATTTCATGAGGTGGATAGACTATCCCACCTTCATAGGTAGTTTAGAGGGAGAGTATCATCGGAGAGGGGGTGCAGATACTGATAATGGGGGTAGAGAGAGAACTCTTTTAAACCTATGCACACACCATAATAAGTTGTTTAAATGAAAATAAATGTTATTGCATTGGTATTTTGTTACAACCATGTTTTATTGTTTTGATTTTGTTATGAGACATGATTTACCCATGTATGCTAAATCTCTACCATGTTGTGCAATTTTTTTTCTCACTACATTATATTGATTATAAATATGAGTGCATTTGTTTGGTCATTTTGATTATATATCTCATTTGTTTGGTTACATTATACTTCAATTATATAGCTTAGATAATGGTAGGTTTCTTGTTTCATCTCATTCTTTTATGTCTTTATAATCTAACTGTATCTTTCGGTATTGATAGTTCAGGTGTTACTTGTTCTGTTTGTTTCTTAGTTAACTTGATTTGGATATCTTTAGCCTCAAGCATGAATGTGCATTAGGGGGAAAAAAGGGGGAAAATTACCCAAAATAATTGAGTTCAAAATATCACTTTGAAGATTTATCCATAATGAGCTTTTTATATACTTAGGTAAATAGATTTTAAAAATTAGATTTTATTTTGGAAGTTTTGAGTCACCTTCAATATGATGTTCTAATTTTTTCAAATGACAAAAGGTAATTGGGAATCGAGTTAGGTTTTCATTGATTATTGCTATAATGGTGGAGTTTTAACCTCACCAAGGAGAAACTAGTGAGTTATTTCATCATGATGCCTGGTAACGGAGCTCTAATTGTGAGATCAACTAAAAAATGAAGGGAGTGAAGCATTGATTAGGTGAGTTACATGGTGGGTAGTTTGTATAATAGTATGGAATTTTGTAGATCATGCAAGATGTGTATGATATAGAATAAAGTAATAATAATGAATGTGAAAGGAGAAAAGATATCATCATGATAGACTATTGGGAGGAGAAAGGAAGCATATAGTAGGGGAAAGAAGAGCCATCAATATTTTTAATCAAATTTTGGATCTACCTTAACCAAGCAAGTAACATATTAAACCTATGTATGAAAAATAAAATGGTTTTTGTTTTTAGTCTAAAAAATATGTCAATAATTGGTATGAGGATTTAGTTAGGTTGATTTTATATATTGATAGACTCTTTTCATGAAAATTGATATTATAGTTATAGCCAGTTTATAAAAGTGATGTTAAAGCCTCTCTCCTCTATTATATTTGAGAATTTGAGTATATGACCTATGTTGAATCATTTGATTACCTAGAGGGGTTTGTTGGGAAATTTTTATGTGTGTTTTATTCTAAGGTAAGTTGGTAGTTCTTTGTGAGCACCTTAAGGATGTTATTGCCTAGGATTTAGAAAAGTTATGAAACTATAAGTTAAATGGAAAAAATTTACAGATTTATAGGATAAATATATTTATATTTGTATGGGGTTTCAAAATAAATACATGTTACTAAATGGATATAATGTAATCTAAGTTTAGATATTATATGTATGTATGCATATACATATGTAATAAGGAGAATACATACATACATATAGATCTAAGTACGAAGAAGTAAATGTGTTTATCTTAAATGGATATGTTGGAATGAATATAAAGGCATATTTATATATATTAAATGTTCATTCTCAGACTTTTATATTATTGTGATGGATCTTTTAATATGTGAAAAGGGCAAATCTTTTATGACGAATGTGACCATAATATCACCTAGTTCTATTATAGTCTTATTATATTTTAGAGCATGATGATATAAACAAATGAAAAACAATAAAAGGGTAGCTTATAGTGTTATTTTATGATAAAGGTTACTTGAGATTCCTAGAATATTATGTTGACTATGTACTGACATTGGTTATATACTTATTTGTAAAAATGGTGTTTCAAAGATATGTTATAAATAAAGGCATAAAATGACTTGATTATTTTTATAGTCAAATGAACATATTTGGTATGGAATATATATCTTTGGTAAATGTATATGTTTAAGTGATTGGAATTAGTTGTATTCTTGATTGATGTTTTCTTACATCAAATTATTATTGCATGGTATTTATTACATATTGAAGTTTTACCATTCTACTTTTGAATCTATTATATGTAGATTGTATTTGGATAATAAGAGATATGTATATGAGTATGCCATTGATTAACTCATATACCTATCCCTTGATATTTTATTTAAGTCATGATTCAGTAGTAGAGAGTTTTGTGTGAATAAAATGACTCAAATTTGTAAATCTAGATACTATAATGAAAAACTTTGGCCAATGTAATGTTATAACTGAGACATTATCATTTCATTGTACTTTTAGTTTATATATGTTTGTTGATATCATTTAGATAGATGAATGGATTCCATGGACTATTTTATTATTGTATGTAATAGTGGTAGTACACACATGAGTTTTGGTTGATTTCTTGATGTCCACACTATTATTATCTTCCCCTCTATGAAGGGTAGGGCCACTCTTAGTGGGGAGGTGTATGAGAGACTGTTGGTATATGGTTGGAGGTAAAGCACTCAAATGATGATCTCCCTATATCAATTGATTTAACCTTTGGTATTATACTTAGACTATTTTATGGATCATGGAGTTATTTGATTAGCTCATTTGTACTATTATACTCATTGAATTGTTTATTAGACATTGTATTATATTATACTTTATTCATTGATGGATATTCAACATAGTAGTGGTTGTGTAATTTGTATATTCTTCTAAAATTATAAATAGTAGTGGTTGTAAGCATATTCATGACTAATTTATGGATTATACTAGTATTTGTTGTACGTGTTTCATTATATTGTACTTAATTTATATTTTTTAGCTCATAGACAGATTTATTATGGAGTACAAAATTGATTGGATTTTAGCCATGGGTTAATTTCATTACAAAATTTATTAATTAATATTCATTTATTTATCAAACAATAAATAGATAGTTGCAAATGATTTTATAATCAATTTCATGTGATAAAAAAAAATAGGCTAGCCCAGTGGGGTCTCACAAGTCCACTCACATACATCCTCTATGTCATGTATCTTTCCTAAAGAAGGTGATTGGACAAAGATTTTCTTCCTATATTGAGTTACCAAAATTGGATGAAGAAGGTTGAGTCATTCTAGAACCTAAGGAGATCCTACACACATACATAAAAAAATATGAGAACAATAGAGATTAAGGATTATTTGATCAAGTGGAAGAATATGAACCATGAAGATGCAATGTGGGAGGATGAAGTTTTTTTATAGTAACACATGAATTCATTCAATGCTGAGGGCAATTCCATTTTAAATTTAATGGGCATCGTACACCCTTAACCTATAGCATGTCTAGTTATATGTGTAGCTGACTTGTGGATTACATAACCTCTCATATTATCTTGTCACATTTTTATGTGTTCTTATATTGTTAGTAGGGTCAACCTATGGAATAATCATGGCCTAAGTAGATTATATACATGAGGTAGTGGTTAGTATTTGATGATCATATTGTGAATTCTACTCTTAGTGCATTATTATGGAGGTTGCCACCTCAAAGTGGCTTAATCATATTTATCAAGTATTTTTCTCTTTCGTCAATTATTATTGTGGATATATTTATTTTGCTCTTAATTTTATGATATATTATTCCATTGATGCAAATCATCTAAGTAATTTTATTACATTTTTTAGAACAAATAAATTAAAAAATTATCTCCATCAAATATGTTAACTTTTTTGTATCATTGTTTCATTATTTTATTTAGTATATATTTTGGGCCACTCTTATTGAACTATCATAATGTCTCCCCTATGTAATCAAAAGATTAAAAAAAAATTGGTCATTGTCAAATTTATAATCCTATCCCATTAATACATCAAAATTTTCATATTATGGCTATTGTGAGTTAAATGGTAGACGATGATTATTGTGATTTAAATTGTCATGGAATTGCAATAGCCAACCATGCACATTGAATAGCCACACTGACCCATCACATGTATTCAATTTCCTGAGCCACTTTGGAAGTTTTTGGAAGTTTTTTGAATTAAAAATAATCATTTTTAATTCTTTTCCATAATCATTTTTTTTTGTTTCCATTGTCACCATGTCATCTCAAAGTTACAAAGCCTTTATCAATTTTTAAAGGAAGAAAAGTGTTTTCAAGAAACAAAGAAGATCAAATTAAATTGTAAGGGTATTTTAGCGATCATTAGTGAATAAAATCTATATTTTTTTAGCTTTATTATAGTTATGAATATTTGTTTATTTGTTAAGAAAATATTTTTTACTAATAACAAAAGCATGAGCATTTTCAAAATTTGTATTGCTTAACAAAATAAAATAATGGCTTATCATTATTATTTTCTAAATTTACAATGAATGTTGTTTAATAATTCTTGTCATAGTGATAATTTTTTTCATGATTTAAAATTATTATTTATGTTTTAAAAATAATGAAACCCTTGAGAAAGGAAACCTATAACTATTTGTTGCATACGATATAAATGTATGAATATACATTTATCAAATCTATGTGTCACTGTGTTCATTGTTTTAATATATTGAGACTCTATATAATAAGTGACTTTAAATCCACCATGATAACCTTGAAAATCCAATATGTTAAGGCCATTTATATGTTCTAATATCCATGATGTGAAACATTTTATTAATTTTGAAAAATGCTATTTACCTTGGTGTGACTTGTCATTTGTCCCTTTTGATTAAGGTGTGATGCTTGAGTCACTTTTTTTATTTTTAAATTATGTAGTCACTATGAATGGATATATTAAATTAGAATCCTTGTATAATATTAAATTCTCATGTTAATTCAATCATGATAACTATCAATCATTCTGTTGTGGCCACCTAGTAAACATGCAGTTGCCTTTTTATTCTAGGTCAATGTGACTCAACATCTTATTTCTAAGCTACCTATGGTACATGATGAGGCCACATGTTTTCTATAATGAAATCATGACCATGAACTCATCTCACATAGTTCATTTGGTCACCATATTCTAGGTACAGGATGGTTAAAATATAAATTGGGTTGTAATTTATATTGGAATGTGCTTGAGGCCACGTAGGTGCATTAGGTCAACTACAACCACTCTTTTAATACATAATATGTTACCTGATATCACATTGAATTCCCATGCCTTAAAAAAAATCCACATACATATATAACTAATATGTGACACTTATTTTTATCTCACCATATTAATTGGTGAGTTCATGTAGATTATAGGGATTATATACATGTGAAATTATTTACCATGTGATCAGTGAAGGACCCACTATAATGCACTTTGAATGTTGTGGCACTATCCCAAAGTGAACTATATGAATCCAAGAACATCATGGACCCATTAACTTTAGTTTTATGAACTTTTAAATCCACTATGGCATCGATCTACAATTAAGCTAGGCTAGAAACAATTTTACCCTAAATTTAGATATGCAGGTATCTAGGGTTAAGAAGATTAGATTATATTTTACACAAGGGTGTTGAACTAATCTAATTAGTGGTCTAATTAATAAAAAACTTAGACAAATAATATTATGAATTTATACAACTGAGATTGATAAAAATAGTAAAGTAAAACTTTTGATATATATTGTAATTATTGAAAATAAATGATATTTAGTTGGTTTATTATGTGCATGAATTTCTAGGTAGGAATAATATATAAGTGGACTTGAAGATGATCCTAGAAAAATCATGAAATTTTATGAATATCTTTATTATGGCCTCAGATGCTTGTATCAAATCTAAACATTTATGCCGATGTAGGTGTCTAACTCTGTCATAGGTATCCTATACAAAATATTGTATGAATCTATATGAAACTAATTAGATACTTCTGGGTTTTATGTCACCTTTCTTTTGACACTCTTAGATCATGCTCACAATTTTTCATTCTTTGTGAAATGATCAAACCCTAACTCTTCACCCTTTGAGTGACTATGATAAAAATGGGTTAGTGGGATCATGTTTTTGAATTGACCCCAAAAACCCCTTTGTCAATGGATTCTACCTACATATATAATACTCTAAATAGGGCCTCTAACTAATGTAGTTATCTCCTACATGTTGGTTAGTATATGCATAAGGGTGTAATATGTGATAAATAAAGACATGTAGTGACCTAGTTTGTAACTTGGAAAATATGGCTCATGAATACTTTAGACCTATGGAAAGACTACTCCTATGACTGATATGGAAATAGGGATAAATAAAGCATATTATAAAAGGCTTGGGTCATGATAATAATAAAAGTTCAACTAAGAGATAAATAATTTGGCACAAATAGATGACCATGAGCTTTTTAGTAGCAATAAGGTCTAAAACTAAAAGGTACAACCATGATAGGTATTTTTCAAGTGTAAAAGATTGATGTATTATATAAATAATATTTTAGTCTCTACACCCCCTAGTCTAGTAATTAAATTACAAGATTAAAATAAAGAAATGCACACCTGGGTGTCTATAACACACCTTATTTTTATGTAAGCACACCTTACATGCTTTTTTGGTGATTGACCTATAACCAAGAGCATGTTACAGTATATAATTTGTGTATGAAATCTGAAATTGAAATATTTTGAATTGTTTGAAATTAAAAAGAGCAAGGTTAGGATTACACACATGTGTCGATGTAACCATATTGCCTTTTGGTAATTTTATTTTAAAGGATGCCTCATTATGAAGCATTGAAGTTACAATTATAATAATTTTTAACTTACAAGTACATGTATATATAGATATTAGAGGACACATGCCCCAATCTTGGTGTAAAGGTGAGTTGTAACACAACCATTGAGCTTGTTTCATCTCAATCATGCAACCTAAATATGTGCATAACCTAATGAATGTTGATGTAGAAAATTCTTTGTCAAGGGGCACAAGGTATGTCTAAATTGGTCTTGGGCTCATTACAACTAGGAAAAAAATTAGGTTATCTTTATGCACTCAACATTTAACACTCGACTACACTGACATAAATCCACATAAGGCACAGGCCTTATGCACTCACCTAAAGAACAGTAGAGAAATAACTGGGGCATGTGTTGGGATAGTTATGTCATAGCACAAGGCATCATATATAGGACTTTGTCATTTCAAGGAAGGCTTAAGTAGGCCCCTTGGTGAAAGTCTTTTATAGATGAATCTTTGTTGTCTATAGGCACAAGCCCATTTATAAAACTAGTTTTAGAGTCATAAGGGTGCAAGCCTTTATTTCACAAAGCTTAACATCATGTAAGCACTTTGAAGGGTCAAAGGACTATTCTTACTTAAAGTATTTATACTTAGGCTAGTGCTTATTATGAAGAGTATGGACATTTGGTGCAGGCTCTCTCTACACTTAGGTTATTTCTATAGAAGATGCTAACATCATCAATATTATAAGGATGCCATTAACATCATGAACCAGAAGCTTGAAAACAATAATCTTAATGTAAATTTATGTAACTTACAACATTATAACCATTGCACATCCAGATATCAACACCAAGGAAGTATAAACTAGAATCATTATATGATATGCAATAACCTTCTTCATTAATCAAAATTCAAATACAAAACATAGTCCATTACACTAAAAATAGAGCATATACTTCACTCAAAATAATTAATGGCCCAGAGGCTCACAAGCAAACCTGGGCACTACAAATGGATCCTTAATGGTGTCCATGATACTCTTTGATCTAATGGCATCCTATTACAATGTATCCAAATCCAATTCTCCATAGCTTTATTGTATTAATTTGTGTCCTTCATGTTTGTTAGTTCAAGCTCCTTTTATAACTCTACAAGAACATCTCTTGCTAGGCTGGAGTGTGCATGTCAGGGGCTGATCTAGACCCTTTTTTGATCATTATGTTAGCTCTATCACCTTACACCCTTCACACTATGGTCACCACATATCATCCAACCTATAATATGCCCTAATATTCTTGGAAATGGTTAGCCACCTACTAGCTAGCACAAGGTCTACACACACCAAGATTCCAAAATGGTAATCATTCAAAATGATGCATCATGTCAAAGTGTCTATCATGTTGGTGAAAATCCCATACTTATCAAATACAAGCCCAATATTACCCCATAAAAAATTGCTAGTCCACCTTTAGACTAGGCAGTTAAAGTGTTAAGTGTGCAAAACTCAAGCATGCTCTCCTTAAGTTTGGTGTTAAAGTCCTCAAGGCTTTTGATATCAAGTTTGATCTCTTTAGCAATGTTATCTATTTTTGTGGAGGTATTACTAAGTGTGAGCATGTCATTATTTTCCATCTCCTTTCTGAAGACCTCTAGATTTGCCTTGGTCTTAGTCACACCCCTATCTAAGATTACTCCTTACTCATAGGCCTTAGTCTGTAAGGTGCAGAAGAGTGATTCCAAGTTTTTTTATTGTTCCTTTATCTAGGTGCTTAGTACATTAACCTTCCCCATTATTTGTGTGTATAGCTTGAACTTTGTAGATGTGCTTCATCTTCAACATCTTTATAGAATTTATTCTATTTCTTTTCCATGCCATCATTAATGATATTTTTGTATGCAATTTCAGTGGCCATATGAATAATTTAATTCCTAAAATGAACTAAGTTCATGGTCTGAGGGTTTATGATGAGGGAGTCATTCCCTTCTTCAAGTTATTTTATGCCCAATATAGCCTTTCAAGGTGCTTCAAAGTGAGGCTCATCCATGTAGCTATCAAACACAAATGCAAGTTATTTGCACATCCTAGTTGTGGAAACTTCAAAGGGTATGAAGTCAAACATATAAAAGCCTTCATCCATCTACCCTTCACTATTTCTCTAATGCTAAACTTTGCACTTTCTTCCTTGATGATAGCCAACTCTGTTTACTCTTCCTCCTCACTGGCACCACTAATTTTTTGTCACTTTCCTATGAGGACTCATCTTCTTGTTTTTCAAGGGGTTCTTCCTCAGAATTTTCCCCTTTGTCCACTTCTTCTTCCTAGGGTTTCTTAATTCTTACCTTTAGGTGTAATCCCTTAACACTAGCTTCACCTTATTCATATTCCTACTAGGGTTCCTCTTCAGTCTCTTTTTGTTTTTCTAAACTGCTAGTATCTCATTTTTTTACTTCAAGTTCCCCTTCACTAATTTGCCACATTTGTTATGTAGCTTCATTTGATTTTTTGGTGGGGGAGTTGTGCACCTTCTTTGATGCCTTAATAGTTGGTCTCATGTTTGTGGGGACCTTCTTCATCTTCTCTCTCTTGGCCTTCTCTTCCTCATCCTTATCCTTTTACATTTATGTTTCACTTAGGCCCATTTCCTTCTAATCCCTCCTCTTCTTCTTAAGCACTAGCACCATCTTAATTTCTTCCTCATTTTAAACTATCTTGTTCCACAACCTTCTCTTTTCCTCTTTTATTTGTAGAGACTATGTGGGGGGTTCTTCTCTGGGTGAGGTGCTTGTTAGCTTCTCTACTTATTTAAGTGAGGTAATTATGCCACTTTGGAGGGCCTTTTTGTATATCTATGGTACTAAGCTCCTCTTCTTATTTGACCTACATGATGTAGTTCTTTATTCCTTCTTCCTCTACCTCTTCATCCTTTCCATGCATGAGGGCCTCTTCCTCTTCCATTTCTACCAGAGTTGTAGGGAGCACAATGGGTCCCTTTGAATTCTTATTTTATGCTTCTTGATAGAGGAAGAAAAATCTAGAATTAAGGTTATGTGCTTTTTGGGAACTATAGGTGTAACTTATTCATCAAAATCAATCCTCAACCTAATGCACTCCTAGACTTCCTCAATTGTCTCTTCCCATTTCATTTGGGGAGACTTATCCATTTTTGGCATTGGCTTCCCTTATTTATTGATCAAGAGGGGGAAATCATCATCTTTCTCAGGGTTGGTGCCCTTCTTTTATGGCTTCATCTCATAGTACAGATTGAAGATGTACCTAGTTGTAATTTCCCTCTAGAGGGGATGGAGGTCCATTCGGTTAGAGTCATCCTCATCATCTTTTGTGGATTTTTATCCTATGTGCACATACTAGCACCTCAATCTTCTCCTTTCTTGGTCTATGGCCTTCATCAGGATCTCTAATTGTTATGTGTTTTGAATTATCCTTAGCACCGCTATCAAAAATTTAGCAAAAAATGCATAAGGTAGCTTCAGCCAATCAAAGAGGTTTCCATGTGTGAATGTCAAGTGCACTACACAAAAATGCTACATGATGGTGAAGGTCATCATGCTTATCATGTGATGGGGGAGCTCTTGAGGGATGTACCATTCAATCCTAAATGCCTCTATGTATCAACCACACCATCCTAGTACTCTTATTTTATACTTTTAGGAGAAGTTGGGTGGGTAGGTAAATTCTTAGTACTTTAACATTGGGGAGTCCTTGTGAAATGGGAATACCAATAGATTATCATCATTACCATTAGGCATGTTGATATCCTCCATCATGATTATTATTAACATGAACCCCCACTTAAATTTCTCACATGCCTTATGGCATTCTAGCACA
Organism: Torreya grandis; assembly: GCA_037957365.1. Lineage (NCBI taxonomy): Eukaryota > Viridiplantae > Streptophyta > Pinopsida > Cupressales > Taxaceae > Torreya > Torreya grandis. The sequence continues at coordinate 6,513,808 of JARHVA010000140.1, forward strand.
TTCTTCATAATTTCCTCCACAATAAACTTTGCAATATTAAACTTGACCCCCTGCACGATATGGTGGGTGATGCATAAATATGTATTGATTATATAAATCCACCATCTACTAGGGAATAGCTTGGAGCTCACAAGGCATGTTGTTACCCTCATGTTGAGGTCTTGTATGTCTTTGATCAAGAATGTGAACCCTGCCTTGTATTAACCCAAGAATTTTGTAACCCTCTCCACTTCCACATCATCCTCCATCATCTGGTAGATATCCATCCTTGTGCTTGAGAGCCCTATGATCCTATTGATGAGGTGTATCAAGATCTATATACACTTCCATGTGAAATAAAATCAATCACCATGGACATGTGAAAGGAGGAATTATACTAATTCCTTTAACTTGTCAAAACTTGGTAGCTCATATAACTATGTTGTGTTAGTTATCACCAACTTGTCTTAGATAGAGATGTTGAACAACATTTCACCCACCTTGATCTTCATTCCTATGTCAATCATCTAGTCTTGGTTGAGCTCTTGCACATTATTTAGCATGTGTTGGTTATACTCCTTCAATTAGATTATGTGTGCTAAGGATACACGTCTCCCCTACTATGACCTCAATGAGAAATTGCATTTATCTATATACAAGCTTTGTGCTTACCTCAGGGTTAATCTCAGTGATGCTAACACTTTCTACTAGATGCACCATTTTATTTATAGTGGTTATTTATTCTACCATCTGTACCTTTTTGGCATCCTTATGTGCCTATGATGGCCCTGAACTTAACCTCTTCTTGCCCATTCTAAATTAGCTACTATTAAAACATGATCGATTGATCTTCCCAAAGCCCTTAATCTTTCTTTGTGATTCTTTATAATCACAAGGTCTATGATTGAGACTTTGGCTCTCAAGCTTTGTTTTTTATTAATGGCAACCTTGATGACACCTGGAATTTATAATTGTTTTTTCTCTTACAATTCTCTCTCCACATGCCTCCTTGCCAATATCAACTAGAATACAATCTTTTTCTCTTTTCAACTATTCTCATTTGGTGGTTGTGGGTACTGTTAAATTTCACTTTGGTAGCATTTTCTTGTTTAGCTCTGGTTTAGATTATATGTTTGGCTCTACATTTAGGTTAAAATTCACACAAGGTTTGTAACATGTTTTAGTCTATCATTCACTTCTTTATACCTTAATTTCAGCTACCTTATTAATTTTAGGTGAGTAATGGCATGGTGGCACATGGATTTATTGAAATATATTAAACCTATAAAATCCATGAAAATTTTCCACCACATTCATATTTATTATGGATATTTGTGCCTCTACCATCACCGCATTAACTTTTCTTAATGGTGTATTTGGTGAAGTGATAAGTGATTTAAATGGTCACTTCCCTCCAACTATTGGGCAGATGCTAGTTGTCTTGATGATCTTCCTCCTATGATTCATTCACCTTAATGTGACCTTCACCTTTCTTATGGAAATCTAGGTGTGAAACTTCACATGCACATGATTTAGCCTCCTCGGTTCCATCTCCTCTTCTTGTTGCACTTTTTTTCAAGTGCATTTTCATTTCTTGGTTGATTTCTCTATGCTTTCATCTCTTGATTTGGCCCACTGTACCCCGTAAAAATTCCTACACTGGTCCTCTAGTGTTTTATTCTCTCTTATTGATTTCTTTTGCATGATCATCTTATGCACCCTTCCTTTTTCAACTTATCCTCATATCCTTCAAGTTTGTAAACTCCACACACCCATAAACTTATGTGTCTAGCTTAAGCACTTAAAAAGCATCCATGCTCGACTCACCTGATTGGAGTTATGCATGTAAGTGCCAAAAGAGTTCTTTTATTGGCCTGAAAGTGCCTCACTTATTCCCTTAAACATAAACATAAGAAAAGATTTGGTTTGCACCAATTTTTATTCTAGTTAGCACAACACAATCAAGTTATGATCGAGAAGTAAATGTTTGATGGCACAAGTGCCATCTTATTGGCTATAGGGATTCAATATAGTGTTGTTAAAATGACCAAGAAGCATTTCACCCATTAACATGCATAGATTAAAAGTACCAATATTCAATATGTTGTGGATGATATAGGGTCCCATCTATCTAATTTGTAGCTTGCCTAGGTACTTGAGGTACTTTGATTCATATAACAAGACCAATGTTCCTTTAATAAGTACTTTATGATTGATGTTCTTATCATGCCAAAGCTTCTAGCATTCTTTCTTTACTTGTTGACTCTATCTTGCTTGGGTGCATGTTTTGTCCAAGTGCTCTAAGTATTCCAATCATGCACTCAATGACTCTTGGTCATCCAAATGACCAATATACACAATATGCAATGAGGGTACTACGAATTCCATTGGTAAAACTTCATCTATGCCAAAAACCAATTAAAATGATGTAGCCTTGTTCAAGCACTTGTATGTTGTGTGATAGGCCCATAATATTGCTGACACATGATCATCCCAATCTTTGTGACCAATGTTGTATATCTTTATAAGGCACCTTCCTAATATCTTATGGAATGCCTTAGTGGTGCCATTCACTTGGGGATGATAAGGTGTTATTTTATGGTGTGTTATCATATATTCAGTCAGTAAGATGTGCATGGCTTGGTTGATTAAATGTGCACCATGGTCACTAGTCAAACTAAGTGGGTACCCATAGTGACTGATGATGTTCTCCCATATAAACCTTATGGATATGGTGGTTATACAATATTTGGTTGGCACTACCATAGCCCAGTTTGTGAAATAGTTTATGGCTACCATAATGTATCATGTACTTATGCACTTTGTAGTGGGAGTAATAGGCCTAATAAAGTTAATGGACCATTTTTTAAATGGTTTATGAGCTAGGATGGGAATGAGAGGCATCTCATCCTAATGGTTTGGTTTTTTTTGTGCATTGGTAGATGTCACATGCCTTGGCACACTCTTTTTCATCTTGGAATAGAATTGGCCACCATAAATCTTATTGTAGTACCTTGCATACCATAGCATCTCTAGTGTAATGGCATCTAACAATCCCCTCATGCATCTCTTATAAGGCTAATCCCTATTCGTGCTCTAAGACATACAATCATAGGACCTCATCTCGGCTCAACTTGTATAGTTCCTTACCAATAAATTGAAATGGGGTGGCATAAACTACAAGATGCTTCTTATCCTTTATTATCATAGTTTGGGGCGTAAACCTAGATGTCAAAAATGTGGTGATCTCCACTAAGTATTCAGGGATGCACTGGAATCTATAGAGTTATATATCTAGCATATCATCCTCAATAGGCATTGTCACATCACTAGAGTCGATATAGGATAAATGGTCTGGGCTTAAGTTCTATTTTCTAGGATTTACTATAATGAAGAACTAGAATTATTTAAATAAGACTATCCATCTATAGATGCACCCATGGAGAATGGGATTCTTTACCAAGTACTTAAATTCCTCATGATTAGTGAAAAAAATGAATGGGGTGGCCAACAAATATTGCCTAAATTTTTCCAATGTATAGACTATGGCAAACACCTCACACTAAATTGTAATGTAACTTTTATCTACCTTGGTTAGTTATCTACTTACAAAGGAAATGGGATGATTTAATTTACCTTCACTTGGTTTCACTAGAATGGCACCAATTATAGAACTAGATGCATTAACATGGATGTGGAAGAGAGTTTTCTAGTCAGGAAATTGTAGTATCATCGTGCTTGCTAGTTTGAGCTTTAGTATTTCAAAGGTATATTATTGTGTTACACCTTAATAGAATATGTCATCCTTACACAAAAAATCTTCTAGTGGTGTTGAAATCTTGGCATAGTTTCTTATGAACTTCCTGTAATATCCATAATGGCCAAGAAAGGCATGAACATCTTTTTGCACTGATGGGGTTTGGAGCTAAAAGATGATGGTGATCTTCACTAAATCAATGACAAGACCATCCTTGTAGATGATGTGCTAGAGAAAAGTTCCAAATGGTGTTGTGAAGACACACTTCTTGAGTTTTAAAGAGATTTGTAACTACTTACACCTCTCAAACATTAGGTGCAAGTTGTCATAGTGATCCTTCACCAAGCCATACATAGTCCAATCATCTACGTACACATGGAGAAACTTAGGAATAAATTCCTTAAAAGTGGTGATTACCACTTAGGAGAATATGGTTGGTACATTCTTGAGTCTAAATGGTATCACATTATATATGAAGCAACCCCATTTTGTCACAAAGGTAGTTTTATGATGGTCCTCATCCTTGATCTGGACTTGATGATATACTAGTAATACATCAGTGAAAGTGTATATCTTATAGCCTATGATTCCATCTAAAACTTTGTCAGTGAATGGAGTTATAAAAGGGTCAGTTATATAGGTGGCATTCAATAATCTATAGTCGACACAGAACTGAATGTAACCATCCTTCTTGATACTAATAACCATGGGGATAACCCATTTAGATTCTTACATAATGTAGATTACTCCTATAGCTATCATGTCATCAATCTCTATTTTAACCTTGGCACAAAGGTTTAAGTTCATCTTATAATATCACTTCTTTACAAGTCTTACACCATCAACTAGTTTTATGCTCATCTTTCCAAGGGATGCGTGTGTGCCCTTCATGTCTCTATAGTTCTAAGGGAACAAGTATTAGAATTCCTTAAGGAGGTCCACAATTCATGCTAGCTCTACATCAGACCAATATACACCTAGAGTAGTAATTTATGGTTCCCCTTTTGATATGATATATACTTTAGTTTTTAGTGGTGCATTATAGGGCTCATTCTTCTCATGATGTGAATATTTAACTTGTCAACCACCCTCAGTTGTTTTTATGTGAAGGTGGGTAGGGTCTTCTTCCTATGGAGAATTATCCTCAACTTGGTACACTAGTTTGCCTTTGCCTATCAGGTTTGTCTAGTTATGCACCTTTCATGTTTTATCATCCCCATCACTGAAGTCACTATTAAGGTTTTATTCTTTTAAAAATGTTGGGAGTACCAACCCATTTTCACCGAACATGTCTTTTAGGCACTCCTCTAATATGGAGTGTCCTCAAACACTGACCTCTAGATTATCTATAGTGGCTTAATTAGTTTAAGATTTTGAGAAAGATGTGGATAAATTGCTCCTTAAGTGCATCCCATTTGGTTATCTCATGACACACCTAGTTGATAATGTACCATGCTCGTGCCCATGTTTTCAAATTCTTATAGAATACATGCACCCATAGATTCCTTAAGATGTTGTCATTGTAGTCAATACATGTTTCTTCACATAAGTACACATGAGTTATAGGGTCAGAGTTGTTAGAGTAAGCAGAGATATCTAGGTTTTCATTGCTCTTCCTGAATCTAGTGTACATGGTTACCTTCACATCTTGCCAAGTTGGTGAGCTAGGCCTTTGAACTACCCAACAATGAGTGGTAGTGCTCTTCAATGAATACACTAGTCTAACCATCCTATTCACTTATTTTAAGACACATGATTTGAGGTTTTATACATATTCTTCTGCTAGATTACTCCCTATATATCTTGGGAGCACTGCAAGTTTACCCTTACTAAGGTGAAACACTCTCTTTCCCTTATTCTTGGCACAAGGGACCCATCTTTTCAAAGTGTGATCAATCTAGACCTAGCCTATATTTACTAGTTTTAGTGCCTTTACATGTACCAAGTGACACCTTTGACCAATGGTCTCATATGCTTAATCAACCTATTGATTACAAGCAACATCAGTGGTGTCTAAGGTTGATTATCTATCTTCTTAAGAAAGCAATCCTTAGTCATTGGGGTTGAGATTCTTGGCATTTTTCACCATGATGTTGTATATGTGGTTGATCTCATCTTTAAGGTCCACACTTTCTACATATGGGGGTCCTTATTCACTTGAGAGGGGGATAACTACCCTCTCCTTGCCATTATTAAAAGTCATGTAATGCCTCTTGAAATGCATGTCTACATTATTCATATAGCACCATGGTCTTCCCAAATGTGTTAGATAATTATCTTGTTCTACTAACTTGATCACCTTGAAGTTAGCATGAAACTTAGTGCCCATGATCTCTACAACTACACTTTTTATAATTTTGATGGGCTATGCCTAGGTATTGTTGGCCATAAAAAGTACATGAGCAGAAGGCCTTAAGGCCAGCCTACCCATTTTTTCCTAAGCATTCTTGGTTAAGATGTTGACCTCGATGCTTTGTCTACAAGGACCTCACATACTAACCATCTATCAAGAGTATCATATAAGAGGAGTTATTGATCGTACTCTACATTCTATATATGCTTGACTTCTTGTGCCCTCTCCATGTGTGGTATAGTGACTTCAACTAACTTTTGGTCTGTATGCTCTAAGCGCAAGTTCTTAAATAGGGGTAATATCCCTTATATTTATAAGATGCACAAGATCTCCAATAATTATTTTATCTCAAACTCTTGGTTATCCTACTTCCTTTGAGAAGAAGTAGCTTATGCCTCTAGATCTTGTACTACGTGGAGCTCCCCTTACAGGTTTTGGATTACACTCATGGCTTATTTTAATATATCCTTTTGGCATGTTGGGTCTAGGTAAGGCATAGCTTTGGATTTAGGCCATATTATGTGCTTGGTGTGACCCTTATCCCCATTTTCTATACATAATTCAAGTATTGGCATAACTGGTGGTTGAGTGGTGAATCCAATACAAGTAGTCACTTGAACTTTAATCATCTCTAGATAGGGTAGTTGTGCCTTTGAAGTCTACTTATTCATTTTTAGCTCATTCCTAATCATTTTAGTGCCTTTTTCTATGCCAGGCCTACCTCGGGCTAACTTTTTTACAAGTCAGGGCATTCTTTGACCTTATGGGACCCTTGACAATACCCACATATGGGATGTGTAGGGAAGATACATTGATAGTGTTCTATGTAACCACACTTATAACATGACTAAGGTGGGAACCTTCTACCATTACATCCTCCACCTCACCCTCTAGCATTTCATTATATCCCAAATCCTATATTTTGTTGGTTGTAGCCTTCATTTCCTTGGTTAGTCTACCCTCTAACTATTGTAATGGCCTACCTTATGCCTCTCTCTATGTTATTATACATCTCATCAATCACTTGATAATTAGCTATGGTATGAGTGTAAGCACCACATAACTAATAATAAATGGTTGTATTAACCCAGTTGGCATGTTATAATAATGAGTAGTTGTGAACATCATGTACCTCTTTATAGACTTCATGGCTTATGAGTAGGGTACACACATTTTTTTGGGGGTATTTATTCTTGTTATGGCCTTTCACTTTGTATTCGGTACACCATAATCCAATTTGAGTGTCTTGTGATGAAATATTAACAAGATTTTATAGTTAGAAAGCCATTTATGCAATCTATTCTTTCATAAATGGGTTGATCCCAGTATCTACACTTCTAATTGCCTTGGCTCTGAGCATGGCTTCAAGTACTTTACGAGGGTCTATAAAGGTCTTTATGGAAAGCACTCTTCAAAATAACACTAACAACCCTCCAATGAACCATTATGCATGTTGTGCAAGGTGAATATCATATAGGAGTTTAGAAAGGAGCATTTTAAACCTTACATTATACAAGCACATGTTTTCTAAGAGTCTTTGGGTTATCTCTTTTAATACAGTGATGCTCTATTGTTTAAACTCTAGAATGTCAAATTCTTTAAGTAATGCCTCCTTCAAGGTGTCATAATTTACCATATCCTAGTTAGGGTCAATTTTCCTATACCAAGTATGGGCACAATCTATTAAAGTGGTCACGAACTAGGTTTCTTTGTTCTTCAATTGGGTCATGCCCCAAGTATGCCATTATAGTTCACACTTTAGTACATAATTTGTGGTATTTTGCATGTCATGATACTCTCACAAGTACATGTAAATTTTGAAATACAACTATTTTGGGGGGCAATAGGCATTTCAGGTGCTTATCCCCCTGGCATCTATCTTGGTGGTGGTCCTTTGATGCCTCCAGCCACTAGGTTAGGCATTAGTCCTATAGTTACTACAAGAACCATAGATGATGATGGCATTGTGATGATTCATCAATTCATCATTTAATAATATCAATCTAGGGCTGGTGTCCAAGGTTGTATGCAATAGGAGAAAGAGATCTCTAGTAACCGGTCTCTTCTACCACACTTGCAAGAATTAAAAAGCACACTTACAATAATTGAAATCACAATTACAAAAATTAAATCACTCTTGTAATAAAATAAATCACACTTGCAAGAAAGTAAAGCACACTTGCAGGAAAGTAAATTATTGATTTAAAAATAAAGGATAAACATAGAAAAAACTTGTAGGTTCACAACAAACTTTACAAAAAATAAATGTCTACATGAAAAATATATAATAAAAATTCAAAAGAATAATTACATAATAAAGAAATAAATAAAAATATATTTATCCATATTCCTTAGAATGAGTGGCTAGCTCATTCCTCGAAAGAGGATATTAATCAAAACACTAGATTTATGTCACAAAGCTTTAGAATGTATTATTGATTACAATGGTGTGGGAGTTTATATTTATAATCTCATGCTTCCAACCAACTCCTTATTCATAAATAACAATCCTAGATGCTCTCCACCAAATGTGGAGAAACATAACAATTAGATATTATAGCTTATCTCAATCTTCCATAAAATATGGAGAGAGATGTTATTATCTATTTACAACATAAGCTCAATCTTCATGAAATATGAAGAGAATTATTTATGGAATAAAATTATACAAATCTAAATTTAGATACAATCCTGAACTAGTTCATAGATAGACCTGCATAATCCGTAGATATGCCTTCACATTCCATAGATTTTAAAACTTATAGAGTCCATAGATTTTAGAACAACCTATAGAGTCCATATATTTAAAAACCTACAAAGTTCATAGATTTTAGACCTACAGAGTTCATAGATTTTAGACCTATAGAATCCCTAGATTTTAGAACCTATAGAGTCCATAGATTTCAAAACCTACAGAGTCCATAGATTTTATACATGTAGAGTCCATATATTTTATAATTTTAGAGTCCATAGATTTTAGAACCTATAGATTCCATAGATTTTAGAACTTGTAGAGTTTGTATATTTCAAACCTATAGAGTCCATAAATTTTAGACCTATAGATTCCATAAATTTTCTTCAATTTGCATTCTTTGAACTATTGATGACTATGATGCTTCCCTTCATGTTTGATGTCTTGAATTTGTCTTCAATTAATGAACTACATGGATGTATAACTACTTGCTAAGTCCACTAAGTGAGTCCATAGTAAATTTGGGTGAGTTCGTAGCTAGACTAGGTGAGCCATAACTATGTCTAAAGTACTTGTAGCTCACCTTAAAGCTAATATTTGGTTGGTACCTCATGCTCATGTCTAATATATCTTATTATGGGTTTCATATATACACTTTAACAATTTTTTCCAGAGATTTAGTAACAATAATAAACAAACAAGAAGATAATGATTTATAAATAAATAACCAAGATATAGTTCTCTATTTCATTCTAAATAAATCATAAGTTCAAAAAATACACTTAGATCCACTTATTATAAAAGGAAAAAGGATGTTATTTTATATATAAAATGAGCCATTTTATGATTTCATCATATTGCACTACTTACTTGTAGTGTTGAACCACTTCTTGTGGGTTGTTGCCCACTTTATGTCGTAGACATTGGTTGATCTGGGATGTTTTCACTCAAGTTTTATTGTGACAAGCTAGCACCTAATGGTCTATAGATAGTTTCAAATACCTCCTTATAGGTAATAACTTGTTCAATCACAAAATTATAGTCCAAATCTACAAATCATCTAAAATCTATGTCAACAATAGGGTTAATTATCACTCTTGTGCTTTTTTCAAGTGGGGGATCTAGTGCATGAGCATGCACTAAAATTTAAAAGGGGGTAGGCACATCAAGCACATATTTATTCACCAAGTATTTTAGGGACCTATTGGGTTCCACACCTATCAAATACTAAGCTCAATCCATCGCTTCATCATATCTATCCTCCTTGTGTTTTTGCATTTCAAGAGATCCTTCCCCATGCCCTTCCCACTTTTTATGGGTTCTCTTAGCACTTTTAGGTTCCATATATTCCATCAACCTATGGAATCTCTTTTTATAGGTCTATCTTTTGAGATCTTAGGTATCAATCTATTCATCCACTTCCATGGTTCTTCACCTACACATCCCCTTTTACCCCTTTTCACTTGATCATAAGTGAAAGGACTTTAGCCTTACATCCCCAAAGTTTCAAACCCTTAATCCACCATTAGATTTTTAAGGTCTACACCAAATTATTTCACAAACATGCCTATAGGTTCATGAAAAAATTGATACTATACTTCCTTAGGGCATGAGTATGTTGAAACTACAAACTCAAGCATGTAACTATTCAATGCTCCTTGCCACCATTTATCTACTACTTTAGTCCAAGTGGCATCCAAAGTCTCAATCCTCTCTAGGTGTTCCTTCATCCACTCATTGTTATTTCCATAGCATCATATCTTATGGGTTACTTATGCAACCAACCACCAGTACACATACTCAGGTAGTTGATAGTAAAAGACCTCATACAAAGCATTAGATAGGTTTTTATGAACCCACTTTCTTAGTTTTTATCCTCTACAAGTTAGATGCTTTAGTGCAAAGCTATCTTCCACCTATTGCAACCAGTGCTTGATGTTTTTGATGGAGAATCAAAGCATCATTCTATAACACCATTGCAGCAACAAAATTCAACATGGATCCTAGCAATGGAACCAAAATTTTATAGAATAGTCTTTTTCAAGGGGCACAAGGTATGTCTAAATTGGTCTTAGACTCATTACAATCAGGTTTAAGCATGGGGTTATCTTTTTATGCTTAATATTTAACACTCAACTATGTTAGCATCAATCCACATAAGGCACAAGCCCTATGCACTCACCCAAAGCATAGTAGAGAAAGAATTGGGGCCTATGTTAGGCTAGTTATGCCATGAAACAAGGCATCATATATAGGACTTTATCATTTCAAGTCAGGATTAAGTGGGTCCTTTAGTGCAAGTATTTTATAGACTAGGCTTGGTGGTCTATAGGCACAAGCCCATTTAGGGAACTGGTTATAGATTCATAAGGGTGCAAACCTTAAAATTTACTAAGATTAATTTCATGTAGGCACTTTTAAGGGTCAAGAGACTTCTCTTACTTCAAGTACTTATACATAGGATAGCACTTCTTAGCAAGAGTAGGAATATTTGGCACAAGATCTCTCTACACTTAGGTTATTTCTATAGAATACATTGATGTCATCAATATTATAGGGATGCCATAAATTTCATGAACTAGAAGCTTGTAAACAACATTCTTAACATGAATGTATGAAACTTATAGCATTATAACCATTATGTATCTATATATCAACACCAAGGAAGTATAAACTAGAATTATTATAATAACCTTCTTCATTAATCAAAGTTCAAACACCAAAAAAGTCCATTACACTAAAAATAGAGTATATGCCTAACTCAGGCCAGAGGCTCATTGGTGAGCTTGGGCACTACAAATGGATCCTTAATGGCATCCATGATACTCTTCGATCTAATGGTGGCCTATTATAATGTATCCAAATCTAATTATCTAGAGATTAATTGCATTAATTCATATCCTATGTGTTTGTTGGTTTGATCTCCTTATATAACTCTATAGGAATATCTTTTTCTAGGGTGGAGTGTGCACACTAGGTGCCAAGTTGGAGCCTTTGTTGATCATTTCGCTGGTTTCATCACTTTGTGCCCTTCATGTTATGGTCTCCACATACCATTCAACTTGAAATATGCCCTAGGATTCCTAGAAATGGTTAGCCACTTACCAGCTAGAACAAGTTATGTGTTGATTCCTCCAACTAGCACAAATATTCCAAAATGGTAATCATTCAAAATGATGCCTCATGTTGAAGTGTCTATCATGCTAGCATGAATATATACTTACCAAAATAGGGGCCCAATGAGTGTGAATGATTTAATAAATTCACACTATATATTTGGTAAATGTTGATGATTTAATCAAATCTAACCTATGAGTTTGGTGAAATTAGATGATTTAATGAAATCTAAATTTTAATTTTGGTAAGATTCAATGATTTAGTCAACTAACCTTCGAAAGGTGAACCAACTACTACAATAGATTGGTTTAATAAAAATCCATCTTAGGTATGATAATAGTCCATAATAGTATAATCTAGAAATGATTTATTTTACAATTTTTAAGATCCCTTTACATGGCATATGCACTCTGTATATGTCTCAAGATGAAATATGGGTATAATTATAACACCAATGTATAGATTGTTACCACAAATATGCATCTGAATCATATAACTATGAAATTTGGTGAATTCAAAATTAGTACAAGTGTGGAGCACATGTTTCTATGACATACCCCCACTAAATCTAGATAATATGAGAACTTATGTGAATGTGGAGTGTCAGGATCTTGCTCCACCAAAAGAGCACAATATGATTACTAAACCAAGAAACTTAATATGCAGAAATTAACCAGATTCACCAAGTAACTAGAATTCAGAATAACACAAGATATGAGAGACAATACACAACTTGTATTAACACTTTATACAGAAAAGAATACAATAAAAAAGATGCCACTTCTTCTCCACCACCTTACAGAGGTTTCCCACACCTCAAGTGAACAGTAATTCTTCTCCCCAAAGCTCTCCCTCTCAAGTCCCAACACCCAACTCAAAATACAGAGTTGGTGTTCACCTCCTGTGCTCCACGCACACCACAAGTGCTCCACACACTCAAACAAGTACTCCACGTACTCCACAAGTACTCAAGGTACTTCAAGTAGATCTCCCATGAACCTGCAATAACCTGCACTTCAACAGACCATACTTATGGAAGGAACTCCCTTGCCTTCTCTTAGCTCTATCCGAGTACACACCTGTACTCCAAGTAGATCCTACCTGATACTGCTCCCTGTTGTGTTGCTGTCTATATGATCCTGCACACCTGCAAATCAAACACGATTCTGCTCACCTGTGAACCTTGACCTTACACACACATACACCTGCAGATCAACGATCTTACTTACCATGTAGATCACTCTACACCCTGAAGAACCCTTGTCCTTGCCTCACCAAGTCCTTATGATTCTCCAACCAGTACCAAGCTTGGCACTGATAGGGAACTAGGAGGAACACCCTTACTCACTTCACACACAGAAGGAGCAAACTTTGCTCAACTCAAACTAGAACAACTTTTCCAATACAACCATGAGTCTATTATATAGATCTCATCCAAACAATAATTAGACATCTAATTACAATAATTAGATCCACAGCTCTCAGTCTAAAAATAGCTCTAATCATGCAAACACTTGGTTCGTTAGCTAACTACCCGTAATAAGCTCACAGTCAAACCACACAGGTGACCGACGTCGGTCCCTGTCTGCCTAGAGGTGACCGACGCCGGCCGACCCATGACCGACGACGGTTGCTTCTCTTCACTATCCTGCCGACTTCGGCTGATTAGATCGACGCCGGTTGCTCTGACGCTCAGCAACCTTCAGCAACCCCTCCAATGGCCTTCTCCGTGTCTGCATCAGTGAAGCTTTTAGCTCCACAACCTAACATGGAGAACATGTTTATATAACATACCCCCACTATAATATGAAACTATGAAAATGTGGAATTCAAGCCTCTATAACATGCCTCCACTGATATGACCCCTCTTTTGAGATGAGGGGAAATAGAATTTTGTACTTACCTTACCTCAAAAGGATAATATAATAGTATAATATGTGTATGGATCATGTAGTATATAGGAATAACATGTCTGAGTAGATATAACATTGAAGCACATAGTATGTCATCATGTCAAGTCCTAAGATGCATGATATAAATCATGCCAACTACTAAAGAGTAATAGGACAAGCTCAATAAACAATTAATCGCACACACAATATCACTCAAAATTAAATTTAAGTAACATGAAATGGTCTAAGGAGGCCTCATATAAGGAGCATGTTCAAATTCCACAAAATTAAAGGAACATGACTTAGTCAAATTTCCACAAAACATAAAATGATATATTCAAATGTCCAAATAGGAAAGAAAAGGAACAAGAACCATAATCAATGGAACATATTCAAATGTTAAACAAACAATATAATGTAAGATAATAAAAATCAAGGAACACACTCAAAAAAGTGCATAAATGAAAGCATGGAATATAGGAAACCAACATGAACATAGCATACTAGTTTTTACAAATATGTGTTTACAAAAAAGGTTAAGTACATAGCATATCAAGTACATTGTAAAAGGTATAAGCATGGATATAGGCATCTGTAAGTATATAAGCTCAAATATGATAATGGAAAGTGATTATAAAATAATATGACTTGGGTCTATTGTGACCAAAGAAGCAGATTCCCCTGATGTAATTATGATGTGAGTAAAGGGAAGGCCCAACATCTGTATGTGCATATATCATGTATTTGGGTATGTATGTATCACACTCAAATGATGTGTGAAACATGTGTATATATAGGAAATATTATGATGCTATCTATTAGCATGGATCAAACAACATATGTATAATAAATAATACAACTATGAACATGCTAATTTTTTTTGGTATTTTTTGAATATTGAATGTTTTTGTATTTTTAGAATATTTGATTTTTTTTATTTTATTTTTTTAAGAATATTTGGTTTTATTTTATTTTTGAATTTTTTATAATATTTGATTGCCATCCAACCTTATATTGGATCATGTACATTGTTTGGATTTGTGAAGTTTAATTGGAATGGAAGGAGATGATTCCTCCCACTCAAAAGATAAAGGACTATTTAATGGTTTGCCAAGATCATCCTTTTGTCACTAGTGTTTATGTCACATCATTTCTAGTAATTTAATATCATCTAGTAATGTAATGACATCTTGTGTTTTTATAGGTTATCATTGTGTCCATTATGTGGTATGCATATTAGCTGATTTTGGAATTTATAAGTAAGATGCATATTAATGGTATCAATTGTTGCTTTCATTTCAATTTCCTAATATTTTCAAGGTAAAATATGAGATTTGGTTTGGTATCCATTCACCATATGATGGTATTTATCAGTTTAGGTTTGCATGTTATAGGTAAGTAAATATATCTAAGAGATCCAAGGAAAATAGAACAATGTTATACTTATTTGATAGTATGCCCTAATGTAGATGAGTATGAGGAATTACAAAGAGTGTCCCAATTTTTTTTATCAAATTTTAAATGTGAACAAGAAACACCATCGATGTTTGCAGTAATTATTAGATATGCATACCTTTGTCACTTTGAAGATTGATTTTGTGTGGAAATATTGGAAGTATTTGGTCATTTTATTTTCTTTATCATAACTTGTATGTGCCTCTCACCTTTGTATTTTTTAATATGGTCTTGCAATGCCACACACTAATTTATATTATGGTCAGTGATTTGATGATAAGCATAATATAGTAATCCCTTTTTAGGAATGAGTTTGTCACCCGATATGTGTTTATTAGTAGGTAAATATATCATGTGATACTCAAGTAACATAAAAAGAATTAAATCTGGAACATCCTGGTTTACTAATATATGGATAATCTGGTCTGTAGGTTTTTGAGAGGACTCCACATTGTTCACATGGTATATTTGTATTGGTCCCTTGTAAGTTTGGCTTAATTTTTTCATCCAAGAGGGATGGATTGAATAACAATCATTCACATCTTCATATTTTATTTTTACCTTTCATTTATTTTGATTTGGCTATGTATCTTCTATAGGTGGATTTAACTTATATGTACCAAGACCTATAGATGTGAACAGGTTATGCAAAAGATAGCTAAGTGGATAAAAATGTAATTTTTTCAAGTGATCATATATCATATCATGTTATATATCATCATCACTATCATACCAATCTATAATGTGTCCATCTTGATGCCCAATATTTACCAACAAAAGAATCTCAAATTTTTGAGTTTGTTGCAATTTTGGTACTACTAGTTCCTTTGATAATGGTTATTGTTATTAATGTACATCTATGTGAAACTCAATGGTTAGTGATTTATTTGTTTCATGAGGTGATTGATTTATTGATCTTGAATTACTCAATTCATAGGTTTGTATATTCTCAAGTGTAATATATTGTTTAGGTGGTACCACTTTAGGTATCCCTTCTATATTGTAATGTATCATATTACAAAATTTGAACAGTTCATCATCTGCAAGAATTATAAGTAAAGTCAAATCTTGTATAAATTTTATGCATCAACGTGAGTGCATAAATTTTGGGGACAATAGGGGGGCCTACACATGGACATGATTTTCTTAAAATTTTAAAAGTTTGAACTTTTATAGATAATTTGAGATATCTACACTCCAAATTTGAAGATCATGTAAAAACATGAAATGTATCATTTCGAGTCTAGTTTCCAAAACATTATTTTTTTTAAATGGTTAGGTATAACTAGGTCAAACAAAGTAGATAGATGGTTGTGCAGCCCACCATTTTTTTGGTAGCATTTAATATTGTTTGAAACACTTTGGTGAACATTTAGATAACATATTATAGTTTGTGACCTATTTTATTAATTTTTTATATGAATTTTTAAAGTAAATAGATCCTAAAAAATGAAAAAAAATGGAAGTCAATTGTGCAGACCCCCTAACTACCTGAAAAATGAAAATCATTTTTTTTGGAATGTGTGTAGAATTAGGTTTAGTTTGTGACCATATAACTTTTTTTAAACTTGGATTGATGAAAACAAATTACATGAACATGTATAGGCATGTATATTTGTGGCATGTAGTGGCCTAAAAAAGGTATAGGTATAAATCAACATAGTTTGAAACCTTAAATTAGTCCAAAAATTATAAAAATCATAATTTTAGAAAGAGGAGAGTGCACTTGTTGTGATGGTATTAATTTATTGAATTTTACCATTTAAATTCATAGTGTACTTGGTGATTGAAATTGAATTTTATTGTTTTATATCAAAACTCTTGAACTCAAATATAGATTGATAGGTCCAAGCCTTTAGCTCAGGAATCCAAGCCATTCCCAAGCTAAAAGGTTTGGCGTTTAAATTCAAATAATGCATTATATCTTCATAACACCCAAAAACACAAATTTTCTCTTGAGTTCAAATTTTATATATGTTATTACATGTTATTGAGTTCCCTAATAATGGTGTTCTTTCATGTGATACAAGAAAGGTCCCTAACCTTGTATAGTGAATTAACGTGTTGTTGGTATCACATTAGACATCAAAGTATGTTGACTTAAATACTTATAATTACTTGGTTTTAAGGTGTAACTCATTATACATTTTATGGTATAACTAATTTTATCATGAGAGGTCATAAAATGCATTTTTCAAATGTATGGCCAAAACATAGCCTTTGAATTACCCATCTAACTATGCGTCTGAAGTAAATTGGGGACATTTCGAGCCCCTTCAACTTAATTACATGATTATAAAATGTGATTTATGGGTTGATAATCTCTAATTTCAACAACTTGATTGAATCAAATAAACATTATTTAAATGCAAGTTTTACATGTATAGAATGTGGTTTTGAGCTCAATAAACTTGAATGTCATCAGCTAATGAATGTAAATGTTGATTAGTTTAATTATGGAGGTAATTAGGGTCAAAATGAGACACATAAACCTATTTTAAATTGTATATAATTTGATTTAAAGTGAAATTAACCCTAATGTCATGTCATATATAATTAACCAAAGAGTTGATTCATTTAATCGAGGAGGCAATTAAGGCCAATTTGAACACCTTTAAGATCAAAATATGATTTGAGGAAAATTAAGTTTGATTATATTATGAATTGATCTACTTAGTTGATTTGTGTAATTAGGGGCATAATTTTGGCAAAATTGAGCCCCTAAACCAAATTTATGGCTCAATTGACTGTATAATGTATGAAACATTATGGCTTAACTGACCCTACTTTTATTAGAAATGCAAACATGAAGGCAATTATCACAAATGTGTTCAAGCATCTCAATTTTTCTTCAATCACCTTAGCGATTAGACCTTATATGTTATACCTTAAACCCAAAACCCTATATCATTTACCTTAAACCCTAAACCATAAAGCCTAAATCCCAAACCCTTAAATTTTAGACCCTAAACCCTTAACTAATCAATTTAGCCCTAATTAACATCCTTTATAGTAATATTTAGGTTCACAAGGATCAACTTGGTCAAAATCACATCACTCATTACCAAAATTGACTAATTGGCTTAATATGTGATGATGTGTGGGCTAATTGAGCCCAAAATCACATCTTTACTCATAGATCTAGGTTTACAGAGCTCAAATTTTCCCTAATTACCTTCATGATTATATCTTATATACCCTAAAACCTATAACCTAAGCCCTAATCCCTAAATTTCCTAATCCTTAAACTATAAACCATAAATATGAACTCTTTAAACCCCAAACCAATCATTTTAACCTAAAGTAACATCATTTAGACCAAGAATTAAGTTCATAAGGCTCAGTTTGGCTTAAATCACATGACTGATTACCCCATTTAACTAATTCACTCAATCTACATGATGACATAGGGCATAATGACTACCCAAAAAACACATTATATAGTCATAAATAGGTCTAAGTGATTCAAATTGTCCTCAATTATCTTTGTAATTATACCTTGTGTACCCTAAACCTTATATGTCTTAAACCCTAAGCTTTAAATCATAAACATGATACCCTATATTTTAAAGTCTAAACTAATTTTTTAGCACTAACTAACATCATTTAGAGTAATAATTAGGTATAAATTACTTAATTTGTCCTAAATTGCATTAATCATTATCCTAATCAACTAATTGGCTCAATTTGTGATGATGTGCGGGATAATTGAGTCCAAAAACACATTTGACCCTATGTGCACCCTAAATCATATATACATTAAACTCTAAGCCTTAAACTATAAACCCTAAATACTTACTCTATATTATAACACATAAGTTCTATATTTACCAATCGATTTAACCCTAATTAAGATCATTTGTAGTAAGAATTAGGTTCACATGGCATGGAGTGATTAGACATTATATACACCCTTAAACCTAAACCTTATTCCCTAATCCATAAACCCTAAACCCTAAAACATAAATTATAATCCATGTGCCCTAATTCCCTAATCCCTAAAGCATATGCCCTAATGCCCTAATCCTTATCCATAATCCCTAATCTATATTAAGAATTATATGATCATGTTATTCAATAACGTTATCACATTATATAATGCAATCATGTTATGCAATAACATGATCACTTTAATCTTGATATAGACAAAACTCGCTTTTCAACATCTATTTTAACCCAAATCAAGAATTTTATTCCCACAAACATTCTCTATGTACTTCTATGAGACTTGTGTACTTATTTTGACCCCACCTTTGAAAATTTATCAATTTTCCAATGGGTGATGGATCACATTCAAGGAAGAGAAAGAATTTTAAGAAAAAAACACTGGAGTAATTAGAAGAGTTGAGAGAGAAACACAAGATTGATTGTAAACAATTTGTTTAAGATAAGGTACAGACCCTAATTCTGATGAACCAAATGCCATAGATAGTGAGCCAATTAACAATAATGAATTAAATAATGATGAAATTGACTATAATGAATTGAATAATGATGAAATTAACCATAATGAAATTAATAATGATGAAATTAACAATAATGAATTAGATAATGTTGGAAATTTACATTCAAAGTTCTAAGTTTTTGATTTTGTTGATGATGAGTCTATGTATGATGCTTCACCCCCCATGAATGAATAAAATTTTATGAAAATAAATAATGATGAAATTAACAATCGACACAATTTCATGGAAATATATAATGAAGAAATAAACAATGAATAAAATGTCATCCCACTTCTACATAATGAAATTAATAATGATTTTGAAACACCCTCTCAACAAATTCCACCTTTAATAACACCTCCAATAATTATTCATAGTAAATTCAAGTACTTAATTGAAGTCCATGAAAATATTTTAGAACCAATGCATAACAAAATGTTTTATCATCACTCAAGAAGACTATCTCAACAAATTTGGGATAGTTTCTTTCATAATTTAGATTATGATAGTTAAAGATGTCGATTATTTATTTCATTGATAAAATTTATTTAATATAAGACCTATAATGTACACATTAGGATTAATAATATCTAACATGTATGATGAAAACAATAAAATTATTGAAAATCTACATGATTCATATCATATTTTAGGCCCAAAATCATGCACCAAAGATTTTAATCATACCCAATGTATATTTACAACTTGTGCAATGAGTGGCCAAATAGCAAAAAAAAATGAATGCTTTCAAAAATAATCCAAGCACTTAATATAAACATAAAAGTATTGATGAAATCAGTTAAAAGACATTAAAGAATTAATGAATCTAATACCAATGAGCTCTGACATTCTCTAGTAGACTTTCATGAAAGGACAAGGTTATAGTCTATGATCTCAAAGAGTTACTTGCTCAATTTTATAAAGATAATACAAGAATTTTTCCTAGTACAATAGATGTAGTGAAAAGAAAATTTTGATCTTGTAACTATGAACTTCATCTGAAACATTTCTTGGATATGACTCAAACACAATTTTACTCAAAGTTTTTGGAAAACATCCACAAATTTATATTAGTCAAAGATATTTTGAGATGGCCAAATATTTTTATGTAAAAATAAATCACACATACACCACTTATTATTGTAGGAAAAATGTTAAATTTTTAGTGCACTATGATGTTTTTTGCCATATTCATTTTACTTTGCATACAAACAACATTTTGCAGGAGTGTGGCATTGAAGTTCCACCAAAATCAGCAAGAGAATTTATTCCAACTATTTTTTGTAAAAGAATAGATGGACATTATTTTATAACAAATCATGTTTAGATGTAAATTATAGCATTTATGGTGGATTTTTAAAATTAAAAATAAATATACATTTGTAGAATCATTAGTGTGATTACAAGTAATAAAATGATCCATTTTAGAAAATATATCTACCAAAACAAATATAGAAACATAACCCTTAAGTTTCTTAGGTAATCCTAGAATAAAATCCATGATAATGTGCTCCCAAAATTTCTTAGGTATTGTCAAAGGTTTATATTATATGAAATGAGGTAGGATTGACCTATAATTTATCCTATCTAAGAGATCTAGACTCAAAGAAGGTAAATCAAATATATCCCATTAGTACGTAATGTATTGAGACATGACCAAATAGATCCACTAAATCAAGTAAGAGGAGCACTTATGACATAACATCAATAGAGAGGGTTCCAAAGCCTCTCGATAATTAATATTATTAAATAACCCTAACTAGGTCTTCTAATATTAGAATTAATCTAATCTAGTATTTCTGATCTAGCAACACAAATAAGGGGGATGGTTAAAAATAAACTAAAAAGGGTAAGGGAAAATGGTAGGCAAATGAGGGCCTAGGTCACCTAAGGTGGGAAATGAAAAGTTTAAAAAACTCTATATCCACACTACATATAAGTGTAAAGGAGATTCAAATAAGGAGTTATACATTCATTCAAGCTAGTAATTATGCAACTTTTATATATCAAATGAAATATCTAGGGTTAGAATATATTTACCTTGAACAAAACTTGTCGACCCTCAATCTCTCCTTTGGCCAATGGTGATTTGTAAGAGATTGTTTTGGTTTTAAGGATCACAAAGGTTGAATCAATCTATAGACTAAAAAAACTCCTATTATATCTAATATTCTATAAGATATCCTTTTTCCCTCTAAGATAAGATCTAAGCAATGGCTCCTCCAAATGTAGAATTAATCATTTGTGATCAACGATAATGTGAAAATTAATGTTCCTCTCCATTGGATTGAAATGGGGACTTGTATTTATAGTGGTGATTGATCCTAACCCTTTAGGAAGTTTTAGTCAGTGCCATCAGCCACCTTGATGTAATTAAAAATATGATGGTTTAACCTTAAAATAGGTCATCCATGGTTGATATAATTTTGAAATGTCTACTGTAAATTTTGGACTAAATTGACTTGGAATGACTTAGTTTTAATAGTGGCAAGAATCAATAAATAATACATCAATCTAGGTTGATATATTCATAAAATATGGGTCTTAATATAGTTAATGGTTATGAGGAGGAATATTTCTTAGGGGATCAAGTATGAGGGAAGTGTAGTGGATATAGGCATGTTAGATTAAACAAAAATTTCTCCCGTGAAGCACCATTGGTCTAACCACCCCTTTTCCAATGCATCCTTTAAGGTGTGCACCCATAGAGATTGAAATTTGACAAGTTCTTACAAGAGAAAAAACATCAATAAATTATAAAGTTTAAAAATATTATGTGTATACATATGCCCCTTGAATCTCATCACGTGTCACCAAAGTGTAACATGAGATGGGGCTTCAATAAAAAAATAGAAACACATTAACAAAGCTAACAACTTGTAGTAGAAATAGAAAATAAATGAATGTAAATAATTTTTAAATACATACCTTTACTTACCTTATTGTTTTGGAAGATAATTTGCATGTTAAACAAATGAAGAGAGGTATCTCATGTGTGGTACAAGAGATAGACCTAAAAAATAAAATAAAATTCAAACTTGTTTCAAAAATATGGTGTTAGCACTAAAATATTCTCTACTTTTATAGGATTTTAAATATTTTTTAGGCTTGTAAAAATGACTTATAGAAATAAAGTTATGAGAAAAATATAGAATTTATCAATAAATAAGTGAACTTTTAAAATTTTTAAAATTATACTATAAAAAGGGTGTATTACTATTCACTTGCATATTTGCTTTTTTGTAAATCAGAGCTCTATGTATCCAAATTTAGTAAGGATAGACATAATATCCCAAGCTTGAGGATAGATTGTAGCGGCAACTAGTGTATTCTAGGTATGGGATGCCTTTATTATTATTTTTTAGCAATTTTAAATTAAAATGGACTATATTAGGAAAAATAAATGCTAGGGAAAATCCATGTAGTATAATTTTCCCTAGAAAATGCAGTAATAGAATAAAAATTAAAATGGGAAATGGGTAGGAGACAAAATGTCAAAAATTAGGTTTAGGGTATTTATTACAATGAAATAAGAGAAAATATTGAAACATGATGATAAAATAGTAATCACTACCTCCTATATATACTTTACTTAGCCATGGTTATTTCATAGGCTAACTATTTTAAGAATATAGAGAAATGCAATGAGATAATATGAAAAGTATGTAAGCCATAAGTTGGCCATCAATTATCCATAGATGCGTTATAGGCTAATGGTGTATAGTGATATAAAATATGGATTGGTTAGATATATATAGTTTTATGTTAGATAGGATAAATTTAGTTATATTAACGTAACACAAGGGTTAGTATTGGGTTAATTCCTTGACATTCACATAAAAAATTAGTGCCTATAATTGCAATAACTCATACACAATACATAGAACATTGGAATTTCCTACTCTAAATCATTTTTTTTATAAATATTTATATAACCACTGAATAAAATAGTTTATATACTCTTTAGTCTATACCATTGATGTTATTACATAGGTTACTTTGCTTAATCACCTCTACACAATTCTTTGTATTCACCTCTATTATTCTCTTTATCGACTACCTAGTTACAATGTTGTAGTATAAATATTGATACAATACAACATCAATCAATGGTCATGTATATGTGATAAATTCTCTTTCTTTAATCCTATCATTCATTATCTCCATGAATCCTTCTTTCTTACCACAGCCCCAATCAGTAGAATCCTCTATTATGTCAACTTGGGAGAGTGTTTTGTTGTTGTGGTGATGAAATCAATCTTTTGGTACCTATGGTTTGGTTCTTCGATTGATAGGGAATCCTACCAACATATTTATAGCTTTTATATCATTGTCTCATCCTCAAGACAACTCAATTTTTTAATAGGTACCAAAAAATTATCAAAATTTTCCTAAGTATGAAAAAATTATGGGAATTGCTATAATACATAATAGGAGATCATGGGGTGGATAACCCAATCTAGGATGAACTTATTTTCTTCCAAAATCATATTTTTAATCACCACATTTTCCTTGGCTACCAAAATAATGTTATCTAGAATAAGGGATTTTTCTAGTGAAGACAAGTAATTAGTATGTGTCTTTAGGTAACCTCCATCTTCTTCATTTATCTGCTTACAATCTCACCATTATCTTCAATTTCCTCATGTATATATATCTACTCTTGTTACTTCCTCTTGTATATTTCATATAGAGATATAATTTTTGTCCTTTCATTAGTGGAGGTTATGTGTTAGGCTCCAAAACTAGTTGAAGTTATGTTCAACTATTTTTTTATTTCCTTCAACTCAACTTTCTTTTCTAAATTCCATAATGGCCAACTAAGTGAGTAAGCAAAATAGGTAGTGGAATCCTCCAATTTCTCCTTCATGTTACCTACCTATTCCTTGTATGATGTTCTATACACCTATTTTTCCCCCTTAACTGGCCCTAATATCTCCTCTTTGTATTCATCTTGATCCTCCACTTTGATGAGGGATCTATCCCTTGAAGCTCTAGAATGAGTGATAAAATTATACACTATTTCTACCAATTATTGTTCAATTGGTAGAGTAGTATCTAGATCAAACTATGGTCTAGTGGTGGCTAAAGTAGATAAGCATTTCTTCATTACCTCCTCTAAAGTAACACACTGCATCATCCAATCTTCTTTGGTACTTTGAATTAGTGTTTATCCAACCATTTATTTTTCAATAAAAGTTAAACATTGTAGTTCCACTTAAATTTTCCATCCTTCAACTGGTTGGATAAATTGGATGGCATTAGAATGATGGATGTTTTATGTTTATGCTTAGCTAATTCTACCTTGATTTGAGCCAGCAGATCCATAGGGGTTTTGGGGACTCCTTGGATTCCCCCCAAAATGCCAAAATTTCCTAATGTCTTATCTTGGGTCGTGGCCTCTATTCTTGGTCTCATCTCCTTCTCCTTATCTTATCCTACAAAACCACTGTGTGTTCCAATTATTTCTTCTCGTATAGTTACTATTTTTTCCAGTATTCTTCTTCTTTCTTATTTAATTTTACCAACTTTTTATTATTGTTTTCATCTAATCTCTTTTTTTTTTATGCTTCCTCTATTTTCTTTCTTTGTTCTTTTTTTTTCTTCTCCTATTCCTTCTTATTTTCTTCTTTTTTAATAAGTTTTTTCTATTTTTCTTCCTTAATTTTCATTTCCTCATGTTCTTGTTTTTTCTTTTCTTCCTTAAAATTTGTGTGCCTCAAGTTTATCAAATTATTATTTTTTCCTTATTTATTCCTCTTGTTCTAATTTCTTCCTTTTTGTTTCCTTCATTTTCGATTCTTCTTTCTCTATTTTTATTTTTCCAATAGTTGTTTTTCCTATTGGGTAGCCAATGTCACAATCTCCTCAATTTTTGTCTTCTTATTTAAACTCTTTCTCTAATTATTTTTGTTTTTGAATCATCTCCTCATATAGTGATTTATCCTTTTATAATTCTCTCTTATTTTATTTTTCCTTATCAACTAGGTTTTTTTCTATTTAGACCTTAACTCCATTTGTTAGAGTTACCACAGTCATTTTTTGTCATTAGGGGATATAGAGGATCTACAGTAGTCTTCCTTACGTATTCTTATTTATATTTGTTAATAGTGTATTTGGCCTCTTTATTTTTGTCATTGGAAGTGATAAGGATGTTTATAAGTACTCCAAAAATCTGTCTATATTGTCATCTAACTCATATAGACTAAGGGCCACATAATCCAATATTGCCCTTATCACCCTATTCTGGTATGCGATATCTACAATTTTATACAAGTTGTCTACCTTACTTATTCCCCCTTTGGTGTGACACATACCTAAGAGGTTATTCATATATGGGACATCCATAGTCACCTCTTTCTATATGCCTTCTTCCATTCTTATGGTATCCCATTTCTCTGAGGGCTCTAACTCTGACTTGGTTATTACCTTCTTAGCTTTGGATTTCACCACTTTCTATTTTTTCTTTCCTTTATGTTGATCTTATGGGGACTGGTTCCCTCCTTTTTTCTTCCCACTCATTTGTAATAAGGTTTTTCCAGTGGTCAAATAGGCAGTGGGGGATGTTTCAAGTTCCTTTGTAGGATGGATTTTTCTCTTTAATTATGAGGGTAGTTATTCCCCAAGTGAAACTTTTCTTTATTTCATCATGTAGGGTGGAGTACCCTTCTCTTCCATCTCTTCTTCCCCAAATTCTTCACCTATGGTGTAATATTTTACAATGAATGAGATTGTGTCCTCTTCTTCTTCTTCCTCATCCACATCCAAATCTTCCAAGTTCATAACTTATTTCCTTGGTCTTGAATATCTATGAATACTAACTTGGTGCTTAAATACCCCTATACCTCCTAGTGGTATTGGATCCTCACTACCCTCCTCATCTTCTTCTTCATATTGATGTGAACCTCCCCCCATCTTATTAAAAAATTAATGTGCCCTTGGGTCTGGTGGGAGGATCCTAGCCCCAATAATCATTGTCTCAACTTGTTCATCTATAACCTCATAGGTTAGAGGTGGGAGAGGCATAACTTTCTTAATAAAATGGTTTAATGAACAAGTTATATGTATCTACTACAATTTCACCTTTATAAATTACTTATTAACAATACCTTTATATCTTATACCTCCCTTCTACCATACTCCTGATTTCACTTTTCCAATGTAAAAAGTGTTTTGTTTGTCTCAATACAGAGATTCCTTTCATTACCTCAAGGATTTGAGCTCTTATGGGTGTGTCTAAATTCCAATTTACCTTCCCCTCATGCCCTAGAATAGTATAGGTAAATTACATTACAATTACTACTAGTAAATAGCTATATCAAAAGTCTTGAATGGTTTTTACTTTCTTTATCTTGTGTAGATTTATGATGAATTGCTCATATAGTATGATTTCCAAGTCATACTAAATGTTGATGGAGATCATATCATATGTAATTTGCACACTCCTTGTTATAAAGTCATATATTTTGGTGTAATAGACTTTCCAAGTGATATATTTTGTGGTGAATCTAATTCTTACATCATTCATGCTCTGAATAGAAAGATCCCTATTATTAACTTTTGTCCCTATCATTGAGGCCAAGAAGTTAATGCTAACTTTGGCCTTTGCATCATACATATGGGTTTAATGGCATTCATGCATGAGGTTAGTAATTGTATGAATCACCTCAGGGGTGATATGATATTGTTGGTCTAAATATAATATATCCTCATTTTCCCTACTTAATATCACCTTAGTTGTACTCTACATTAGTCTAAAATATGGAAATTGACACTAGGCATCTAATTTTTATCATGGAATAATTTTGTATTCTAGTTTATACTATAATTATTGACTTTGAGGATTTACCTAAATCATGGTAATTCTCTCTGATTCCAATTATATATGATCTATTTTTTTCAAGTATGCCTTGATGTATTTGCATACATCTTCTTTAACTAAATCTTCATAGTACCTACATCCTCCTTTATGCCTTTCAGTTCAATAAACATTCATGGAAACAAATCTTTGAATTCCCTTAGTAATTCAATTATTTCTTCTACATCTTTTTTGACCTAATAATTTCCTACCTATTCTAATTTTGATTTTCCCTCTATGGTGATATTCTCCTATCTAATTTTGAGCATTTGGTATAAATACTATGTTTTATCCTCTGTGGTATCGAGGAGTTTCCTCTCACCTTCCATAATGTCTATTTTTATATTTTTCTAGTTCTTCTTCATCCTCTTCATGTTTGGTAATTTTACAGTAATATGCCATCTACTCTTGTTAATTATTCTTGTAGTTGTTCTTACAGTGTTTGGTATTTCTCATATAATTGTTTTAATGCATTCCTAGTCATCTAGATGGCCTAATGGTATTTTTTATATTTAAATTTTTGAGAACTATTTCTTTGTCAAGTCTTCCATAAATAAGAATATTTTGATCTTCCATAATGACATACACTCTAGTATCAAGATCCCAAAAGTTAAATGTTTTGTAGAAATCGATTCTCACATCTACCCATGTATTTGTCCCTTTCTACATTTCTTGGTGTAGGTACCATGTTTTTTGGATTGCATCTAATATCTAGAAAAAAAAATTTCCCATAGACATTTATATGTCTCCCCTCTTGATATCTATATTTGTTCACATGCTTCAATTTTCTACCATGGGTTGGTATTCCCCGCATACCATGTTATCTCAAGGAAGTAGATTTCTAATTGCACAAAGCTTGTTCTAAGTAATATGTAGAAGGTTTTCTAAATATGAATGGTGAATTTATGATAGTTCCACCACATTATAGTGGTAATCATGACTTTATCATCAATATTTTTCATTCATATTTCTTCCTGTAGAAATTTTCTCATCATTTGTTGTAAATATTCATCAACTAACCCTATGCCCATAAATTTTTTTAGCTTATTAAGTGAAGCCCTTTCATTTTGGTGAGCTCTTTTCCTCTATGGTGATGGATTTTGTAGTGAAGTGGTAATTTTTCTTTTATAGGGTATTTTCCTTATGCATTAGACTTTTTTCATTGTGATTTTTAGCTCCCCATAAATGAAGGCCTCAATTGCATCACTTAAGGATGTCTCACCTTATTCTTCTTCAACTATAAATTCTCCCTCACCATTAGGTTTCATGTCATCTTCTATCTTAACAATATTTTTTAAGGTGTACACCTAAACAAGATTATCAAATTCACTATCTTCATCTTCTGACCATAATTCCTTTGACCATGTTGTTACCATTCTAACTTCCAATGAGAAGTGAACTACCAACCCCTTTATCTCAAATGTGATTTTCTCTTCTTCCAAATCTAATGATCATTACAATCAATAAACCATTCCAAGTTTAGTAGTGTCAGATAGCTAGTATTATACATATCAATGACATAAAAGTCTACCTTATTTATTCCCAAAAAGTTAACTTCCACATTCTATAGGGTTCCAATGGGTGACTGTGGAGTTCCGTCAACCATGGTAATGTCATATGTTTTCATATGTAATTATGGTTTTCCCAATACTTCCCAAGTGTTCTATGGTAATGCATTTATATTTGTGCCAAGATATAATAGTATTTTTTTGATTTATGGCCATCTATTTTTTTTTATAATAAATCCTGGTAAACTTTTTAACGTGACCGGCGCCGTTGGCTAGACACGACTAATACCGGTACCACGGGGCCAGGGAGGGACTCGAACACTAGTGGGCAGAGCCGCAATAGAAGTAGTTTATGGCCATCTATTTCAATATCTAATAAAATAGTAGTTTTATTCCATTTTTAGTTTGTGTGGAAAATATTTTTATTTGTCCTAATATGTTTAGTCTTCTCTACTCTCTGTAATCGGTGTTCCCTTTGTTGTTTATTCCAATACTTACAAAACTAAGTAATTTTGGTTAGGAGGTCTTGTTTCTCAACTAATTTTATTAGTATTTTTAAATCTCCAACCTCTTCTTCATCAAAATAAGTCAACTTAAGTTTTTCCTTATCCTATTTTTCACTTATTATATTTATACTTTTTCCAACAACTTTATCATGTTCATTAATGTTAGGTTTATGCCCTTATTCTTTTGTATCTAATTCCATACTAGAATTAAATATTACTTTTTTCCTTTATTATTCTTCATGCCACTCTTGGTCATTATAACTACTCATGGTTCTAAATTATCATTTATAATATAAAGAGCCTTCTCCTACAATCTCTCTTTTTGATCATTTATAGTTTCTTGACAATTTAAGATATGTTCATAGATTTTCTCTAGGATGAACTGCCCCCTATTTCTATTATCCTCTCGTCTTATTTTTTGTGGTGAATTTCATTACACCATCCTTTTATATCTTGTCCCTTGGCTATTTTCCATAGATGTTTAGCACCTTTCCTGGGTGGGGATTCTACCAGTTCCTTAATTTTCGTTCCATTTTTTTTGTATAATTATGCTAATTTTGGGCATGAGAATGATTCTTGGGTTCCCTTTTCATGGTAGAACCCACACTCTACAAGTGGCTCTTCTTCACAATTACTAGCAATATGTCCAATATTCCCACATTTGTAACATGTTAGGGGAGGTCTTTCCTAATTATATCCTAGATTATAGTTCTGATTATATCATCTACCACCTTGGTAGTTTTTACTTTCATGGCATCCTCCTTTGTAATCACCCTGGTTGTGCCCTCTATATCCTCCTTGGTTGTTATTATAGTAATGGGGTTGGATGTTTCCAATTGTCAGCATTGTTTGATATACCTATCTATGATTTGGAATGGTGTTATTAGTTATGGATAACTACATTGGGGGTATTTGATACATTGTTGTTGTTTTTCTCTAAATAATATTCAAGACATTTACAAGTTCATCATGATCAGGGGGTAGTTGTGGTTATAATGATTAAATGATCTCAAATTAGTGCAATACATCATTTGATTTGTAGGAAGTGTTACTTCCATCATTGGGCATAAATTTTAGGGATGTTGATCATATACTTTACATATTATATAGTATATTTTTTCCCCTCATATCACTTATTAGAGAGGTGGGGTCATGGCCAAAGGTGGTTCCATAAACCTTATTATTTTTTCTCTTCTCACCTTGTCACTTTGGGGGTATTCTATTCTAGAATGGCCCTCCACACAATAGGTAATATAGTAAATATGTGGTCATGATTTTGTATGTTTAGTCTATGGTACTGTATAATCATCTCCCTTCATTTGTATGTCTTGTTTTAATTGTAGTGTTTCTAATTTTACTTTTACTCATTCAACATTGTCATTTAATGAAGTATTTGTATCTCTTCTCAAGGACTGTACTTCAAATCTTGATGCCATCTCTAATGTTTCTATGAATGTATTAAAAATATTTCCATCCATGTTCGTACAAAGGCATGGGAGTAAGCCAGATATAAACCATTCAATACTTTATCTTTCATTGAGAAGTTCCTCTAGTTTCTATACTATAGACTTATATCATTAATCTTAATCTCTCACATATTCTTTCTCCTTTTGAATTAATTCCATCATCTTGATAACACTCTTCATTTATATATCTAGGTAGTGAAATTCTCCTTTAAATGCTTTTTGAACATCATCCCGTGCAGTGGCATGTCTCGAGTAAGTCTTCATATACCATTTAAGTGCATCATCTTTTAATGTCCCCATAAAATCAAATATCATCACATGTTCATCAGTAATTTTGTGGCTTCACCATTATGAATCAAATATAAATATATATTCTTATACATCCTTTGTGTCTTTATTTAATAGTGGTAACTTCATCCTAGTCTGTGTCATTTTAGGTTTCTTTAGTGATTTAGGAGTACTATTGTTAGGGTTGGTATTATTATACGTTAGATTCCTTGAGGTAATTATACTTTTAGTATGTAAATTTTATTATTACTTATCCTTTTGTTGCCTAACCAATTGTCGATTACATCCCTATCTATTTATAGTTTTGCCTAAAATTATCTTATTCTTATTACTTTCACCTTATTTCTTACAAATTCTCATCTACTCTCAATTTATTGCTTATGACTTCTATATTTTTTTCTACTTATTTTCCAATAAATACATATATATTAAGATTTTGATGTCCATGTATATTGTGAAGTAGCATGGTGTATAACAATTAGTCCAAAGGTTTCATTTCTTTTAGGGGTCTCTCGTGGTTGGGGTTTGGGGGGTTGTATCATTTTGATTTTCCTCTTCCTCATCTTACTACCATCATTCCTTATTATGACTACTAATACTTATCTCTTATTCTTCTTTCTCCTTTCTATCTTCCTCTATTGATACTTCTAAGTTATCTGTGACACTTTCATCCTTACTAATTATTTTTGGACTTCCTTCAATTTATAAAATCTCCACCATTGGTTCTACTATATAATTCATAATTCCTATCTTAATCCTCCTCTCATCACTTATTCTTATTCTAGTATTTATACCTCATCTACAATGGGTCAAAATACTCACAACCTATTGGCCTTCCACACCCAGGGTTTGAAATAGTTTGGGTTTTCTAAATAGTGCAGCTAAATATGTTAATCCCTCATGCATATCATTCATCAATTTTATCATTGTATGATATAACTTTTCTTATATTCTATTTATTTCACTTACCTCATTTATGCCTCTCTACAGTGTGAATAATAACTCATATGTTTATGGCGGATGGATAGTATCAAGATTTTTAATAGTGGGACCTTTGTTAGGTGAGGTCAGGTCATATGTTCTACTATCCTATTATTTATTTTCATTTTATCTTATATTTTTTTCTTATTAATCTATTTCTTCCTATATAATTGATTTTTTTAATTCTATAATTGAAACTTCATCTCTTCATTCAACATCTTTTTCTTAACTATTTTATTTATCTGCTAACTACTATCTCTTTCCTTATTAATTAATTTTTATTTATTTGATACTAATTTCCATAGCCCCCTACATTTTATTTAACCTCCCCCAACTATTTAGACTAGATATTATAATTAGTCACATCTTTTGAAGATCCCCTTTCTTTCTACATACCATCCCTTAGGTGCATGTCCTAAAAGAACTTCTTACCTTCATGTATTATGCTTCACTTTGTAAATAACTAGTGGATAAGAACTGGTAATTTAGTCAAGAATCGTTACCTTGCACCTTCAATAAATTTGAATTTATTAGAATCAAAACTTGTCCAACCCTATATAACATAGACTATGATTAATGAATCAAGAGTTTTCTAAAATTAATGGTTGACAGCCTAGGTTACTATTGTATCAAGGTGTTAGAGTTCATCAAGTTTCTTTATAGTTGACTAGATAGGCATTTTAATATGAATGTGGTATCTCTCTATATTCTTAGCTTTTAGTATAATCTAAGGCCACAATAAGTGTATAAAATTAACACAAAATTTGTCTTCTTGTGTTTGGAAGAATGTTACTTTCACTATTGGTAATGTTTCCCCTGTTCATTTAACTTTTGTACAAAAAAAATGTAGTGTTTCTTCCCACCACTTTTCTATTTCTATTAGTTCAATATTATAAAACTCCAAAGAATACTTCCCCTTGGACATTAGTCTACTAAAGTTCCTGTGATACCACCAAATCTTGACATAAAATCTAGAGTAATTAATTACAGATAGTTTATGTTAGATAGGTTAACTTTAGTTAGATTAATGTAGCACAAGGGTTAGTATTGGGTTAATTATTTAACATTCATATAAAAAATAAGTAGTGCCTATAATTTCAGTAACTCATACAAAGTACACATAACACATGAATTTCCTACTGTAAATCCTTTTTTTAATAAAGATCAATATAATCGCTAAATAAAATAGTTTATATACTCTTTACTTTGTATTGTTTATGTTATTACATAAGTTAATTTTCTTAATAACCTCTACACAATTCTTTGTATTCACCTCTATTCTCCTCTTTATCTCCTACCTATTTATAATGTTTTGATATAAATATTGAGCTAATACAACATCAATCAATGGTCATGTATGTGTAGGACATGCCATTTTTCTACTCCTACTTAATGTTGTCTCTATAAAGCCTTCTTTCTTACCACATCCCCAGTCGGTAGAACCCTCTATTTTGTTTCCCTAGAGGAGTGTTTTGTTGTTATGGTAACAAAATAAATCCTATGGTTTGGTTCTTTGACTGATAGAGAATCTTGCCAATAGTGTAGTTAGCCCCTCCCCTTCAAAAAAAAGATTACCATCAATGTTTAATCAAATCAATAAGTTACTACAGGAAAGCTTCATCCTCCCATATTGCATCTTGATGATTTAGACTCTTCCACTTCATCAAATACTCCTTAATCTATCTTGTTCATAGTCATTTTTTGCATGTGTGAAGGATCTTCTCAAGTTTCAAAATTACTTTGCCTTCTCCATCCAATTTAGGTAACTTATTTTGGGTAGAAACTCTCTATCCAATGACCTTTTTTAGGAAATATACATGAAATACAATATGTATGCAAGTGGATTAGGCTAGCTCCAACTTGCTTGCTATACTACCAATTTTTTGTTGAATGTGATAAGGGACATAATGCTTAGGATAACGTTTGTTGTGATTTTTCTATTAATTTAAATACATCTACCTATATAGAGGTAATCACACAATAACTAATCACCAATATCAAAATAGCTCTCACTATGGTTTTGTTCATCTTGTTTCTTCAATCTATTTTATGTTATTGTTAAATTATCCCTTAAACTAGATAGTACTTCATGTTGATGTTTAATGTGTTCCTCAACAACTCTAACCTTATGTTTTACCTTCAAATATGAAGTGATGGATGGGGGGTGATATCCATGTGCCATAAAGGGATACATTTTATAAGAGGTATGGAAGGAAGTGTTGTACCACCATTCTGATAGTGGTACCCAATGGACCCAATATTCTTGATTATCTAATGCAAAATAATGAATATGCCCTTATAGGCATTAGTTGATCACCTCTATTCTCCCATTAGATTGAGGATGATAATAAGATCTAATTGTAAATAATTCAGTCCAAAATTTACTAATGAAGATAGGATCATGATCACCTACAATGATTTTTGGGGTACCGTGTAGTTTTTGAATTGAATTGAGAAAAATAAAAGTTATTATACTAGCTAAAAATGGTTATGATAATGAAAAAATGAGCATATTATGTGATCATGTCCACAAATACCATGATGACATTTTTACCTTCATATTTGGGCAACCATGTAATAAAATCCATGGAAACCTCCAACCATTAGCTAGGGATGGATAATGATTGCAAAAGACCTTACATCTTAATTATTCCCCTTTATTTTGTTGACAAACCATGCATTTTTCCACAAATTTTTGTATATCCCCCTTGAGTTTATATCAAATAAATCTCACTTGATGTAATGGTGTCTTTAAAAATCCTAAATTCCTCCTATTGGAGATGCATGAAGCTTATGAATGATCTTGTGTTTGAGGACATAATCCTTAGATAGGTACATCTATCTTTATACCATAATGTGTTTTCTTTCCACTTAAATTTTTTATAAATATCCAAACCATGTTGAACATTCTAAATTAGGACCTATATATCCTTGTCATTCACACATTCTGATCTTGCTTCCTCCAGCCAATCTACTTGCCAAATGGTCATTGCACATAATAGTGCCTCAATTCATTAATCCCTCTTAGAAATTTTATTTGCTACAACTTCTTTTTTCATTTTATTATAAACTATTTCAAAGTCATAACCCAACATTTTAGTCACCCATTTTTGGTGATCTTCTGATGATAATCATTGTTCCCAAAATTGTTTTAGGATATCATGATCAGTTTTTCCCTAAAAGTGTCTACCCATCGAATAAGGTCTCCATCACTTGACTTCATGAAGAATAGCCATCATATCTTTATCATAGATTGTCTTGATATTATTTTATCCCTTTAGTTGATGACTCTCAAATTCAAAGGGTCTTCCTTCTTACATGAGTATTTCTCCCATGCCATATCTTCATGCATCACATTCAACAAAAAATATTTTGGAAAAAAAGGCTCACCAAAATGGGAGTGGTGCATATATCCTCTTTTAGCTACTCAATCACCTTACTAGCTAGTTCATTCCAATGGAAGGAATATTTATTCAACAAGGTTGTAAGTGGATCTATTATGCTTCCATATTTTTTTACAAATTTGTGATAATACCTTGTTATCCCCAAAAATCCATGAAGGTTATTGAGGGTCATTGGCACTTGTCATGCCATCATAACTTTTATCTTATTAGGGTTAAATTTAACTCCATGTGAAACAATGTGACCCAATTTATCCACCTCATGAATGACAAAAGAACATTTGGAAGGTTTTACATAAAGTTGATGTTGTTCCAGAACTAACAGTACCTATTTCACATGTTTTAAATTTTCCTCACAAGTTTTGTTGTAGATCAAAATGACATCAACAAAAAACACTAACACAAACTTCCTTAAAAAATGCCTACAAATAATATTCATCAAACTCTAAAATGTAGATGGTGCATTTGTGAGACCAAAAGGCATGACCATAAACTCATAATGTCCTTAATGAGTTCTAAAATTTGTTTTAGGGATATCCCCATATTTGATCATAATTTAATGATATCTAAAACCAATATCTAGTTTGGTAAAATAAATAACACCATGTAATTCATCTAACAAATCATCAATGACTAGAATAGGGAACTTATCTTTGATGGTGTACTTATTGAGTTTTATGTATTCATGGCACATCATCCAAGTATCATCCTTCTTCCATACCATGACCACTAGGGAAGAAAATTCACTTTGGCTATGTCAAATAGTACCTATTTTAGACACCTAAAATTGGCCACCAATGGCTTTTTATTAGACTTTAGACTGATTCTTACCAACCTTTTCAAATTAAGCCTAAAAATCACTAAACATCCCAACTTTGCTTGTGCATCAATCATCAAAGCTCAAAATCCTATTGAGACATCCCTCATTGGGTTATCCTATCATAAGAAATAAAAACCTCTCACAAATTCATCTCCAATCATTCCATGACATTGCAACATGCAATTTATCCTATAGATCAATTAAATGGGGCAAGTGCACACATGAATTAATTTAAATCTTGAAAAATGCTAAAAATCCTAAATAGAATTAATTATTGAGCTAAATAAAATTAAATGCCTAGTTGAATTATCAATGACCAATTAATTAAATTCTAAAAAAATAAATTCAAAAATCAATAATATCCTAAGAATTCATAATTACCTTTTGTGAGTTGTCAAATATCTTAAAATATCTCACCCATGCATATTCATTACAAATCATGATATTCTGAAACTTTTTAACTCTATTGGGGTTAATTAACTCACTAAGGTTAATTTTGAACTCATTTCATGACTAAAGTACACTCTAACTCACCTTGGGTTGGGGTTAGTTTCTAAACATATAAATACAAGCCTAGACCTCTTCATTTGGAGAGCTTGAGCATAGTAAAGTTATAATGTAGGATTTGATACATGATTCAAATCTATCGAGTTATAATGCCAAAATCACAAGCCAAATTCAACATCAAGCCACAAGCCATGGTGTTAAGGAGATAAGGAGATAGCCAAGCTCCATTGCCATAGACTTCTTGAGCACAAGCTGAACAAACCACACAATAAATCATTTGGAGCATTCAAAGAAGGTAAGGAATTTGTAGTTCTTTGCATTTTAGTTGAGCTTTGTCATTTGTTTTTATTTATTATGCTCCCCCTGAGATCTTGAAAAGTAAGTGTTATACATGTTACTGTGTTTTTATTCAAGTTTTCTTACTTGTTCTAACACATGATCTAACCACCCTTCTTGGATTCCTTGATCACAAATAACATGCCCAGTGGGACTATGAGCACCCCACATAATAACGAAACCAAGATATAATTCATAAATTATCAAATGAATGCTTGAATATCATAAAAATTGTAGTTTTGTCTTTGTTTTTATCATATATTTAATGTTTTAACTAACTCAAATCTATATAGAGACCGACATCAATCGAGCATAACCATCATTAGTTCTGCCTATACCAACATCAATTATACCTAACTAAGCTTGGCTCTATATGACTAACGTTGATCAGGTTACAGATTAAAATGGTTAATAAATCTTTGATTTTGAATCTTTTTAGCAATCATAACTATTGTTTCATGGTTTAATTGGTCTTTAAACTCTCTACCTAATCATTTCATTATAGGTTTTGAGAGGTTTTTGTGTTAACATTAAGCTAACTAACATTCTTATCTCATGTTTATTTCACCTTTAGGTTCATAGGAAACTAATATTGATCCTTATTGGTTGGTATCAGTTATCACTAATCGACGTCAATTACCTACTAACTGGCATCGATCATAGGTGACCGATATTGATCTCTATGTTTTTAAAACACCAAACCTGATAACTATGTTTTGAAAGTTTGTTTGCTCATCATTGAAAATGCTTTTAAGTAGGGTAAAAATCTCTAACCCTTGTAGGTCCAAGGTAGGAATAGAGCATAAATTTTCAATTTTAAATGGTTTTAACATTTTATTTTGGTTGTTTAAAATGAATTTGGCTAAGTCTTGCACATTTGGATTTTAGTGCTTAAAATGAGCCAAACTAATTTGTGTTGAAGTTATTTTGTGAAATTTGTTGCATGTTTTGTACTTAAGCCAAGGGGTCAAAGAAATTTATTTTAATGTTGTCACTTTATCTTTTGGTGTTTAAAAATAACATAGCTCATTTTTTTTCTTATATGTTTTTCAAAAAAAATTCAAGTTTCCACTAATGCCAAGGGGGCCAAAAACAACAAAACACATTTCATTTTTGGTGCCTTAAATTGAACTTTAAATCACTTATTTTGTTCTTTATAAAATTTACACTTTATGTTATATTTGTTTAGACTTTTTTGTTTGTTTAAGTAAAGTGAAGATTGCATGTATGTTCTCCCCCCATTCCCTATAGGGAACTTTGGGTGATCAAAAGTGCCTTTTCACTTGCATTTTATGCCTAGTCTAAGGCATGGAAAGAAAGTTGTCTATGCTCTCCCCAAAACCTACATGGTTTGGGTGATCTAAAAATAACCTCTAAAGTCTTTCCACTTAGTTATTTATTTTCATGAAATTTGGCTTGTGGAGGGGAGGTCATTGCCTCTTCATGAACTCTTTAGGGAAGCATTGACCGAGGGCTTCATCTCCCGATAGTGTCTTAAACCCACTCCATAGTAGGGTATATAAATCAGGGTACACCTACTATGAGAGATAGGGGGTTGAGTGGATAACCTCTCCTTTCATAATGAAGGCCCAAGTCAAGTCTGGTTAACCAGGGGATTCCACTAAGCAATCCATGGATGGAATAGCTATGTAAAGGAATAGACCCTTACATAGCAAGTCAACTGGTATGAACTTAATTGACATGATGCTTTACTAGTGTTAATCACACTTGGGATCAATATAGACATTAGAAAACTATAGTTTTAGTCAACCCCACTTGTCATACCTTATTAGTTTAGGGCTTAGAATGATTTACTTAATCATATTTGGTATTTATCCTTTATTGTTTGGTCTTTGGAGTCTAAAAATTTTGTTTTTTTATGCCACATCATTTTGAGGTTTGTTTATACACCACTCCTTTATTTTAGGATTCATTATGTTGGCCATTTTATTACACACCTTTGCCTTAAAAACTTTTACCAAACTTGTTTGTGTGTCTTGATTGAAATGGGTAACGTTACATTGCCCAAATCATTTCAAGCTTTTATGCCTTTTGAGTCTTTCAACAACTGTTTATTACATTTTTAAAGCATGATAACATTGTTACATAACTCAATTTGTTTCAATATTTGTTTGCCTTATGCCTTATGCCATTTTTCATAACCAATTCCATGTATGTCTTTTGAATCTTTTTCTTGTGTCGTTATGCCATTTTATGTAGCTTGTTGTTTGTTTGAATATTCCCAGTTTTCTAAAGTTGAGTTTTTAATTAACTTTTCCAAGTTCAAATTCAAATATGTATTGATTTCTATTTATGCATTGCTTAATTGGGGCTTATACACCAATCTTTCTCTTTTGGTTTGTGCAACTTAGGTTAATTCATTACTCATCTTTGAAAACTATTGCTTGGATCTTTGCCTAGTGTCATTATGCCATTCACCTTTGTTTAGCTTGTTTGTTTAAAAGAGCCTAGTTTTCATCATTGTTTGTGCCTTTTATTTGGGAGAAAATAGTCTCTCTCCATATGCCTTTAGGCTTGTGCCTTTTGCCAATTGACCAAGTTTATGTTTGAAGTTTGTATGCCTAGTTTATGCCAAAGTGTTCCAAGTTTGTTAGATTAAAATCTCACCTTTATTTTAAGTCTAGATTTTGATGCCATGTTTGGCCAAGAGTGCTAGCACATGCCTTATTTGATCCTAACATTTGATGTCATGTTTGGATAAAATACCTAGTAACTTTTATTTTCTTAGATTAGACCTATTTGGAACATTTTGAACCTAGAGTTTGGTATGCCAATTTTTTATTCAACCACTTGACCTTTGGTATGTGAGACATTTAACATTAGACTATTTTATACCAAGTTTTTAGCATAGACCATTTTGGAGATACAACTCCCCTAGACCAAGTTAGACCAAGTTCAAACCATTTATCTTTTAGACATTATTTTTTAGAGTTTGTAGAAATCTAGACCTTTTTGTAGATCTTTCATTATTTACATGGATATGTCTAGCTACACTTATGGTGGAGTCACATACAATCTAAGTTATGATAGAATGGCTACAAAAATTGATTTTTTTTTTGAGACAGATCCATACCCTCCCTGAAATACTCAATTTGGAGAACAAAATGACTTTATTTGAGACCCCTACTAGGATGATATTATTTTTGAGATAGATCCACACCCTCCCTACAATACTCAATCTAGGGAACAAAATGACTTTGTTCAATACCCCTACTGGGATGATATTGTTTATGAGATAGATCTATACCCTCCATGTAACACTTAATTTGGAGAACAAAATGACTTTGTTCGAGACTCCTACTGGGATGATATTGTTTGTGAGATGGATCCATACCCTCCTTGTAATACTCAATATGGGTAACAAAATAATTTTATTTGAGACCCCTACTGGGATGATATTTTGTGAGATGGATCCATACCCTCCTTAAAATACTCAATCTGGGGAACAAATCCAATATTCTCAAGTGTAACATATGGCGATCTCTTATTTTGGTTGGTTGATGTATTATACTCATCTTTTTTAATCCAATCATCACCTATCCTTAACCCTCCTTTAGATTATGTGAGTTACCAAGATAC
Organism: Torreya grandis; assembly: GCA_037957365.1. NCBI lineage: Eukaryota > Viridiplantae > Streptophyta > Pinopsida > Cupressales > Taxaceae > Torreya > Torreya grandis. The sequence goes on from JARHVA010000140.1 coordinate 6,554,769, forward strand.
ACAATGTCCAAGGAATACCATATATATTCCTTTGGTTTGTGCTAGCAACTGAGATCCATAATGCCCATTTGTTATCCAATCATTGGCAATCCTTAACCCTCCATATTGTGCAAGATACTAAGCTCCATAATGTTAAAGGGATATGATTTATATTCTAGGACCTCATCCTTTAGCTTGTGCAAGTAACTAAACTCTATGATGCCCTATTATTTCTATACCAAGACCTCATCCTTTGGCTTGTGTTAGAAACCAAGCTCCATGATGCCTTTTTTTTATCCAATAATCAACCATCCTTAACCTTCCTTCAGATTGTGTGAGTTACCAAGCTATAAAACATATAAGGACTACCATTTCTATTTTAGGACCTCATTCTTTGGCTTGTGTGAGTAACCAAGATCCAATACACCATTTTGTTATCCAACCTTGACCTTTGGCTTTTGAAAGTAACCAAACTCCACAATGCCCTACCATTAATATTCTAGGACCTCATCCTTTGGCTTGTGTGAGCAACCAAACTCCATGATGCCCTACCATTTCTATACCAAGACCTCGATATTTGGATTTTTTAAGCAACCAAGCTCTATGACACCCTATCATTACCATTTTATGAACTCATGCTTTAGATTTTATGAGCTAAAAAACTCCATGATACCCTATAATTATTCAACCACCATTTAGGCTTAATTTATTGCCAACCATTCCCCACTTTAGCAAACCCTTAAAAATTATCTAACCACAACCAAGCCAATTAGTACCTCTCCAACTAAGACAATCATTTAAAGACCAATGCATATTCAAAACTAGTATTTTAAAATTGATTGTAAACCAAATCCAAGAGAATAACCAAGTCATGATGTTTTTTTTAAATCAACCATTTTTGATGAGTCAACCTATGATGAATCACCCCTTGATACTATCCCTATTATTAAGAAGTATCACTCTGACAAGCTAGTCTTTGTTGAGTCACTTTTTAATGATTATAACAACCTTTAGGTAAATAATTACCTCAAACATATGCCCATTTTTCAAGAACCTCCCCTTGATAATCTTGTCTCTGAGGAGTTATCTTTTGACATTTTTCCCACTACTGAGGAGTCTCACTTTGACAAACTAGTCTCTGTGGAGCCCATTATGCCATCACAGGCCACTACTTATCCAATACCAAAAATTAACAAGACATCATTGTATAAGTTTCCACATTAGATAAAGAATTATAATTATATTTAGGTTCTATTCTTAAACCAATATTAGATTTAGTATTAGAAGTAGCAATAACATCAGTCTCAACATTAGATTTAAAGTCTATTAATTCAAAATTAGATTCATAAATAGAATATGTTTATGGCTATTATAATATTGGTTATACATGCCTCATAAATCAATTTAAATTCATGTGTGATCCTTTTATATTTTTCAAGGATGATTACTTTAACATTGACACAAGTTATCCTAGTATCTTATATAAGGATTATGTTGCCTCCTCCCATTCTATTGCCATTCCACATTCCATTACCACCAACCAACCTAGCCATTATATTGACATTCCATTTCCCACAAGTGTCGATTAGGTCTGATAGAATCATACCCTTGTTGAACTACATCCATGGAGACATATCAACTAAAGAACATTCGAGAGGCCAAGACCAAATTCAAGTAGAAGAAGAATAATCTCCTAGAGAAACCTTTTTGAAGGTACTAGGGGACAATCAAAGTTCAAACTAAGCATCTTATTTTGAAACCTTTTTGGAGGTGCTAGAAGATGATAAAATTAAAAATTCAACTTTACTTAGTCAAACATTCTTAGAGGTACTATGGGATAATCAAGACAACTTCGTTAGTGAAAACCTCTTCGAGGTGCCAATAGTTGAGTATAATAGTTTTTCACTGCTTGATGAAGACAAAATCAAAGATGAAATCAATATATATTTCAATCTAAATCCTAATCATATGGTTTTTACTCTTATGCCCAAGTTATATAAAAATATGGAGGTCTTATTGAGAGCATATTCAGAAGCCTTTGGCTCCACCGTAACCAAAGTTATATCGAATCTAGAATTAACAACATTATGTATACCTAAAAAAATTGATCTTCATTTGTTTCCAAACCATTAAACATTTCATTATCATCCACTTTTACATCTCCAAATCAAACCTATCATCCAACATTTATTCATATTTACCATCCCTAGTTGCACTTTCCTTTATAGAGGATACAAAGATACTATTATCAATCAGGAGTATGCCCTTATGAGAAAGTGTGTTATTCCTCACTCCTTTTGGAACATGGAATATCTCCAAATTTTGGGTGACGTCATAAGAGATATAATATCCATATAGGTTTTTTCCCTTGGTGATCTCACTAAAACTTAATTTTAAACTACTACCTACTGATTATGGTAATTAAAAGGGTGCAAAAACACTACTTGTAATGAAATTGAAAATAAAAACTAGAAATTAAAGGTGATACACCAATTTTTTTGTGACCAATTATGATTTAAATTACATTTTTTTTAGAGGATAAAACTTTCACACATTCACTACACTCAGGTAATATTTATACAAAAGTGTTTCACAATAAGGACTTGACAAACTCAACTTATGCATACATGAAATAAATCCCATTTTAAACACTTATAGTGACCTATAGAACATAAAAAAATCTCACATTAATGTATAATAACCAAACAATAACAAAGGAAAACAATTATTTCACTAAGCTATATCAATGATAAGCACATACACTTCACTCAAAAAGACTGAAAATGGAGGAATTTAGCTTCTTATTTATCTCAAAAGGTGAATAAAAATTTTGGAAACCTTTATGAATAATAAAAAATAAAATATTTATCTTAAATTTTGGAAAATTTAATACATATATAAAAATAAATGATTGGAGACAAAGTAGCCCCACATTAGGGAACTTCAAACTTGGTCAAAAACTCCTTCTTTAGTGCTACGTACCACTCCTCAACCTCTAAAATATTAATACTACATAGGGTTTCATGGAATACATATTTATAAATTATTTTTGGGATTATAAAACTTTTCATAATGTTTGGTCAAGCCTAGACCACTTAGAGAGTACCTAGATTCTTGTTTCACCCCTTGGATTTAAGCTCACATGTTTCCTTGATGAATGGGTCTTCCTCCATGAAATTATGCCTTCAATTCCATTAAAATATTATATTTTAAACCTTCCTAATTCTCTTGAATTATGCATTAACACTTGGCATAATTTATTATGAGACCTCTTCAACCTTCCTTTTGACTTTGTCTTCAAATGGGGCATAAGAAGGAGGTAGAGTCCTATTTGAACTTGTAGACCTTTTCCAGCTTGATCGTATTCCTTAAAAAAATCTTCATGAATTATTCCTAGGTTTAATATTGTGTATAATCTCATTCATTATCTTTTTAATGCCTTATGAGGGGATATATGCATTGATTTTGTCTCCTAGCTCCTTAAATATCTCAACTTCTAATAGGCATAGAAGAAAAGGTTGATATTTCTTCAAATTTTCTTCAATATTTTAGATATATACCGTTTATGACTTATTAGGATAATAATAGGCCTATAAAAAAGCAATTCAATGCATCAAACACTCAACAAGACCTAGAATAACACCAAAACCATGTTTTTTCTAAAAATCTCTTGTAGCACTTTTTATGAAAATATCCTTTTCTTGGAGAAACTAGAGATTTTTTTAGAAACTAAGACTAGATTCAAGCACCCTTTATCCCCTTATATCTCTTGAAAAATTTTGGTGTCAAAATTACAAGTGTATATATGTTTTTTTATCACATTCTCTTAGCCTAATTAGGCCTAATTAGCCCTCCTGGGCCTAGAAAAAGAAATCCTAATAATGGGAGATCACACATGTGTGAAACATTAAAAAAAAATTATTCACATTTCCCATTCTCCCAAAAAGTTTCATGTCAAATTTGGTGGTCTAGAACACTATGAAGGTACAAGAACCATGAAATTCCCTTTGGAAAGCTTGTCTTTTTGAGGGATTTTCTAACTTGCCCAAAAGGATTGAATGGTTTGGGAATATATGACAAATTTATTATGTATTTTTTAGATTTAAAAGGTAAAAAAAGTCTCAATATACCTCCCACATGGATTTTCATCCTTATACACTCATCTAAACACCCATTTTTGCTCAAAAACATGGAAAAGTATAGTTTTTGTGTTATTCCATACAAGTGAAGGTACAAAAAAATTTCATTTGAATAAAATTATAAGAGTATAATACAACCTATGATATTTTTTATGATTCAAATATGTAATTTTGTTAAGTTTCCAACATAATCTCTACAAATAGGTCCAAATAGGGGTTTTACGAGGGTTTTTGGTAGTTTTCACCCTTAAGGATGATTCATAAAATTGTGACATCAAAAATATGAATAAATTACAAAAAAATAAATTATAATACCCCCTTTAACATCACATAACACCTTTATATCCCATGTTACACCTCCATGTTGATGTGAGAATCTCAAGTTGGCCTATCGAGCTTCTTTCTCCATTATGTGCACCCTGTTGAGTTCCTGCACCAAGAAATGGATTCTTCCTAAAATTGTCTAAAAAAAAATAGATATAAAACTTATAATATCTTCCAATTTTATTTTTTTCATTATTTATAATGGTCATTATACCTTGGAAGTGTAAATGACCCCCTTTTGGGCAATAGGCCTAGTATAGGCTAGTGGGTTTTGACTGCACATAGACACTCACCACCACTTTTGAGTTGTTTCTCATGATTATTGGGATTTATTAATGTTATTTCAGACTAAATTAACCTTAAAAAACCATCCCAAGGTGTCACAAAGTATTTTCAATACCACTAACACTCCTTGGATCAAATTCTCACCATAGCCTGCATTTATGTTTGCCTGAAAGTGACCTACCTCTAAGATAAATCAAATGATATTTTCCCTATTTTATCATGAAATAAAATTATATTTTGGTATTAATTAGGTCATTATTACCCTATGTACAATTTTTTTTAGGTATATGACCTCTATATCACCTCTAAACATCAAAAAACTCCAGGCATACTTTCTAATGGTGACTGTGTGTAAGGTTTTGCAAGTTGACTGTATGTTGTCCTTTGAAAACCCTTCCTTGCCTTGTTTAATATAGATATGGGAGACCAATTATGTACATACCATAATTATTTATGTGTTATACCACCTGATAACACTCATAACCTTGCCCATTTCTTCACCTTACATACCTTGTAATGGTTTTAACATAGGTGTTGACTGTATGTGTACCTAAAAATGGTTATTATGCTATATTTTCCATGATTTGTGACTAAGGTGAAGTGTGTGTGTATCAAAAATCTCAATATCCTTAAATAATATTAAACACTTCATCCTTCATCAACATTCCAATGCATATCTTTCACTTGATTATGACTTGAAAATGGCTTTTAGCCTTATGCAACTACAGGATGTTTTTTCAAGGATGAAAACTGCCTGTAGCCTAGTCATGAAGCTCTCTTCTTAATGACCATTATTTACTCATGTCATAATAGTATTTACCCTATGACCTTCATAATTAATAAACCAACCCATATCATAGTGTTACTATTCTTATCCTTCTTTATGCTCTCAAGATGACTGTATGTTTAGTTCTTTATGGTTGTAGGTAGTGGATTTTTAGGAACCATTTCCAATGATTATTGAATTATATTGTCATATCCATACACTTTAATTTTATACTAAGTCCTCATACCTCCTTAAAGTTACTTGGAAGTGTATTAGGTTCCCATCACCCTATATGTCTCTTTGGCATTCAAACCTCTATCAATGTAGGCAGTCCTAAAGAGCAAGCCTGTAGATGTTCCCCGTGGTGATTGATTCACATTGAGTCTAATTTTTCCTTGAATTATCTATGATACAAAACCCCATTTACATTACCCTATAGTAACATCTCCTTCCAAATCATGACACTATTTCCTCATTATGAAGGCAAAGCTCTCATACTACATGTACTTGACTATGCTTCTTATTCATTTGTCCTTGTACAAATTGAGACAAGGTATGAAGGTGGTTGTAAGGTTTGAAAAAATTTAAAATAGGTGTGAATACACTACTAACTTTTCAAATGTTTTCAAAATAGTGACCATGATCTCTCATAAAGTGTTTAGACCTTGAAAATCTCTTTCATAGCTATTGCCCACCCTATTGGTTGTAGGTTACCTTTGACTGGTTATAGGGTTTCATTGTGTCACTTAATAGCCCTATTTAAGGCTTCAAATTTTGTCTATCTTTGTCCTTAATTGAGGCTTACCCTCTAAAGGCCTTGATGAACTTTGCATTACTCATAAATTGCCAATATGTCATTGTGATTCAAAACTCCTCACTATTTGAGAAAGAGTCCTATTGAAGAAGGTTGTAGGTATATTACAAGCATGGTTTTAGTTGTTCATGTTCTAAATTTGTCCTTATTTCAAGCTTTATGACCCTCTTGAATTTTTTTAGGATTAACTCCTTAGCTCTCTTGAACTTGACTTAGTATTTTAAAACCTATGATGAGACCAATCATGCCATATGCTTATATATCTCTAACATGTTTCCATTCCTTAAAACCTATAGCTATACCTTTTTGGGCCTAAAGGGGCCTTTGGGTTTACATCTCAACACATAGAATAGTGAATATGGTTATGGGCAATGTGAACCTTTAATAGACTTCTCCAAAGTTCCCATATGTACATGTTCAACCTTGAGGGAGTGTAAACCAATTCAAGTTTCATTCCAAAATTCTCAGTATCTTGTTATCACCCATTAGTAATCATCAATGTTGTAGGCCTATAGGATACTTTTATCTCATTTTTCTTGAATCAATCTATTCTAGCCTTTATCATAAGCTAATTTTCAATGTTCACCACTTCTACTCACTTTGAATTCAATTTTACTGTGGAAAACTTAGAAACAAACCTTCACACTTGTAGATGACATTGACAGTAGGGTCTATGTTTCCCTTGTGGTTATAGGTGACATTATTGAATATAAGTTATTAGGAAAGTCTCTCATAGCTTTGATCATGATTCTCTTTTTCAACTAACTGTTGGCCAACTAAGACCAAAGTTACACCTTCAAGTCTCTTACTTGCAAACTATTTTAGAACCATGTTAAGACCTTATGAGACTGATTATAGCTCACCTCTATATGGATAGAGGAGGATCATGGTAGTGTCTTTAGGGTGTTATGTGGGTCGATAATTTTGTACTCCAACCCTTACTAATGCATTCATTAAGTCACTAATGCACATTTATACAAAGGAAACACCTATTTGTGGAGGATATCTTCATGATGCCTTAAGTCACTTGTACAATACTCTGTTACTATAGATATCACTAAAAAATATAGTGAAGGAATGCATGAATTTGAGGTCTCCTTTCCATCACTCACTTGAGTCCAACACCCTCTTTCTCTAGTCAAGACATATCTATTATATGAAGGCCACATGTTAGGATCCTTTATATGCATCTTAACTCCATGTTACACAATTATATGAGAGCCTCAAAAATGACCCAAGCCCTATTTTCAAAATTTTAGGGAAACTTGTCCCTAAAGCTCAATTCCTCAACCTAAACATGACTCCTCAAGCCTAGTGCTTCTTGATAGCTTTACCATGGTTGTTATGGTATCCTCATCACTTTAGGACCTTAATGGAAGTTCATAGACATGTTTAAACATCCTTATGTAATCCTTTTCAAACTTTTGTGAGCCACACTTGTAGGTGTCAATGCAAGATGAAGGATAGTGAAAATGATAGATGAGTAATGTACACCTTGATTGGGCCTTATATCAAATCTATACCTCTCCAAAGTCTTTAAATGGATCTTGACAACCTTGGAAGAAGTGAAAACCAATTCAAAACCTCATTCAACATGTGCAATCTCTTGTGAGTGTCTTGTAGATGGAATTTTAGTAGTCTCCTAGTCTTATTCAAGGCTTTAAAATGATAACTTTGTTTTTATAGAGTGTCTTGAGTCACCTTTCTCTCTGAGAGGATGTTTGGAGGTAGTTCAAGTTGTCTCACATCACCTCATAACCTATATAAAATTGAAATTAAGTTCATCAAATGCATTTGTACCCTGTTGAAGAAATCAACTCAGATTTAACCCTCTCAAAGGAGGTATATTTAGAATGGAAACCTATGAACCCTTAATTAGATGAATAAGGTGTGTCATGAATTATATAATCCATTGATAACCTTTTAAGATGAAAACATCTACTAAAAAACTCATATTTTAATTCAAAACTAACCCAAGAGACCACTTAGAAAGATAGATAAGGAAACATAGTTTATTTCTATAAATATCATCCTTAAAAACCATTTCTCTCCATTTTTTTTTGAGATTGAGAAACAAGTCCAAGAACAGACCCCTCTTGGATGCATAGGCTATAATGACCTACTATCACTCTTAGCGATTGTTCATAAATATGAGGAAACAAATACATGAACCAATTCCACTACTCTCAAGCTTACTTAAACTCCTAACAATGTCCAATGTTTTATATCCTAACTCTCTCTCTATTTTCCATACTGAGCATTTGAAAACTACCCTTCTAGAGCTGCCAAGAATGTCCATATAGGAGAAAAGTTGGTTTTTGCCATTTTTCACCTAAAAAATCCTCTAAACCATTTATATAACTCTATGGGTACCCAATTAATCCTCTAATATGCTTTTATCAAAAAAATCCTCTAAAATCTAAAATGAATGCCTCAAAAAACTTGTTTTTGCCTTGAAAAGGATAAATTCACTAAGGAGATCTAATTAGAATGTTGTTAAATGTGTTTTTGAGAATTTAACATGTCTGATGAGGTGAATAAATATGTAATTTAGCTTCTTTCTAATTAGATACTATTAAAATATTCTCTAGAGGGCACAAAATGGTTTAAATCACATAGAAATGAGTCATGAAGTTAGTCTAAAATGTGATAAACATGATTATCCATATGTTAGGCATGTAATGACCTTGAAACATGATATGCCACTTAAAATGACACTTAAGACTATTTTTACCACTAAAAATGGCTTAGAAAGGCCAAGAAATGACTATATAAGCATAAGACAAATGAAGGACAAGACCTTAACTCACCTAAACAACCTTAAGATTGGCTAATCATGGTTACCAATGATCACTCTAAGGACCTTTCAAGACTAAACTACTGACCAACAAGAGAAACTAGCATGATATGTAGAGTTTTGAATGGTAGGGGTGACAATTTGACCTATTAGGTCAAAATTGTCAATAAATACCTTGTCTCGATGTCTAAAGAAAATAGAATCAATGACCAATGAATATCACAACAACATCATTTATATCCAAATATATAGTAGGTTATTAATATAGAAACTATTTAGAAGATGTGTGGGCTAGAAATTTACATGACTGATTATTTTGGTTGTGTCATATGTTGATCAGGACGTGCATCTCTTAATCAGTAAGAACACTAGAAGCATTTACCTTGGCCAAAAACAAAACCATACCTTTCCCACTTAACCAAAAACATTTACCATGCCATTTTAATTTGTCATTTACTTTTCCATTCCTCTTGTCTTTGTTCCATACCCTACCATTTTCCTCACCTTATCACTTGGGAGCAACCCTCTTACCATTATATCCAATTGTCATCCCATCATCATCCTAAATAATGCCCTACCCTATACCATTCTACCATGCCATCCCTATTAGACCAAAGTTTGTTTTTATCCATCCTACCCAACCTTTTTTTATTTCAGTTCCTTTAGTTCTTCCCACACCTTCCATGAGGGGATTCTAGTCCAATTTTAGTAATTTTATAATTTTGTGTTTAAATGATAGTTTATGAAATTAGTATGATAGTGGATCTGTAAATTTATCTTTCATTTACCTTTGATCAGTGCCACTAATTATAATCGCCTATGGGTAAATCAATGTTCCACCTTGTGTTACAAATTATAACCACCTATGGGTAAATAAGTATCATGGACCTATACCATTATTTCCTAATTATAACACCCTATGGGAAAATTAAGAACAACACCTTTACCATGCATTGTTGCATCTCCTTAACATTATCATTTTCATTTGCCTTGCCATTTACCAAATTTTGACAACTTGTTGTGACCTAGTCATTTTTCCCTGCCTTTTGCATGGATCAAATTACTATGATTTGAGTTCCTAATGGGACTATGTAAGTTGTGCTCAACTTATGTTGAGGTTAGCTCAGTTCCCCTTTGCCAAATGCTCTCATTGTTTTATGAGCAACCTTTGCCATATGCTCTCACCATTTTTCAAGAAAACTAAGCCAACATTCTCACCATTTTATGAGTAGGTACCTTGTTAATCTCTAATGAGTTAAGATACCTCAAAATTCAATAAACATTCATAAATTTTCAAAATCCAAAAACATTTTCCTATCTAAGCCTAGTTAGTCATCCTCAATCCACCCTATTGGGGGAAATCCATTATTAGGATGTTTTCTGTTTCTTTTAATTTTTGGGGTTTTTATGTGTTTATTTTCTATTTATTTATTTGCTTTATGTTGTTTATTTGTTTATATGCTTGCCAACTTGTTTGCTTTCAATATTGTGCCTTGACTCAGTTTATTTGTGTTCATTGGATGATTCCTTACACATTATTCTTGATTCCATCCATATTCATACGTCAACATTTTCATCATGGTTTTTATCATAGGTGCATTTTTTTCATTGTTTATTGGATCAGGAGTCAATCCTCATGCATATTTTAGTAAATTTATCATGGTGTTTTATCATGAGGCATACCATCAAGTGTTATAGCAAAAATTAGCTCAAGAAGTTTTAAAAGAACTGGAGCTATATACAATTATCCTTGGTAACCTTGGTAAATCCTCCCACCCATCTTGATCAAATCAACCCATTGACTATTCTAGTTGTATCAATGTTAATAAGGATGAGCATATCTACATTGGTAGGTACAATTGAATCATTCACCTTGATCAATTATTATTATTTTATTCATCTCTTTCATCACTTTGTTCATCCTCATGTGCTTGGTTGATTGTGGCTTCTTCAATCATTATACCATCACATCTACATTTGTGCCTGCTCATATTTAATTAATGCAAAAGGTTATTTCCTTGAGTTATGCTTGCTAATCTACCCTACTGGGGCATAATAAAAAATGATTTTTTAATATCAATCATCTTAATTATTATAATTTTATGTGACAAATCATTACTTTGACTCATTATCCCTAACTAGGGCATATGTCATTACCACTAATTATAACTACCTTTGGAAAAATTAGTGTTTCCACCTTTGCCATTGATTATAATTGTCTTTGGGCAAATCAGGGTCTTAACCTTTGTTACTAATTATAACCACCTTTGGGCTAATCATTACTCTTCTTAAATCAATGCATGCAAGCATTTTCTTTATTGCATTAATCTCACCCATGGGTTAATTTCATTCTTATTCATGATTTTTTTTAGGGACCATCCATCAAACTAATGTGATATTTTCTCCCTCAAGGGGTATCATTATAGGCTTCCCAAACATTCTCAAGAGCTTCTTCTTCAATCATTATCTTATTTCAGGCATACAGGCCTTTTCTCATTATTTGAGAAGACATCATTGTGCCTATAGTTTACAACACCTGCCTCCAACATCTCATGTACCAATTTTTCAATTTCACTTGTATGATCATATGAATACCTATATGGTTTGATGTTTGGTGGTGTGTTACATTGAATCATTCTTATGACATGATCATGTCCTTTGCTAGGTAGTAGGCCTTTGTATTTACACTATAAACTATTGGATGGTTATTTATAATCATTTATAAATTGGGATGTGTAAACATGTGTTTGTTAAACTTATAAGGAAAAAAACTATGCTACACATCCTTTCACACATTTTTAATAATATTCATCATCTAATTTGAGATAACCAATAGGGGAGACTTTTCCCATTACCCCTGTAGTTCAAATTTTCTACCTTTAAAATGAAATCACATGAAAAATTTCTACAAATTAATCTCTATTGTGCCCAAATTCATGAGCCATTGTACTCCTAAAACAATGTTATCCCCACCCATGGGGATAGTAAACATAAGATAGTTAAGTAGATAATCCCCCATGGTAATTATAATAATATAGTATTTTCCATAACAATTGATTGTGCCACCATCTAAAATCATGACTTGAAATTATGGAGATGGATAAATAAAATAGTTCAAACAAGTATCCAACTTAATATTTATGAATCTATTTATACTTCCTAAGTCAATCAATATTTCCACCTTCTATTTCTTGAGGAACCCCACCACCTTAATATTTTAAGGAGTACTTATACCTGAAAGGGTATGATATGAGATAGTAGGGTGAGAATATTTAGATTCCTCATATGGTTCTTCTATACCCTCACATATAGCCTCATTATTTTCTTCATCTTCATTGGCACCTTCAACATAGAATAACTTATTTTTGGCACACTTATCTCCTTTGCTCCACTTTTTGTCACAACCAAAACACAATCCTTTGGAATGCTTCTCTTCATTTTTTTAAGGGGTCAATATTTTAGGTTTCAAAAATTATGGTGATATGAAATTGGATTCACATCCATGAGTGAAATTCCTTATTTTGACTAATTATTTTTCCTATACCAAGTGCACGAATGGTATGGCTTTGATGTATTAAACCACCATGTCATCTCTATGTAAGGATAGGTTTTGGAATTACTAAATATGATTCTTATCAGTACTTGTCTATCATAAATTTTCTAACTAAATAAATTATTTTTTAGAGATGTTATTTTTATATTATATTTTTAGTTATTCAGTAAACACAAAGCAAGTAATAGGATCACCCTTCTTTTTATTTTGAGCACACATCCACCTATACAAAATGAATTTCTCATGTCTCAGATAAAGAGATGTCATGATCACCTTTTTCACACATGGGTTATGATGTAGATCAAATAAATTTTATATTTGATTGATCTAGGTGAGTGTATCCTTACCATCAAACTTGTACATTTCCACTTTTGGTAGCATGTGCTTAGAGCCAATATTAGAGTTGTGATTGTTCAGAGTGGGTGAAGTCAATTGGAGTGGTAGAAGATTATTTTGTTGAATTTAAACTATAACATAGGTCAACTGAGTTATCATAATTAATATCTAATCCTTCAGAGAATCCATTTCCCCTTTTATTACATCAATATCATCCACCCTCAAAATTATTTGTGTCTCTAATTGAATTTGTTGAACCACCTTATAAACTAAGAGTTATAAAGTACTGGACTTAGTATCATCTTTATGCAGAGTTTCTGGGTCATCTTGACCTTTCTCACATCTGTGAGTGTTCAGACTAACCATGCACAAACCCTATGAGGGAGGGTTTTGAGCCTAAAAAATATAGCATTGTGATCATCTTACCAAGATGAATCCAATGACTACTAATTTCAAAAGAGTACAAAATAATCTTGACTTTAAAAAAAAAGACTTAAAATAATAATATAGTGGTTGAAAAATTAAATCATTACTAGACAACAAGTTTTTTTCAATTCTTCAGCTTTTCAAACTACTATAACACTAGATCTAAAAAAATAATGTTGTAGAAACTAACCCAAATAGATACTCTGATACCACTTTTAATGAAATTACTTAGTTATTCATAATATGGGAGTATTATATTTTAGAATTAAGAGTATAATAATAATTAATTCCATAATAATAATTGACAAAAGAATAGAATACTTGATAATAATCACTTTGAGGGAACAACCTCCACAATAATGTAATAAGATCAAAATTTACAATATGATGATAAAAGACTAACCATTAACTCTTACATATGCTCTACTTAGCTCTGGTTATTCCATAGGCCTACCATACTAAGAACATAGATAAATGCAATAGGATAATATAAAAGGCATGTAAGCCACAAGTGGACCACACATATCCCTAGTCACACTATAGGTCAAGGGAATAACACCCAATGGCATATGCAATGGTCAATGTAGTTCTATAAGAAGTGGTCAATGTAGTATGAAATGACATGATCGATATAGTTATAAACCTGGCTGATAATGTGGTAGGATGACCGCTAGCATATAATCTAGCCAATGGAGTCTAGAGATATGGCTAATATACTACATAAAGGCCAATAGAGTATAAATTTTGGGAACACCAATGTAGTTGGATACAAGGTTGATAAAGTTGCATTTAGTATATGGTCGATGTAGTTTTTTACATGGATGATATAGTTATAAAGATGGAAAAGGTTTGATGTAGTACAATATATCGCTGATGTAGTTAATTTGGTTTTTTAAAAAAAAAATCTATTTTGATATTTAATTTTTGTCAATTTTTTGGGGTAGAGATCTAATTGGTGCTATATTTTTTAATATTTAACAAAGGTGATAGAAGCTATAAATACTATTGGATGAACTATGGTTACATGATCTACTAGAAATATTATATGTCATAGATTAGGCTCAACTTATTGTACTTAGTTTTGGTGGGATTATGGAGATGAAACAGATCATAATGAACATAGATTAATTCACCATGTTCCTAGGGGCATAAGAGGGAATAAATAATATGTTTTATTGGGTGGTAGATGGGGATACCATTGAGGTGGATAGCACACTAGAGGATGTTCATGCATTATTAGGATTGTTGACTATTATCACACTAATGGTGTGTAATACTCCAGATTTGGTAGCTAATAGGAAAGTTTTAGCATTATGGGTGATAGGCTCAGAGAGATACGACTAACATGAGTTGGTGGTGAAAATTTTTGAAGTGTATGTTTTGACTATTCTAGATATTTGGAAGGCCATTATTAGACTTATGACATCCTGAGTGATATGTCATAATTCAGATGGGAAATACCCATTGTATATTATAGATTTACATTATGCAATGTTGGAATGTGATAGATTATATGATTTAGGTTATGTTATTTGGGTGTAGTTAGTGTATAATTTTAATAACTTTTTATCTAGGAGCTAGTAGATGATTGGGCATGTTGTGCTATTTTTTAGTTAGATATATGAGTTATTTCCTATGTATATGATATTAGGGTTACCTCATGTTATGTATGAATCCCTCTCATGCATGTGGAGGTGGGAATAAGACCATGTGGTTCATATTATGCCATATGTCTCAGCATTTTAGACTATTACTTGGGGTTAAATTATTTGGAATTTATATCAAGGTATTGTGGATATTTGGCCCTCATGTCTAAACATTATACATGTACATGGACATCATAAGATTATAAGAGATTATCCTTAGTGTGTGGAGACCCATACAATTCATTATATACTAGGTAAATTTTGGGTTGCCACACTCGATGACTCTTATAGTGGTCCTTACATTTTGGGTGTGGCATACGAGGGAGTGGTTAGTGTACCAACAAAGGTTCCCATTATACAACCTCATCTAGTGAGGTTTATTAGATGATGATGTTGTTAATAATAAGGAAAGGGATAATTATCAATTATGGCACATTGAAAGATACCACAAACACCACCATGATCATGTAGATATAGATAAACCCTAGTACTTCCATCAATATAGCCATAGGCATGACCATAGGAATATTTAGTAGTGCATCCTACATTGATTTCATCTATTATGTGGCATATAAAGAATAGATCATCATATGTTCTTATGATTTAGCCAAACCAATATAGAGGTTTCACACCATTGCAAATCCATGCTATGAAAGAGGCACTTAGTGGATGAGCAGATGGAGCTATTGTTGGTGAGTAGGTGTGTTGTATAATAATTATTTGAGATTATGTACATATATAGATAGATATTATAGAAACATGTATTATTTTGGAGATATATATGATATATGATGTTATTTTGGTTTAGGATTTGTAGCTAATATGACATAGGATGCTCAATGGAGGACCTTAGTGGAGATAACCCACATCAACATTTTGAATGATAAGATACCACATCATGACACTACACATTTTATTGATCTATTGGTGCCTTCATCTTAGGGTTATGCTTAGTGGTATAGGTTGATCGGGCAGGCTCCTTGAGAGATATGTAAATTATCAATTGAAACTCAAGCTACAATACTACCAAGAGTTGGTCATGGGGATATATAAGTGTGATAGGTATTAGCTTAGGAAAGAGCCACTACTTTTACACAAGCTATCCAAGTATCAAGGTTATAAGCCCAGGTGGCCAATATATAGGTACAAGTAGATTATTTATGATCATATGCATAGTCACTATAATGAACTATACATAGAGGGCATTCTCAAGCCCATATGGATAGTGTAACATGTCTTCATGATGGGTCAAAACCTTAGAGATTTTTTTGTACTATGTATCATGATGTATATAAAAAATTTGAGTCATGTGTGTGTGTGTGTGTTTCATTATGAATCATGGATGTTATCTATTGATGTATTTTATTTATATCACATGTTATTGTGATTACTTATGCTATGGGAAAATGTATGTATTATTATTTTCTATAAAAAGTGAGAAAATGCATGGTTAAAAATTATATATGTCAAACAAAACTATAAATGACAAAATAATTAAATGATGAATAATTCAAACCAAAGATAATAATAAATAAGCAATGAAAATAGGAAATAACTTGAGGAGAGTAAAAATATTCATATTTATTGTTTGTGCTAGCGTGTGATGGAAGAAAGTATGACCATCAAGTGACATGTGAATTTTGGTGGTAATATTGTATGAAAATATGTTTATAACAAAGCCTAGTCTTATCAAAGGCCTTACACTTAAACTCAAAAACTAAGCCAAGAGGCATGACAAGGTAGGTATTTGTGAGGAAGGCCTTGTCCTATCCAAAGTCTTACACTAAAACTCATAAAATTAAAACCGAAAGGTGTAGGTAGAAATATTGATCAAAGATGTGATCCAATAGAAGTCAGTTGAGTAAGGATGAGGGGTTTTTTTATATAGATTTGATTATGGAAGAAAAAATTCATTAGCTGATTTTTGGAAAGAACGAGGTCACAAATAATCAGGTAGCTAAATAATAATTATAGGAAGGAGATATAAGGTTTTTATCTTAACACTTATCTCATTGAGCTCATCATCATCAGAATCTAATAGGTTGGGAGTTATATTTCCCACAAGTTCAGAGTGTTCATTGTAACCATGATTAGAATTGATGAGATAATTAAATTTTGATATTTGTGAAAGGGGATGCTAGGTGAAATATCAAGGATAGGTAGTATTAAAACACCATGATCTTTTAATTTTTTAAAATTTGAAGGTTTTGTGTCTCTTTGAATATTATATATAACACCATTATGGGGAAATTTAACGCATTGGTATGTTAGGGATGCTTTAACTCTCATGTGATGTGTCTAAGGTTAACCACGTAAATACTATAGGAGAGAGGGAAATTAAAAATCATGACCTCAAAACTAACCATAGTGAGAGGGAGTGTGATTGGGAGAAAAACACAACCAATTGGAGCCATTTGTCTTCAATCATAGCCTTGACACATACTCTGATTATATTTAAGATTGTATTCAAAATATCCAAGAGTCTTAATGAAGTCATGGGAAGTAACATAAGTGTCTGATCCTTCATCAATAAAGGCATGCATGACTTGAATATCACTCATTTAGACACTAATGAATAAATTCATTTTCATCAAAGTGTATAGACATTTCCTCACATTATTGAAGAATACTATCCTCAAAATCAAATAAGGTAGCTTTTTTCCCCATGTGAGGAGGTCAAAGGATGTTCATTTCAAAAAAAAAAATTCATTAAATGATTAATATTATGAGAGTAAGTCATTATGAGTTATAGAAAAGGAATTTGAGATGAGAGGTGAGAAAATTTAATTATATAATCCCATTCATCATATCTAATTAGAACCATATCAGATAAAGGTGTATAATGTTGAATTAAGTCCACTAAATGGGAACAAAATTGCACTAAAATTTATGATGATAGGAAGTGTGTTTTTAGACTTGGCCAATGTAGTTTGTCTAGGTGGATCAAATTTCGTGTAGCTAGTTGATGTCATTTTTGGTGTAGTTAGGTTAAGAACTGACTCCCTTGAGGTGGTTGATGCTATGAATGGAGATGTAGGCATCAAATTAGATTGATTCATGGTATTCAAAATAGTTAATTATAAGTGTGGATATGTTGATAATATTAGATTAGTAGATGCTAGAGAAATGGAAAAAGATTGAGAATCAATTTGTATCATTTTGTTTGATATAGTTTGAAAAAATGTTACGAGAGTGGAGTGTGTAGTGATAAAAGTAGGATTAGGGGTGTTTATTTATGTTTAATAGTCATGAAATGAGATCAATAAGTATCTCTAAGTAAATTTATTATAATTAATATATGAATAAGTATCAATCAAACATACTACATGCCTCATGTTATTCATGCTGACTACATTTTCATCATTGGTTAGAGAATAAGGGTCAACTAAAGTTTCTACAACATGGGAGGTAGGTGATTGAGTAGTATGATATTTATGATTAGGAATTGGATATTTTTAGATATAAAGGTGAGAATTATCTTGATTAATAGTTTCATGCTTGACTAGAATCATGAGATTTAACTTCCTTTTCATATGCTTGTTGATGTTCATGAATCATGGTTTTATGACCAAAATTTGGACCAAGTAGAAATTCAAGAGTAAAGTTCCTATGTTTTCTATAGGTTTCATGAGAATGTCCCCAACTTACCAAATATCAAAAAAAATTATGTGGATCATACCAATATTTGATACGAAAGTAGGTGTTGAAGGTTTAGGAATGTGTTTTTGGATTTCCACCATAGAAAGAGGTTTATGAACATCAACATTTTTTACGTATCTAGGAGGGACTTTATGTGAAAGTTGTGGAGGGATTTACCTCATCAGAGTCACATGGAAGAATAGAAAGAATGGAATATATAGATTCATAAGTGTCTATAACATTTTCATTGGTAATATGTTTGTTTTTAGATCTCATAAGCATAGGGGTATATATTGGTGGTTGAGAAGGCTCAAACTATCTGATGAGGAAATTTTGGAATTTAGATTGATTAAGGGTTTATTCCAAAGATTTTTGAGAAACATTCCTAACATGATATTGGAGTTGAGGATGAAGAGCATTAGTGAAAAAATGAAAGAGGTTATCTCCCAACTTATTATGTTCAACCTTGCTAGATAAGGCTTTCCAACTTTTAATGAAATTTTGAATAATTTTAGATTCTTCTTATTTACAATTTGTTAAATGGAATAAACTATTTTTATGTAAATAATTGGTTTGATATTCCTAAACCAATACATTGACTAGGTCTTCTAAACTAGAGATAGTGTGAGACTTAAGTTGATTGTACCAATCTAGAGCATCACCTGAAAAGGTTTTAGCTAGAGGTTTGGTAGTATCAAAGGTATTTAACTTAATCTTTTGAGTAAGGATTTAACATAGAGGGTAGGTTATTCTTGTGTTAGTCTCATAAAACAAATTAAATAAACACACTAAAATCCTAACACCTCTAGCCTAGACACTAGGAAGATTTAGGTAACAAAAACTAAATTTAAGCACAACAAAAACATTAAAAAATAAGTATTATACCTTCCTTGCAGATCCAAATGGATTTTTTAATGGATTTCTCAGCTTGTGCATCAAGAAGTCTTTGATAATGGAGTTTGTTTAGCTCCTTCTCTCCTTGGCACCTTGGATTTGATCTTAGTTGGCTTAAGGTTTGGGTATGGTAACACTACTTACATGAGGCTTATTGAAGATATTTGTGCATAATAAATTTTCACCAAAATAAATTGTGGTTCAATAGGCAAGGCCTTATATTTATATGCTTTATAATTAACTCTCACTCAAGGTGAGTTAAGGTTGAGTTTAAATATGCAATGGGTTCAAACTAACCCTAAGTGAGTTAAAACTAACTCTAGTTGAGTTAATAGTTGTCAAGTAATTATGATTTTTAATTACTAGGCATGACTCTCAAATTAGATATTTTAAGATATTTTCAAAGAGCTTAATAACTCATAAAAGTAATGATGAAAAGATTTGATAATTTAATTTTTGGAATTTTCATTTTTAGATATTCATTAATTGCAAATGGATAAATCAACTAGGAATTTAATCTTGTTTAATTTGTTAATTAATTTTGATTATCCTTTTAAATATTTTAAGATTTTATTAAGTGTGTAAGTGCCCCACTTAATAGGCCCATAGGCCAAATTGATAGTTGTGATGCCTCAAGATGATTAGGGATGAATCTGTGATAGGTTATTATTGAATATAATAGAATACCCCAAATAAAGATGCATCAACACAATTTTGAGTTTTGATGAATAATGTGTAATAAAATTTAAGACATTCATTGATTCCTAGGCTTAATCTTCAATGGTTGGTAAGAATCAGTCTAAATTTTGATCGGGATTCAGTTGTGGCTAGTTTTAAGTATCTATAATTTACCCCTATTTGGGAAGATGTTGAAATCTATAGGCACAATATTTTTTTCTCAAAGAATGAAAAGGTTTTGTATGCTTACAACTTCAATACTAATTGATGTGATCTAGATGCCCCCTTGAGGGAGTGATTGGCAAATTTGGTCGGTCCTCAATCTCTCAAAAGAAGTAAATGATGAGACCAAGAGGAATAATGTGATGGAAAACACTGATTTTCCCTCAGGCAATTATAATTAGTGGCATGATAAGTTACCTCAACTAGGTAAATAAACAAGATGGTTTACCCATAGGCATTTATAATCATTAGCACATGTGGGGAAAAAAAAGATAGTGATTTGCCTAAAGATGGTTATAATCATTAAAAAAAGGATTAGGCTAACAAAAGATTGATTTGCCCAAAGGCAGTTATAATCATTAAAAGTGAAAATAATGATTTGCTTAGAGGTAGTTATAAACATTGGTAGGATAAAAACATGCCCCAATTGGGAAAATAGAGATAATGGTTTACCCAAAGGTGGTTATAAGAATTATCACAATGAAAATGTGCCCTAGTTAAGTAGAAGAAAGATAATGATTTTCCCAAAGGTGGTAATAATCATTAACCTCCAAATAGATTAACACACAATGATTATCCCATAAGTGGTTATAATCATTGACTCTATGGGTGGGATGATAACAATGATTTTCCCAAAGGCGGTTAGAATTATGGGCATCACAAGTGGGATGAGATACAATAATTTACCCAAAGGCAGTTATAATCATTGACTTAATGATGAGAGTAAGATGGAAAATTGGATAATGGGGCTTAAAAATTGAATATGTATTCATAGAGGAAGATTAAATTAGTATAAAGGAGAAAATTGAATTTGGGAAAAATACTATTATGGAGATGCACATCCTAACTAGCAAGGATTAAAATATTTCATTAATCTATATTAAGGAACGATTTGGATTAGATCAGGAATTTTTTAGGTGTCAAGGAGAAGTACCGTGCCCTCATTATTTGTAAGATTTCTTGAGCTAATTTTTGCTATAGCACATGATGATAGGCATCATTATATAAAACAACATGATAACTTGGCCAAAATATGTATAAGGACTAACACACAATCCAATAAACAATGAGAAAAAATGCACCAATGATAAAAACCATGATGACATCATTAATGTATGAATATGGATGGATTCAAGAGTAATGTGTAAAGAATCACTCAATGAAATGACGTAGACTGAATCAAGGCACAACAAGAAAGGAAGCAAATAGGCAAACAAGTAAACAAATAGGAAGATAAAAACATGAAGAAACAAAACAAAACACCAAGAAAATAAAATAAAATAATAAGAACTAAAGGAAACAAACACATCAATGATTAATCACAATGTTGGCATGAGTAAAGAATAAATAAGATGATGAACATTATTCCTAGGTTATAGGAAATAATTAAACCAACAAACAAAATGGGGGGAATAGAAGAAAAAGAATGGGGTGGTTGAGCTGACTCTAGATGCACTAAGTAAGTGGGCATTGCCTACATAGTTACATGGATGTAAGATGTAACGTAAACTTTAGGCTAAATGTAGTTCTTCCAAGAAATGGGATAGAATAAAAAATGATGATAATAAAAACATGATGATTATGTTGTATAATAATATGGGAATGGTCTCACAAAATGGTGAGATCATAGGATGATAGGCTAGTAAGGATGGAAAAACTAAGTGATAAGTGGTTTCTTGTGAAATAGCTAGGGGTCCCAGAATCCTTAAGGAAAAGAAGTGGTCAACGTGGTGATTTTTTGAGGATTTCATAGATTTTCAAATGTTTTTATAATTTTGGAGCATCTCACTCAATTGAGAATGACAAGATGCTAAATGGTCCAACTCATAAAATGATGAGAGCATTCAAACTTGAAATTGATCATAAAATGATGAGAGCATGAAAACTAAAATTGCTCATAAAATGGTGAGAACATGACAAAGGGGTGATTGAAATAACCTCAATATGAATCAAATGTTGCCTACATAGTCCTATTAGGATCTTAAGTTACTATAGTTTTGCCTTACATTAGAGGAATTTGACTAGTTGAGTAGCAAGTTCATAAAATAGACAAAGAAGGCAAAATGGCACAATATGGCATAGGAATGGCAAGGTAGGACTTCAAGGCATGAATGATAAAGGTGTTATTTCAAATTTTCCCATAAGTGATTATAATTTATAAAAAATAACATAGGTCAATTATACTAATTTTCTCATAGGCAGATATAATTAGTAGCATGATGGTGGCACTTTAATTTACCCAAAGGTGGTTGTAATCAGTAATACTCAGAAGCAATGAAATAAGGAATGTAGGATGTAACTGATAAACCACTCTCATGCTAGTCCAAAATATGGCATTTGTCTAGAATACATAATCAACTATTAAAAATTGATTTGAATCTACTTGCTAAAGTTACCCAAAAAACCAATGGAATGGAACCAAAGTTAAAAGGGTTGGATTGGGAGGGTAAAAATAATGTTGGTCAATAGGAAAGCTATGGTATAATGGTATAAGGTATGGTAAAATTAAGGTCATAATATTATGGTATAATGGAAATATGCCTCATAGACAATACTTTAGGTATCTCAAGTGAATTAACACTTGAAGTGTATGATGTTCATGAGCTCATCAAGTTCATATCCATCTAGTGTAGCAAGCATGTATTCTCTAGAGCCATAGTTTGCAATAATGATATAGGGGCCTATCCAGTTAGGTTTAAACTTTCCCTTGTGCTTCTTCTTGACCATGGTATTCTATTGGTTTTCTTTGAGAATAAGATCTTCAAGCTCAAATTCTCTATGTTTGACCCATTGATTATAGTGGCCATGAAGTTGGTTATGGTATGCTTGAAGGTTGTTGATTGCAGCCATGTATTTTTTATCAAGTAACTTTAGATCTTATAGGCAAGCTATTCAAAAATCTTCATCATCAAAGACATGTTTTAATGAGATGCACAAATAAGGTAACTCAACCTAAATGGGAAGAATGGCCTCAGTGTCATAAACTATAGAATATAGAGTATCTCTTATTGGGGTATGATAATTAGTGTAGTATGCCCAGAGGGTATGGAAGATTTGGAGGTGCTAATTGTGGCTAGTATCATTGACAATCTTTTTAAGGATGTTAAAAATGGTTTTATTGGATGCTTTAGATTGTCCATTACCTTATAGGTAATATACCATAGAAAAATGTTGAGTAATGTTATATTTGGCACATAGCATTTTGACATCCTTATTTTTAAATGATCTATCATTATTAGATATAATGTCAGATGAGATACCATAGCAAAAAATGAGATGGTTAAAAATGAACATGTAAATTGGTTTTTTAGTCACATAAGTGAGGGGTATAGCTTTGACCCACTTAGTGAAATATTTAGTAGCATTGAGGATATGTTTATGGCCATAAGATGAGGTTGGGTTAATATTCGCAATAACATCAATGCCCCATGTAGCAAATGGCCATGGTGTAAGCATTGGTTTGAGTGTTTTTTTCAAGGCATGAATCATATTATCATGCCTCTAACATTTGTCACACCTTTTAACATACACAATTTCATCTACATCCATATTTGGCTAATAGTACCTAGTATGTAGGATCGTTTCGGATAGAACAGCCCTATTTGTGTGGGCTTCACATACTACATGAATTTCATGTAATGCTAATGTTGAATCTATCAAATTTAAATAATGAATCAAAGTTATATCAAATCTATGGTGATAAAGGGTTGGTCCAAGTAAGGTATATTACGAGGCTTGGTGGGTAAAGACCTTTTGTTGTTTACGTGATAGGTATAGTCGCATAATATGATCATGAAGGTAGGTAAAAAGGTCTAAATACCATATAGAGTTGGGACCAATAATATCATAGATTATTATGATGATCGAAGGTTCATGAGCTACCACTAGAGTATTTTTAATGAGGAATTGATATTCTTTTGCCTTGTCTAGATGATGGATCAAAGAGCTAATGTAGTCATGGAATCTATTATTCTATTACTAAACCTTAGTATGTGTTTAAACTATATGTTGAAAATCTACTATTTGAGAGTGTCAATCATGGCCTTGTATGGTATAGCTTATCATCTTTGGTTTAAAATTGGTTTGTAACTTGATTGATGATTAGTTGAGAATCACCATAAACATTGAGATGTTATATATTCCATTGGACTACATGGTGAAGCCCTACAAAAATTACTTCATACTCAGCCATGTTGTTAGTGTAAGGAAAGATGATATAAAATGATTCAGGGATAAGATCCCCCTATGGTGTAATAAATAATAAGCATAGCCTTGATCTATGTGAGGTAAATGATCCATCAAAATATAGCTTCCAATGCTGCTTTGTAATAGGTGTTTCAATGATGGTCATAATGGACTCATCTAAGAATTGAAAAGTTAGAGGTTCAATATCTGTAAGAGGATCTTCATCAAGATGGTCTATAAGTACTTATCCCTTGATGGTCTTCTGATTGACATGTTCCATCTCAAACTCACTTACAAGCATTATCTATTTTGCCATGTAGCCTTGTAAATCTATTTTAGATAGTAGATACTTGAGTGTATCTACTTTGAAAATAACTATGGTCTTTTTGTTTAGCATGTAATTCTATAGTTTTTGAATTGTAAATACCATAGCTAAACAAGCTTTTTCAATGGGCATATAGTTGTGTTTATACATGACCAGTGTACAACTTAAATAGTACATGGCATGATCTTTTCCATTATCATCATGCTAAGCTAGAAGTGACCCTAGGGATTTCTTGGTAGATGATAGGTATAGTAGGAATGACTTTCCTGGCATGCATGGCAACAAAATAGGTGGATTGGTAAGATAGTCCTTTAGGTGCTTAAAGGCTTTCTATAATTCTTCATCCTAATAAAATGTAACACCTTTCTTTAGTAAGTGTGTAAATGGATAAAATTTGTCATCAAACTGAGAAAAACATCTGATAGACTGAATATTTCCCTACAAGCTATGGATTTGCTTCAATTTAGAGGGTGGGGGCATCTTGATAATGGCCTATACTTTATCAAGATCAACTTCAATTCCTTGATGGGACATAATAAAGCCTATAAATTTGCTTGAAGTACTCCAAAAACACACTTATTAAGATTGATTTTGACCTTGTATTCACATAGCTTCTCAAATATCTTTCACAATGTGATTGGATGACCAGCCATGGTATTTGATTTACCTAATATATTATTTATATAGTCTTCAATAATGCCATGCATCATATCATAAAATATGATAGTTGTGGCTCTTTGGTATGTGACCCTAGCATTCTTGAGATTGAATGGCATAACTTTATAATAGAATGTTCCCCATGGAGTGGTGAATGTTGTCTTATATTGGTCTTCTAGTGCAATCTAGATTTGGTTTTGCCCTAAAAATCCATCCATCAGTGAAAGAATTTTGTACCCCATTATGAAATAAACTATCATGTCAATGTTTGGTAGAGGAAAGTCATCCTTGAATCAATCCATGGTTATATCTCTAAAATTAGTGCAGATTTTGATCCCTTCTAGCTTCTTATTGACTGGCATAAAATTTGAGATCCACTCTGAATAGTTGATCAGTCGAATACATCTTTCTTCTAAGATTTTTTAACTCTTGCTTTACTAATACAGTAATGCAAGGATGTATCTTTCCTAATTTTTATTTCATAGGTTTGGCATTAGGATGTGAAATAAGGTGGTGTACAACTAAGGCAGGGTCCAAACCTAGCATGTCTGAATAGGCCCAAGCAATTATGTCAACAAACTCCCTCAAAATGGCTATAAAAATTTCATGTTTTTCCTCAGTGAGGGACATGCCTAATCTGATACATTTCTGGTCATTTGGATTCCTAATGTTGACTTCTATCATGTCTTCTACAAGGAGATTCAAGCTATCTTTCAAAATGGTTGGCAATGATTTAAATTGGCCTACAACTATAAAGTCCTCTATTTGGATTTAATCTTAAAGTTATCTTAAGCAAGAAAAATTAGACTCCCCCAATGGTAGGGATGGCCATACTACAAACATTATTGAAAACTCTTAGATAATTTGGTCAAAGTCATCTTGTTCGATAAAACTAAACTCAGACCCAAAATAAAGTTCATCATTGGTGGTATCCTAAGCTTCATTAGGGTAAAGGTGAACACCCTCATCTAATGGCACCTAAAATAATTTTTCATCAAAAGACTCACCTTTCTCTTGACTTTTACCCTGGTCCAAAAGTGCCTTAAAGAGGTTTTCACTTTGGGACCTCGATGTTTTATTTATTTATGTGTGGCTAAGGGTGTTCACCCATTCTCCAAAATAGGTTGCAGGATCTATTTTGATAGAGATCACTTCTTTGTGGTCTCCCAATGGATCATTTTCTCTTAATTATAGAAAATTACAAAAGGTATCATTATTATCAAACTCATCTATAGGCACTATGGATTCTTTTTGGTCCTAGGCTATAAGTTAAGGGTGACAGAAAGGAAGTAGATTGTGTCAAACTAATAGGGTAAGAGTACAAATGGCATGAGTGTCAAATTGATTAGTATTGGCCATCTTCATAAATGTTATGATTAGACATTGCTTCATTATCATCATCATCATCACTAGTTGTTGGCATTGGAACATGAATAAGATACATGGGGTCACTCCCAGGTAATTTAAATTTGAGACCATAGGTTCCTTTGTACTGAGTTATAAAGATTGGCTCAAGTGTTCCCTATTGTTTTGGCCTGAGGAGTCTTCTTTCATAGGCTTATTTCTCCATGATCCTATTTGCAATGGGGTACTTGGAATTTTGTTTTTCATTGTAGAACCAAGTTTCATCATTTGCGAGTGGGTCTTGTTCTTATCCAATGGTAGGTGTGAAAAGGATAGGAGTTGGACTATGAAGTTTGTCTTTTCCATTTCATTTCCAATCTATGCAAGTTGGCTTGACTTTAGGTCTTCCATAGGACTTGGGGTTCTATGGAAGCTTGGTAATGTGAAACATATCATGGGTCAAATATTTTCTTGGGCCATTGGCTATGATGGTAAAATGATTAGACATTTCAGGAGGTGGCATAAAGGAAGATGAATTAAGGATATATAAGTCTATGCAATTAGCCTCTATAAAATCAAAAAGTATTTATTTCCTCTTGTCCTTCTTGGGAACCAAATCTAAGATAAAATGGTATTTATATCTTTAAAACTTGGCCTCCAAATGTTTATAATGTTCGTAGGGCTGAAAATCTCTATGGATGGTGACCTTCATACCTGAATGAGATAACTTGAGACACTATTACAATGTTAAAGGGATTGCATGAATCTCATGTATCCAAGGTCTACCCAAGAGCAAATTATAATATAGTTCTAGGTATAATAGATGGCATAGTGTATCATGGGTTAAGAGCCCATTGATAAATAACAAGCTAATGGTGCCTTGTGATTCCCGTTCTTCATTGTCATAGGCCTTGATTGTGATTGTCTCTAGCTGGAGATTGATTTTTGTGTATCCAAGATGATTGATGAGCTTTAGAGTCATAATATTTAGGCCTGATCCATTATCTATGAGGACACATTTCACTTTGTGTTGCATTATGACAACTTCAATATACAGCAAGTTATTATGGAAAGGGACAAGGGATGACATATCACTTTGGTCTAAGGTCAACTGTTGGCATGGGGATAGATGTCCAACCAAAGCTTGGAATTTGTCTAAAAATATTTCATTTGAAACTTGTGATTGGCCTAGGAACTCTATCAAGATATTCTTGTGGATGGTATACATATGCAACAAATCTAAAATGGAGATTTATGCACACATATTTTAAAGTTGTTCCATAATATTATACATCTTTTCCTTCACAATAGTATATGGCTTGTTCCTATCCAAAATGGTGGGTTGGATGGGTTTGGTGGTAGGTGGTTGTGGGCATATAATGGTAATATTTGACCATTGAGTTGTGATTGCAAAATTGGGATTAGATACAAGACCATTATTGTTAACAAATGATGGTATAAGGGGGAAGATAAGAGAAGTCTTGATTATTAGTGTACTTGTATATGGTCATGATTTAATTATGAGTTATTGGTATAAGGTCCAAAATTAGTAATCCATATTTGTTGGTATGCGTATATGTGGTCCTAGGTCAAGGAAGGATCACTAGTATAGGTTGGTTGATTTAAATTGGTTAGAAATAGTCCTATTATGTTTACACTTGGTCTTATATTGATGGTAATATTTAAAATGCAACCTATCATAATATGGCCTACAACTTTGTTTTAGTCATGTAAAATTATGTGGTAAGTCTGTTGGGTATTGGCATCATTCTAGCCTTGGTTTTATCCATTTGGTAGATGTTATTAATTTTTTTTGTTGGTATTGTTATTTCCATGGTTTTTAATATTGTTGATGTTCATTTTTTTAATTATGTTATGGAAAAAGGTTTTGGTAATTACCTATGTTATGATTGGATGTTGAAGATCTATTATCCAATGTAATCTCCCCATTTTCTAACATATTTTCAATGAGATGATTGATCTTCACAAAATGGCATAAATTATTTCTATTATTTTGATGGTATTCATAGAACTCATTTTCTTGGTACTAATCTAGATAAGGAATACCCTCAGGATAGTGCTTCAGTATTTGCCAACTAATTAGATTACCAATGGCTAGTTTGTATAACATAAATTTAATGGGATCTCCAAGGTTACTAAATACGTGATGAGTAGGCACATTTTTCCTTAGAGGATGGATTTTTAAAGGAAATGGTTGTTGCATTTGTTAAGTTAGACTAGGTTATTACAAAGGTTGCACTTGTTGAATAGGTTGTTGGCGAGGAGTAATTTGCATTTGCAGTGTAGGTTGAGCATATGGTGTTTATACCATTTAGACATAATATGACTTAATTACTCCATTTACAACAACATTCTTATTATAATTGAATTTCTTAGACTTTTTATAATTACTAGCTTGGGTTGGTGTTGATACCTATACTTAGACTTGGTTTTGGTTCTGATTTTGGCCATTTATTTGGTTTTGGTTTTGATTTTGATTTTTCAAGGTAAGCTTTATAATCCATTTTTTAATAATATATTTTTTAATTAGTAAACCTTTGTTTATGATCTATTTAAAAGTGTGTGCACATTGAAGCTCCAGATGGTAAGATATCTCATTGTGCAATTTTTTGGTAAATATAATGGCTAATTATTTGTCTGGTAAAATATAGGTGAAATGGATATAAATTACTCTCCATAGCTATAGATATCTTGCAAATATTTCACCATCTTTCTACTTGGCTTGAGTCAAATCTACTAATAAAATCTCATGTTTGAGATTGTAAGATAAATGTTGCACAAACTTGTCTGAAAGATCATCAAAATCAGATACTGAGTCCTTGGGTAATTTTAAGAACCACTCCAAATCTTGTCCTATTAGACTCCAAGGAAATAAAATTAGGAGTTATATGTCATTGTAAGTCACTAGCTGTTAAGCAACAAATAATTCTATTAAATGGGCTTTAGGGTACCTTTACTATTGTATTTATCAAATTTTGGTGGTTCATACCCTAGAGTAAATGGTATCAATAGATCCTCCATGTTGAATGGGTAGGAACACATGTCATCCAAATTAAATTTCTTGGTATGCTTCTTGGCTTGAATGGTGGTAATTACATCCTTTATTTGTTTTAGTTCTTGTGCCAAGAAACTAGATGTAACATTGGCCTAAGGTGGAGGCTGGGTAGTCAAAGGTGGATTGCCTTGATCAGGGTATAGTGGAGGCATGGTTTGCTGTGGAATGTTGTTTTGGTTATGAAATCAACTAGGAATATGCATTCATATATTTGGATGAGATTGTTGGAATTTCACTCCTTATGGTACAATATTTTAGTTTGGATTTAGTATATAGGCTTGCTTTTAGGAGAATTATGGCTGAGATGCAAGGATGTGACTTGGGGTGAAGCATTGTTATTTTTGTGGTTGAGTAGAGACTTATTTCCAACTAGTCAAACCTAGCTAAATAAGGGGAACTTATTGTGATACAAGGCCCTATCATTGAATTTATGGCACATTTTGAATGAAAGGCAATTATTGCCTAATTGGTACTTGTTGAATAGTAGTACCTCTTTGTTGCATGAACACCTATTATGGATTAGATACTTGTATAATTTTTATCATTTTTCATTGACCAATGTATATACATTATTGATTAGACAAAATTTATGATTGTAAATTCATGTTGGTTTATGACTATTGAGGTGTACTTGTCGCTACCTGATGAGGTGGAACATTTATTGACCCCTATTGAGTTGGAAGAATGTTTTGACTCAATTTTTTTAGTATATTAGACTATGATTATTATTTTGGAATATTATTCATCACCTATTGTGGTGGAGTAACATTCATCACTTTTTGTTGAGGCAAGGCACCCATTGGCATTTGACTATTTAATCCTTGTAGTTGTGTGATTGAATATGTAGATGATTAAAGATTACAGGTAGCTTATTGTGGTGTGGGTATATAATTTTCTACCCATTTCTATTTCAAACCACTCATGGTATTAACTAAAGGCACTTATTTTGTACTAGGCATTGGTGCATTTAAACCACTTTGGTCTAGATTGGATGACACTTGTGTGTTATCCATTATGTTTGGCACATTTATCTACATAGAAGTAGTAGACACTTATTAAATAGTTGGGGCATTAAACATGTCTCCAACTGAAGTGATTTATGTGAATGGTTTTATAACCTAATTATCTTGGCCTATCAATTTAATCAATACTCTTGTTGAAGTAACTAACTCTATGAGAGGATCATTTGACATGGTCATGTTATTGAAATTACATGATAAGTTTAAGTAGGTTTGATATGTTGTCTGCATCTGTATAAAGTAGTCCTCCATGAGGCCTTTTCTTATGAAAATAATACATAGGTATTGATATGACATTGGCACAAGCACTTGAGTATTTATAAAAGAGGCCTATTCAATGGTTTGGTTATAAGGTATATTTAATGTCACTCTTACTAGACTAGGAAAAATTTTGTGGGGGAAGCCTATTGGAAACTTGGCCCCTACTTCTATGGCTCTAATTAAAAATTTATCCTTGTTTACAGTCAAGTGATGATCAAATAAATAAGGGTCATATGTCAATGGTATATTAATGTAGTACGATTCTTGTTGAACCTAGTCTATAATTGAAGGTATGTTAGTAAGGTACTATGTTGTTTATTTTTTATCCTGCTCTGAGTGTGAAGGTGTGTTAACCAAATAGTGTGTTAGAGGATCTTGGCTTTATTCCCCAAGCTGAGTGTTATAAAGAGGATAAGGATCCATCTCAAAAAATACATCATCACCATAAGGGTCTTGAACAAAGTCATCTTGTGTGACCATATTATCATATCCAAGATTGTACATGGCTCTGCTATGAGTATAGTGAGACATAATCAAATCAATGATGAATGTTTCATGATAAAATTCCTAGAGTTATATAAACTATTAAAAATAATGTGTAAAGGACAAATGGCTCAAACTTGGTCTAACTTGGTCTAAGAGTGGAGTTGTATCTCCAAAAAGGTTTATGCTAACACTTGGTTTAAAATAATCTAACGTCAAATGTCAAATGTCTTAAACAAAAATGTCAAGTGGATGAATAAAAAAATAGAATGCCAAACTTTTTTTCAAAGTGTTTCAAACAATTTTAATCTAAAGAAAAAAAAATAGGTCTTTCAAAAAATGCACAAAAGCTAGGCTTAAAATAGGCATGTGATAGGTCTTTTAGAAAAGGCAAAAAATCTAGACTTTAAATAAAAACAAGGTAAGATATTTAATCTAATAAATTTGAAATAATTTGGCATAAACTAGGCATTCATATTTAAACATGAACTTGTTAAATTGGTATAAGGCATGAAATAATATGCATATGAAAGATAAACTACTTCCTCCAAACCTTAGGTACAAACAATAGTTTTTAAATTGAATAAGAAATTAGGCTAAGTTACACAACCCAAAAGTGAAAGATCGATGTCTAGGCTAAAATTACATGACACATAGGTATAAATAAATCAATGTTTAGATTTTAACTTATCAAGTCTAATTTCTAACTCAACTTAGAAAACTAGGCTTCTTTAAATAAATAATAAGATAGACAAGAACATATTGTATAATGGTATTAGCTATAGGTCCAAATGGCACACATGGTCTGATTTTGAAAATTTGAATTTGGACACAAGGAAAATAAGTCTTTAAAACTATTTGAGTAGTGTAACAAATTTATCATGCTCTAAAGATGTCGCAAATGGTTTTGTTTGAAGACTTATAAGGCACAAAACTTGGAAAGAATTGGGAAGCATGACGACACCCTTTTCAATCAAGTAACACACACACAAAGGTTTTGGAAAAATACTAAGTCAAATGTGTGATATCAAATGGTTGGAATAATGCCTCCTCAAATAAATTAATAATGTATAAACAAGACTTGTTTTAATGTGGTATGATAAATAAATAGTTTAGAATCAAGTCCATGTAAGTAAAAAGGACAAAATGACGTAAACACCTAAGTGTAATGTCCTAAATCCTAAAACTGACAAGGTTGCATAATACCATTGATATATAGACTCTTGAGAGTATCTTAATTGTTAAACCAAAAATTAAAAGAACATGAAAAGTAGGGTTTTTAAGCCCCCTCTTCTTTCAAGAGTTTGTATTGTGACATAGAACTTTGGGCTACTCTCCCTGCATCAACAGTGTGTCTGCAGTAAGTGGGGTTGTTCTAAACTACCATTTTGTGCTCATTTATATATGGTCCCAAGTGTGGATAACACTAGAGATGCAATCACATAATTTGGATCCATGTAAACTAGATTTTTGTGAAAAGTTCTTATCATTTTTATAACCACTACATCCATTGCTTTCTTAGTGTAGTGTGATGTCTGAGTTTCCCCTACGTTTCAAGGCCAAGTACCACTAACAAATCTTATTTTAACTTCTCAAAATAAGAATCCTAGTGGGCCACCCTAAATTTATATACCTCACCATGGAGTGGGGTTAAAATTATGTCAGGAGATAAATTTTCAAGTCAACACTTCCCTAAATAACTCATGAAGGTGATGAACTCCCACTCACAAGCCAAAATACATGAAAATAAAGATAAGTGAAAAGAATTTAGGGCCATTTTGGGGTCACCCAAATCATACATATTTGGGGAGGGCCTTAGAAAATTTATTTTCACACTTTTGGACTAAAGCAAAAAAGGTAAATAATGAGCATTTTTTATCACCCAAGTTCACTAAAGGGGATGGGGGGAGAGCATAAATATATCACCTATTTTACTAAAAACAAACAACTTTAAATAAAAAATCATAAAACAAACAACTCTTAGGAGTTTGTAACTAATGTGAGAATTCATTTTATTGCACCAATATGAAATGTGTTTTGAAATTTTGGGCCCCTTGGCATTTTTTTGTTGAAAACTTTAAAAAAGCAAAAATGACTTAAACAAAATGAATTATTAAAACACTAATTTAAAATGTTTTTTTAAAGTTATAAGTGTTTTAAATGTTTCATTTTGGCCTTTGGGTCCTACAAAACATTTTATGGAGTCCTTGTTCTTAGAATCACATCATGAATAAACAAATGAATTCCCAAATCTTACTCTCAAATTTCTAGTTTTTTTACACAATGTAAAACCACTGAACACATAGCAATATTGTAACTCTCTCTATAAAAACACAACTATCATCACAATAATGTAACTTATGTGAAAATAGAGCATTTAAATTAATATCACTAGTATAAGAATAAAATCATTGAAATAAATGCAATATCATTACTCTTAGAGTTACGATATTACAACTTAACCTAAAAATGTTAGCCTAACTACAAGTAGTATAATGCAACATCACCAAAGTTTTGACAAAATTGTAGAACTTTTGACAATATCACAACTCAAAAAATAGCGATATTTCAATATGGCCACTTTTATGGTAATATCATGATTGTCAGAGTCACGATATTAAAATATCATAGATTTCCCTATAAGTAGAAAATGGTTAGTAGAAATCTAAATGGTTAAACATAAAATGAAATAATTATGGAAAAAATGTGACTGTGTGAGTAGCGATATTGTGTAAATATCATGATTCAAGAGAGAAAAAGCATGACTGCATAGAGCAACTTCACAACTTCTATAAAAATGTTTTTTGGCCTCCAATTTTCACCTATTTTGATCAGCAAGCTTAAATGTTTACATGAAAATCATTAGGAAAGTGATCTAAAAGGCCTTAAGAGTAACTTTGTGGGGTGTGGGTCCCATCGGGTGTGCTAACATATGAACAAGGATTTAACATAGAGGGGAGGTTAGTCTTATGTTACTCTCATAAAAAATATGAAATGAACACATTAATATCCTAACACCTCTCTATTAGACAATAGGGAGAGCTTAGGCAGTAAAAACTAAATAAAATCACAACAAAAATATAAGAGAAACAAAATGTTTACCTTCCTTGGAACTCTAAATGGCTTTCTTGGCTTGTGTATCAAGAATGATTTGAAAATGGAGGTTGCTTAGCTCCTTCTCTCCTTGGTACCTTGGCTTTGATGTTTGGATTAATTTTTGGGCATGGTAACACCACTTGCATGAATATTATGGAGTAAATACTACATAATAACTCTACAATATCCAATCTTGTTGAAGATATTTGTGCATAATAACTTTACACCAAAATAGCTCATGGTTCAATAAGCAAGGCCTTGTATTAATAGATTTTAGAATTAACTCTCACCCAAGGTGAGTTAAGGTTGAGTTTTATCATAGAATGGGTTCAAAACAACCCCATGTGAGCTAAAACTAACTCCAGTTGAATTAATAGTTGTCAAGTAATTATGATTTGCAATTACTAGGCATGGCTCTCAAATTATATATCTTAAGATATTTTTAAATAGCCTGACAAATCATAAAGGTAATGATGAAAGGCTTTGATATTTTGATTTTAAGAATTCACATTTTTAGATATTCATTAATTGCAAATAGATAATTCAAATATGCATTTAATCTTGTTTAATTTTTTAATTAATTTTGATTAGATTTTTAGATCTTTTAAGATTTGATTTAGTGTGCAAGTGCCCCACTTAATAGCTCCATAGGCCAAATTGATACTTATGATATCAAAAGGTAATTAGGGATGAATATATAAAATTTTATTGTTACATACGATAGAATACCCCAAATAGGTATGCCTCAACATTATTCTAAGCTTTGATGAGTGATGTACAAGAAAATTTGGGATGTTGAGTAATTCCTAAGCTTAATTTTTATCAGTCAGTAAGAATCAGTCGAAAGCCAGTTGTGGATAGTTTTAGGTGTCTACAAATCTAATCTTTGTAAAG
Organism: Torreya grandis; assembly: GCA_037957365.1. NCBI lineage: Eukaryota > Viridiplantae > Streptophyta > Pinopsida > Cupressales > Taxaceae > Torreya > Torreya grandis. The sequence continues at coordinate 6,590,607 of JARHVA010000140.1, forward strand.
CTTACCAAAAGCTTTCAAATTTAAGGTAATATCATTATATCCATTATAAGTGATAGTATGAGTATTGCCTCCTATGTCTATGTTTGTAATTTTAGAGATTAATGCTTCAATTTGAATATGTTTGATTACTTTATTAAGAAGTGGGGGTTGAGGAATAAGATTAATTTGTGTATCTATAGGGGGTGGAGGGGCATTTGGATTTTAAACTCCCCATTAAGGTTGTTGAGGATGACTTTATAATTTCAAAAGTTGATTTTGTATTTACATCATTTGATTGACATTATTAGTTTGAAAATTATCCATTTGATTCATGCCTTGAAATAAGATTTGATTAATATTTATATTTTATTGATTAGTAGAATCCATTTGAGATGCACTAGTGGTAGCATTAATGTGAGTAGTGATATGAGTACTTTGAATAGGCCCACTAGAACAAATACTTGTCATGGTAATGGCTATGTCAAGCATATTGGAAGAGGAAGGAAGAGAAGAATTCATGTATTGATGTGGCCTAAATCTTTTCAAAATTGTGTGTAGTTAATGGGGGACATCCTATGTGGGGTACCATCATGAAGTTGAAAATTATTATAGGATCCTTTCCCTTATTTTATGGATTTTCATTGATGAAAAGGATCATTTCAGTAGTGTATTCAAGATCATTCTTATTCAAAACCTTGGGCATGTGGGGAGGATAGTTAAAATGATCTAGAGGTTGGGAGGTAGAGAGTGAATTATAATGATCATTCTAGTAGTCACATAAAAATTAATTTTATCTTGATTCCATCATATCATGTTGTGTTCTTTGTTCATAATCATAAAATATATATTTCATGATGGAGGGTTAAATTAAAAACTATATCAACCAACTCACTAAAGTATAAAATGTAGTATATCAACCATGGTCGATGTAGTTACACAGATAAAGCTGGGAAACATAGACTATCTAGATCCTAGTTAATATAATCAATAAAGAAAAAGGTAGAAACAATGATCAAAAAAATTATTGTATCGGTCAAGGTCAATGTAGTTACAAAGACAAAGGTGAAACATAGAATATATCAAGCTCAGTTGATGTATTCAGTAAAGAAAAGGAAAAAACAATAATTATAAAGTGTATTGTATCAATTTTGGTTGATGTAGTTACACAGACAAAGATGTGATACATAGACTATATGGATCCTGGTCGATGTAGTCAGTAAAAAAGAGGTAGAAATAGTGATTAGAAAATGTATTGTATCAATCATGGTCGATATAGTTTCATAGACAAAGATGTGAAACATAGACTATATCGAGCCTGGTCAATGTAGTTAGTAAAAAATAGGTAGAAATAGTAATCAAAAAATGTATTGTATCAGTTATGGTCAATGTAGTTGCATAGACTGAGAGGTATAGATAACATTATATCAAAATTGGTCGATGTAGTTAAATTTGGGGAAAATTTAAAATTATTATGGATAAATAATATCAATTCTATATGATACAATCTAACAAATAGAGCCATAGGAAAATTAAAATCATTATATTATATCGAACTTAGTTAATGTAGTATGTTCACACATAGATGACTATATCGACATTGGTCAGTGTAGTTGAAACACACAACACAAATGTGTGTCAATGTTAGCCAATATAGTTTGTAATATAGAATATAATAGCAAGTAGTAAATTTGGAAATTTAGTTATTTTTTCTAGCTATTTATTTGAAATGAATATCAGGTAGATGTACTACAAGGATGTGATTAACTTGTGGACTCTGAAAGATATATGCTTGTTTATTAAATAGTGTTGACCCAATATTTTAGATCATTAAATATGGATTAATTACCATTCCCACATCCCACTAAACCTAATTTCAAGGGTAAGTTGAGTGTAACTTCTTATCACTAAATGCTAATTGGTGCACTATAGAATCAGATGGAGGATTGGTGTTGTAAGGTTCAATAAAAAGGGAATCTTAAGTGTTTTTGATATACTATGAGGCACATGGAAACTAATTTTGTGTTTAGTTTTGTACTACGGCCATGATTATTAGGGAAATATCTCACATTATGATGTATGCAAATAATAGATAAGGATTGTAAATAGTACACCATGTAGCCCTTCAAGATAGTAGATAAGTAGCTTGAAAACTGTCAGAACATAATTTCTAGGGAAAGCCAAGAAAAGAGAAAATAAAATTCAAAAATCAATGTCAAAAGTTAATTTACAAAATTCATTGAATTTAAATAAATAGGCAATCAAATTAAAAAGAACTATTTGATTAATTTCTAAAAAGAAAGGTTAATTTTCTTTGCTTATTTTAAAAATTAAAAGCACCCAGAACTATATCAACATAGGTTAATGTAGTTGTGCACATAGTACAAAACTATATTAAAATTAGTTGATAAATTTTATTTAAATATAACTAAAATAAAATTAATAAACCAAATCAAATAGGCTCGATATATTTTGTTATAGAGATGCAAACTCAAAACTAGATCAGCCAGGGTCGATATAGTTTGACATGCAGATAAAATTACTTTAGAACTAAATCAGACATGGTCGATATAGTTTTCTAAATAAAAAAAAATTTAAAAAAAATTAAAAAATTAAGATACATAAATAAATCAAGTTATTTAAGAAAATTTGAGTGGAAAATGAGTAATTAAAATTATAATGGATTAGGTTGATATGTTTGGATAGAAGATAACCTGGTAAATAAGACTAGATCAGACGTAGTTGATATAGTTGTTTGATTGAAGAAATTAATGCAGCTATGACTACAAGACTATATAAACATGCATTGATGTAGTATGCTATCAAAACACATAGGAAAAAAGTTTTATTGACCTGCATTGATATTATTTCTTGAAAACACACAAAATTCAGACTAGACCAACTTGCATCAATGTAATGTGTTAAAAAATATAGAGAAATAAAATTGTATCAATCCACACCGATATGGTTTTTTAAAAGAGAAAAAAATAATGGTTAATTCACCTTAGGTTCACCATAATGTATGAAATGAGCTAGGATTGACTTGTAGCTTATCCCATCTAAGACACCCAGACTTAGAGAAGGTAAAGCAAAAATAGCCCATTAATACTTAATCTATCAGGATATGACCAAATGGATCTACTAAACCTATCAAGAAGATCACTTTTGACAAAACATCAATGGATACGATTCCAAAGCCTCTACGTAATCACTATAATAAAATAACCCTAACTAGGTCTTCTAATATTAGAATTAATATAATATAGTATTGTTAAGTCAGAAACACAAATAAGGGGGATGGTTAAAAACAAAGTAATAAGGGTAAGGGATCATGGTAGGCAAATGATGGCTTAGGTCACTTAAGGTGGGAAATGAAAAGTTTGAAAAAACCTATAGACACACTAAGTATAAGTGTAGAGGAGATTCAAACAAAGAGTTATATAATTTTTTAAGCTAGTAATTATGCAACTTTTATCTATCAAATTAAAGAGCTAAAGTTAGAATATACTTAAAGAAACCTTGTCGAGACTCAATCTCCTCTTTGGAAAATGGTGATTTGAAATAGTTTTTTGTTTTTTTAAGGACCATAAAGGTTGAACCAAGATTTAGGCTAAATCGAATCCTCCTATTACATCCAATATTCCACAAGACAAGTTTTTCCCCTCTAAGACAAGATCTCATCAATTACTCCTCCAAATATAGACTTAAGTAGAATTATGAGTAATAACAATGTAGAAATGAATGTTCTTCTCCATTGGATTGAAATAGGGACTTATATTTATAGTGTTGATTGATCCTAACCCTTCCAAAAATATTAGCTGACGCCATTGGCCAGCCTCAATGTAGTTAAAAATATGATGTTTAATCTCAAACTAGGTCAGCTAGGGTCAATCTAGTTTTGAAGCATCCACCAGAACTTTCAGAATACATTGATGTGGGATGAATTAGTTTTAAAAATAGTGGGAATCAATAAATACTACATTGAGTCAGGTTGATATAGTTGGAAAATATGGGTATTGATATAATTAGGGGTTATAAGGAGGAATATTGCTTAGGGGATTAAATATGAGGGAAGTGCAGTGGATATAGGCATGGTAGATTAAATAATGCCTCTCATAAAGCACCATCAGTATACCCACACCTTTCTTGGTGCACCCCTTAAGGCATGCACTCATAGATATTGAAAATTGATAGGTTGTTACAAGATAGAAAATGTCAAGAAATGATAAATTTTAAAAATACAATGTGTATATAGATACAACCCTGCATTCTAATTTTTTCCTTTTTCCAACTAAAAATCCTACACCCCTATACATATTTTCACACGTCCATAAACATGTGTATCCAAAAATACTCTTCACTTAATTGTGGCATTTTTTACAAAAACTAAAATGACTAGCCAATCTACCATTATGCTTCTCTTGGATCAATTTTTTATGTATAAATCCTTTGGGTATGCACAATTATGTCCCCGTTGAATAAAAAATCATCTTTTATAAGATAATAAAATAAGGGTGTTTTATCTATGCACATAAGATTTTAACACGCGTTAAATTCTTCCTTCAAGTCTTTGTCCTCTTCATACAACTCCTTCATGGAATCAAATCCCATGACCTCGACATGCATCTCATTCAAAAAACCATATTTTTTACTTGGTGTGTTTAAAATCAATTATATTTTATGCTCCTATGTTTTAAGACATGAAAAACTTTACAATAATTCTAACTATTTCATGTGTCTTTGATTCAAGTTACCTTAACTATTTATGAGTTTCAATGTTTGGTGGTATATGTATAACAAAAATTACTTTGATAATAGATAATGCCTCATATTCTTCAATGTTTTTAAAATAACATAAAACTCATAATTGTAAATTGAATACTTTTACCATGTGTCATTTAGTTTCTCACTAAAGTAAGTGATAGGGTTCCTTTCAGACTCATCATAGTGCCAATGGTTGTGCCACTTACATCATAATCTATTTGAAATACTTAGTTGAAACTAGGCAATGCCAATAGAGATTTTTCTATTACCTTATTTAATTGTTTAAAATTCTACTTGGCTTCTGTAGTCCATAGAATCTCCTTCCTATCACTCCTCATCACCTTTGTGATAGGTGCACAAATCCCACTTAAATTTCTTATGAACTTCTGATAGAAGGTCATCAATCCATGGAAACTTAACAATTAAAAAACACTTTTTGGTGATGGATATTCAAGGATATATCTCACCTTCTTAGGATCCATATTCAATCCTTCTTTAGATATTATAAATCCCAAGTAATCAAGTTATGTCTTCATGAAGCTGCATTTATTTAGATTTACAATAAGCTTCTCCTTACACAAATGTTTTAACACTTGTCTTGAGTGTGCCAAGTGTTCTTTTGACTTGATAAAAAATAAAATTTCATCAAAATATACAATGAAAACTCACCAATAAAATGATTCAACACTTCATTCATCAATCAAATGAATGTGCTCAATATGTTAGTTAGACCAAAAGGCATAACCAACCAATCATACAAACCATCTTTCATCTTAAAATTAATCTTCTAAACATCACCTTCTCTAATTTTGATTTTATTGTATCCCATTTATATTCTATCTTATTTAAGTACTACACTCCACTAAGGCAATCCATTAAGTCATCTATGCACAACAACATGATTATATACTTAATGGTGATCTTATTGCTAGATCTGGAATCAATGCACATCCTCTTTCTCTTATTTCCTTTGGTGTTAGAACTACAATTTTTATGCTTAGGCTAAGGGTTTCTCTGATTGATGCTTTTTCAAGTAATTCTTTAAATTGTTTCTTCACCTTCTCATTTTCTTGTGGCAGAAATCTACATGTTGCTTTATTTGGCAAACTGAATCTTGGAATCAAATCAATTTTATGACTTATTTTATGCATGCATGGTAGTTGATTCAAAATATATTTAGACATTATATCCTTATATTCACTTAATATCTCCTTCATTTTATGTGACATTTCCTTTTATGTACCCTTTACACTTACATTTTTCCCATGCTTATGCATGAGCACATAACATGTGCACTCTTTATTCGCTTCCTTCAAAAATTATTTTTTCAATACTAATATCTTCAAACTGTTCTCCACATCTACACTTTTTTTCTTTAAATAAGCTAAAGTGTATGTCTTACCATCCTTCCACATGGTATAGGCACTGGCTCTCCCATCATATAGAGTTTTCTTGTCAAACTAGCCTACCTAATAATACACGTAAAATGTCTATTAGCATGATGTCATACAAAATTTCATCCTTGTATGTGCCTAGCTACCTATCTAAAAACTAACTGGAGATTGTTCATTAATAATCAACCAATCTCCCTTCAATAACCAATACACCCTATACATATTTTGATATTTAATCCTTTTTAGACCAAGTTTCTCTACCATATCTTTCAAAATAATAGTATCAATACTTCCACTATCAATTATTACCTTGCATCACTTTCCCACATATTTATAAATGGTCCTAAATACATTATCTTCCTTATCAAGCTTCAATAATACTATCTTCATCATGAAATCCTTGCCACACACTGATTATTTAGCATGATTGACCAATGCAACACTTTCCTTATAGGCTTGTGCAACATTGTTGCTATCTTTTATTTTGCATGCAACTTAACTTTATTGTGTGTGAATGAACTCAAGTGCTCTTTTTGGGGTTTATTTTCTTTCCTTAAGCATAAATTCCCTTAGGCATGTACTGAAGTGACTAAAATCCTAATGTGTTAGTGCATTGGCATTTCATGCAATAATGAGTTCTCATGCACTCACCTGAAACACAGAATGAGGGATCAATTCTCATTGGTTTTATCACATGAGAGTGTATTAATAGATAATGGAAATCTAACACATACACATTACTATTCTCATTATATAATCCATCTTAACATGTTTATTACTCAATGATCAAAAATAAAAATAAGACATAAATGGTAACTGTGAACCTAAACTCGATTAACTAAACAATAGCATACAAGTTAACTAACAACATTATATCCATAATCCTTAGAATAGTAATATTAAGGTAATAAAAGTTCTATTCAGCATATTGATAAGTGATTCAAACATTACATAATTCTAGTGTATAATGTAACTCACTCATATAACTCTATCAACACTATCCACCTGAGTACAATAAAAATAACAATAAGCTCAACCACATCAACAACAATAACCTTACAAAGTTCTATATAGGGGTATTTATACTTGATTTTACCTGACTAAGTAGTTATAAACATAATTACACTCATAGTGACTTGCCAATGATCATCAACACACTTGAGTCATGGTGGTTAATTACATTGGTTTTTTTTACATCCTGATTCCTCGCTAGATAAACTTGTTAGATTATCCATGGATAACCACAATTAACAAATTTAGATTTGGTTATATTTTTTACTAAGCTTGATATTTATTTTATTTTTAGATAATATAATGTTTCTTAGTTATGATGATAATACATGATTGCTTATTATGAATTAGTTTATGTATACATTTATATTTTAAGCACATTAATGTATTGATTCAGTTATATATATATAGTATTGCTTATGATTATCATCTATGAAGATATAATGACTTGCATATTGTGAGGTAGATGTAAGAGAATTCTTCCCTTGAGTGCACCAAAGAGAGAGCATCATCAGAGAGGGTGATATAAATGGAGACATCATAGATCAATAGAGAGTTGACAGAACCTTGCACACACACAGTAGTTGGTCATGGTAGAAATGCATTTAATTTATTATAATGTGTTTAATTCATGCTTAGAATATCATTTTCTATGGTTTTCTAGTATAGGTAAATACCATACCATTAATTCACGTAAAGGCTAAAATTTAAAATATGGAGTATTTATGATTTTGAAATTGTCATTGAATTACTAAGAGATATTTAAATGTTAAATTGGGGTATAATGGGGTAAGCATTATTTGGGATCGGGTTACCAAATATGTTTCTCTAAATTCCATATTATTTTGAAATCTAAATAAATAAATAATTATTTTTCATGAAATAAAATATATAAATAAAGTTTTCCATGTAATTAAAAATAAAATAAATAAATAAAACCAAAATTAATCATGCTTTAAAAAATAACATAAAAATAGAAAAGGAAGGGATAAAACATTGAAATTAGAAGAAAAATATAGAAAAATATATTAAAAAAATGGAAATTTCCTTAGAAAAGGAATTAATGAGGAAAGATTAAAAAAAAGAGTTTAAAATATTAAAACTAAAAGAATTCAAGGTGGGGAAAAAAGCCACACCAATTTATAAAAGAAAGAATTTTCTAAGAGATGAAGAGAGTATTTTTTGGGTGTGGGGAAAACATGGGAAGCATGGAAAGGAGGAGGAGAGTTTCATACATAAGTGGAAGGAAATAGACGACCTTCATATTCTCATAAGATCATGTACGTAATTATCTTTTTTTTCCTAACATTACCATCTGGTTTTATTGGTTTTCCTATTATCTTTACTTTCAGAATTATCTATTTTCTACATTTTGGCCATGAGAACTTATTTAGAGTTATTAAGGGAAAATGGGAATTAAGTAAGGTTTTTGATGTTGATTAAGTGGAAAAGGCCTCATTTTATAAGGGTGATTGAGGGATGGCTATGAGTGGGGGTTCTATGAGTGGCGATCCTGCTGAAGCTTCGAGGTGGGATCGATCTGTGCCAGGGCTGAGTTCTCAAGAGAAGGAGACGTTTTATGTCAGCGAGTGATCTAAGGTTGATAAAGTGAATGGATGCCTTCCCCATAGTCAAGATCAGCCTATGTTGGTTATCTCGCCAGAGGAAATAAAGGAAGATGTAGAATATCTGACCTCCCATGCATTGATATGAAAGTGTCTTGGCATCTGAATTTCCCTGACGGCTTTGGAAGCCTAGATTCACCGTTCATGGCAGGTGGAAGGCGATTTTGATATTATGCTGGCTAGTAATAGCTAATTTATGGTGAATTTCTCCTCAGTGTCTGATCAAAATCATATCTTTGAGGGAGGGCCTTATTTTTATGATCGTAATGGCCTTTTTATCAAACCCTAGCATGCAGGGTTTAACTCTGCTAAAGATCTTCCATCTCACATTCTTGTTTGGGTCCACCTACCGAGACTTCCTTTGGAATTCTAGTGCGAGGATATCCTACACCAAATTGCTACCATGCTTGGGACACCAACTGCAATAGCACATCAAACACTAGACAAAAAGGTTATTTCTTATGCTCGTATCTGTGTTGACATTGATTTGAATAATCCTTTGCCAGATTTTATAGAATTTTTTGTAAGCTCTTCTTCCTGGATCCAACAAATAGACTATGAATCTATTCCCTTTTTCTGTCAAATCTGCCATGTGTATGGGCATTTACACCACCAGTGCCCTTATGCATCTAGAGGTATTGGTACACCTGGTAAGCCATCCAGCCCACAGACAGCCAATGATGGCAAGGGGAATGGCCAATTTGTTCCTACTGGAACTATGAATATCCAATGTGATAGCACTACAAAAGGGAAAGCTCACTTGAACACCTTAAGTTTAGGGTAAGATCCAACTGGTACTATTGGTCTTGACATGGATGGTTTTACCCTAGTTTGACGTCGTGTTAAGGGTTGAGGTCAGAAGTGCATGCATCTAGACCAGCAAGTGGAATCTACATTCAGGGGAATGGCCAATTTGGTCCTACTAGAACTGTGAATATCTAGTGTGATAACACTACAAAAGGGAAAGCTCACTTGAACACCTTAAGTTTAGGGCAAGATCCAATCGGTACTACTGGTCTTGACATGGATGGTTTTACCCCAATTTGACGCCGTGTTAAGGGTTGAGGTCAGAAGCGCATGCATCTAGACTGGCAAGTGGAATTTGCATTCAATCATTTTGAGGCTCTTGAAAGTATGGCCATTGAGGATGGCTTCCTATAGTGGATCAGTGTGGGGTTCCTATTTTAGAAGAAGAGAATTATTTTCTTAATGGGTCCCAGGATATTAATGTTTAATAGATCCCAGAGACCTCTCTTGGCCCTGAGTCTGGTGCCCTGGTGGTTTTTCCTGCTTCACAAGATAAAGATGTCCTTTGGGCAGATATGGTTAAAGATGTGGCTAATTCTAGTAAATAAAAAGGTTCTTCTCCTACTTTGGGCCTAATGCAAAGACCGTTTAAAAAAGTCTCTTTTGCTACTCCCTCTAGACTTGGGCACAAGAAGGACTAGGACAAAATTAAACTCACAGGTGATTTACTGGTAGAATCGAGGGTTGTCAAGACCTTGGACGAACATTTTCCTAGCTCTACTCAATGATTATTCTATCATGGAATGTGAGGGGGTTGAATAACACCCCCAGATAAAAAGCTATGCATAAATTGATGATAGAACATTCTCCAGATATTCTTTGTATTCAGGAGACCAAGCTTTCTATGGAATCCTTATTTACTTGTGTTCCTAATATCTAGTTTTTAGGCCAATGTTAGTGTGTTGGTGCCTTTGGGAGCTCTGGAGGTCTAGCCATGCGTTGGGATCCTAGGAAAGTTACGCCACTTCATTAGATGTCCTGCCTCTCGGCTCTCTCAATGGTAGCTTCCTCTCTTGAAACTGGTGAGTTGATTCTTGTTACTATAGTTTATGCTCCTATTGATCTCATGGGTCAACTCAAGCTTTGGGAACATATTTGGTATGTTAGAAGCTGTCATCCTTTCCTGCCTTGGGTTGTGGCTGGAGATTTCAACTTTGTTCTTAACCTGGAGGAGAAGAAGGGTAGATTGTCTTAGTTGGGTCTGTCTTTTGAGCTTCTTCGACAAAACATTGATCTTTTACATCTCTCTGATGTTAAACCTCTCAACGGACTCTTTACTTGGAATAACAGAAGGATTGGCAATGCTGCCATCTCTGAATGCCTGGATAGGTTCCTAGTTTCTTGCTTTTGGCATTCTAGCTCTATCTCTCTCGCGTCTAAAATTCTTGACTGGAGAGGTTCTGACCATTGGCCGATTAAGCTCTCTACTAGTTATATTCCTGCTCCCAAGAGGCCTCCATTTAAGTTTTAGTTGATGTGGCTTCGCGACTCCTCTCTCCATTACCTAATGGTTCACTGGTGGAGCTAGGGAGGCCTGGCCTATGGTACTGCTATGTTTTCCTTCACTAAAAAACTTTAGTATGTTAAAAGGAAACTACAGAATTGGAACAAAAATTGTTTTGGTAATCTCCATTCTATGCAGAAGAGAGCTCAAGACCATTTGGATGTTGTTACCAGGCAGATTAGGGATCTAGGTTTGTTTGAAGCTCTTTGCACTGCTGAATCTCAAGCTTCTACTGAGTTAGCTGAATGGGAACTTCGTGAAGAAATTTATTGGAAACAGAAGGCTCAATTAGACTAGCTCCAAGAAGGGGACAGGAACACCACTTTCTTCCATAAGTTTGTGCAGGCTCAACGCAATAGGAATTTTATTTCTTCTCTTGTTACTTTAGATAGGACACGGTTGTCCTCTTCTCAAGCTATATCTAGAGAAGCTGTTCATTTTTATTTTGCTCTCTTTTTAGACGATCTTCCTCCAGCTGAGCGTGCTGAAAATACTATTTTATCTTGTATTCCCTCTATGGTTACTCCAAAAATGAATGATTCTCTTATGCGGCCTATTGGTATGTGAGAATTGGAGGGGGTGGTCTTTAGCCTACATAAAGGCAAAGCTTCGAGGCCGGATGGCTTCCCAGTTGAATTCTTCTAGGAGTTCTAGGATATTATCAATCATGATCTTTGGGATGTGGTGCAGGAGTCTTATTCCAAAAAAGAAATGCTCTAGGCATTGAATGCTACTTTTTTAATCCTTATTCCTAAAAAGGAACAAGCTAATTAGCTGGACTTCTTTAGGCCCATTGCTCTTTGTAATGTGGTCTATAAAATCATTACTAATCTCCTTGCGGAGAGGCTTAAAGTTTATCTCCCCATGGTTATCTCTGATGAACAAGGGGGTTTTGTTGTAGGCAAACAAATTTTGGATGGGGTGGTTATTGCCTCTAAAGCTATTCACTCTATGAGTACTTCTCAGGAACGTGCCATGTTTATTAAGCTTGATATGGCTAAGGCTTATGACACAGTCAATTGGGGCTTCTTGCATAAAGTTCTTCTAGCTTTTGGCTTCAATTAGGCATGGGTTCACTGGGTTCTGAGCTATGTTACTACTCCTTCCTTCCAGGTCCTTATTAATGGTGAACCCTCAGAGCTTTTTGGCACTTCTAGAGGTCTTCGCCAAGGAGATCCACTCTCTCCTTACTTGTTTATCATTCTGGCTGAGGGGCTTGGTCGACTTATCAAGTTTCATGTTTCTCAAAATATGTTACATGGATGGCAATGGGGGAATGGATTACCCACTCTGACCCACCTCTAGTTTTTTAATGATACAACCCTTGTAGGGAGAGCTCAAATTCATGAAGCTGAAGATTTTTGGCTCACCCTAGACACTTATTTGGCTGCTTTTGGGCAAAAAATTAATGAGCACAAGTCCTCTATTTTTTTCTTCAACACTCCTGGGCCTATCTAGCGGAGGATTGCTACTATCCTAAGGTTTCAGACTCAATCTCTTCCTCTGATCTACTTGGGGATTCCTATTGTGGTAGGAAGATAGCCTAGGCTTTTCTGGCAGAACGTGCTTGACAAACTAAGGCAAAAAGTTACTCATTGGTCTCATAGGTGGCTCACTACTGCTGGCAGGGTGACACTTCTGCAATCGGTGATCCAAGCACTTCCCATATACCGTATTATGGTTCAGGCTACCCAGTGTATTTTCTTAAGGAATTTGATGCTCTTTCGCACCAATTTCTTTGGAGCGGTAATTTGTAGAATACCAAATGGTGCCTTATCAATTGGGATACCGTTTGCTGACCAAAAAAGGAAGGAGGCCTTGGCTTGCATTTTGCTATTTTATGCAGTCAAGCTCTTGCTGCCAAACTCTATTGGCACTGGTGCTCCAGTCAATCTCACCTTTGGGTCGGTATCCTGGCTTACAAGTATTATCCTGAGGTTGATCCTTCAGATATCTCTAGGCTTCCCCTTGAGGGAAGAGGGTCTATGGTCTGGAATACCCTCAAGCATAGAGCTCAGCTTGTGAAATGCAGTCTCTTTTGGATCTAAAATAGTGGCACTATGGCCCTCTTCTGGAGTGACTCCTAGGATGGGTCACCTCCTCTTTTATCCTCTCATCCTCACTTACAGCCTCTTTGTGACTCTTTCCTTTCCGCTAGATGGAATATTGTGACACATTATAAGGAGGCCTTTAGCCTAGGTGCAACTGTTGGCTATCATTGGAAGAGTTCTTCTGAGTGGCCGTAGGGGGGCTCCTTAGAGGATTAACTGGAGCTTTCCTAGATTTTGGCATCTGGAGGATGCAGCTCTTTGCAGGAATGAGATGTTTTGGCTTGGGGTGGCACTTCTTCGGGAAAATATTATGTCTCTTCTGGGTACCTTGCATTGACTAAGCAACTGTTTGGTGAAGTGGAAATATCTTGGTGGAAGAAAGTGTGGAGTCGATTGTCATGGCTTAAGTGTAATTTTTTCCTCTGGGCTCTAGTTTACAATAGGTGTCTTACTTGGGACAATCTCTATAAGTAGGGTTTCCAGGGGCCGTCCATGTGTGCTTTATGCCACAACAGTGAAGAAAATGCTACCCACCTTTTCTTCCAGTGTCCTTTTGCCAAACAGATTTGGCACCTTTGGTGGAGTGTGTGGGGTTGCTCTTGCTGGCATGCTTCCTCTCTGTCAAAATTTTTGGATTGTTTAGGACACCCCCCTTCAAAGGCTTCTTTTCTACAGATTGCTTGGTCCATTGGTCCTTCCTTTATTTTGTGGCATATATGGCTGGAGATAAATAGAAGGATCTTTCAGGATGTGCACTTGGAGCTCAAGTTCTTGTGGGGGAAATTCTTAATTCTCTTCATGAAACTCTCCAAGCTAAATGTGACGTGGTTGTTGTCTTGGACCCTGTTGACGCTGGTATTTTCTCTCACTTTTCCCTTGCTCCTCTTAGTGACACTCCCTATGCTCCACACACCTGATCTATGAATGGCATAAGGTAGCACTCGCGTCCTCTCAATCGCGTGGGGCAATGGACTCTTTCGGCGACTGGAGTGCTTAAAATCAATACTAATGGCTCATCTCAGGGAAATCTAGGGGCAGCTGGTATTGGGGGTGTTGGGCGTGATAGTTCTAGAGATATTTAGTTTCTCTTCTCTATCTACAAGGGATATCATACTAATAATCTCATGGAAGCTATGGCTATCTTGGTTGCAGTGCAACACTGTTGTCAACATGGTTCGCACAGAATTATCTGTGAGACGGATTACAGGTGGTGGTCAAGTTATTTTATAAATGAGACTTTTTAGTGGTGGAATGGCATTTGGCTATGGTTTTTCAATAGATCTTATAGCTATGTACCTCCTTGTATTCTGTGTCTTTTATGCACATTCCTTGCGAGTGGAATGGTGTAGCTGATTGTTTGGCTAAATGGGCCTCCGAGCAGGGGCCGACTTGGAGTATTTTTGATCATACGATGCTTCCTCTAAATTTATCTCAGAATCTGGTTCAACTTGTGGACTAGGATAAAGCTTTGTAATCTTCTTTGTTTTTGGTTTCGCTTTCAATAAAAAAAATTACCCCTCTTTTAGTTTTTAAAAAAAAAGTGGAAAAGGCCTCATAAAAACTAGATAAATAGTAGTGAAACTAACATACTTGAATAGGAAAAATAAATATTAACACAAAATAAATTAATTTCCTTGACATATTAGTAGAATCAAATTAAAATGGAACTTCACATATATATAAATATTGTATGGATGGACATTTTATTAAGCGTTATATATATATATATATATATATATATATATATATATATATATATATATATATATATATATTTGAATAGAATAAGCGATTTATGAAAAGTATTGTACCTCCTACATGATATATATATATATACAACCTGTATATACATCTATGAAATATGTTTTGTATAAAACTTATAAAACTATAATTTATATAAAAAATAGGGTGACTCCATCCATTTTTATAGAATAATACTTTATAGGGCATTGTGTCAGGTATAGTCAATATAGTCAATAAGATATATATAAAAGGGTTTTATATATTCAACTTGAGATACAGAGTAATGCTGAAATTAAAACTATTAAATTGAATTGTCGAACAGAAGAAGATAATTAAATATTGTATCTAATATTTAAATAATAGCTTGTATTATATATATTCAATTAAAAGTTAATGTAGATAAAAAAAGGGGGGTGATCTAGTTGTTTCACCAGCTAAGCATACAAACCCACTATGGCATCTCAATAACTTTGACCCTTTTAAGGCTTAAGGCATCTCCCTTTTCACCTTATTTCAGCTTGTATTTTGAAAACTTGTTTAGGAAACTAAAAGCAAAATGGTTGTTATTGGTTTTTCAACCAGATTTATTTTATGGCGTTGACTTACCTATAAATTATCTAGTCTAAAATGTCATTGCATGATACTTAGGCATTATTGAGAGAGTTATTATGTTGAATCATTTTTATTTATTAGCTGGGAAAGGCATTATATCTGGAAGCATTATTGTTTTATTAATCGTAAGTGGTAATATATGTAAAGGCATCATCCTAAGATCTCCATCCAGCCATATAAAATTTCTAGTGTCTAATTTTATAATAATGAAACTAAGTGTTATTGATTTTTCACACTATGGGATCCATTTTTGGGTCGCTAGAGATTTAGGAATGTTCTATAATGTTTTTATGAGTTAAAAACTAGTAATTAAATATAAGTATCATAGTTTGTAGATGAGTTAAAATAAAACCATCTGCAAGCATTATTCTTCTAAAGACCCCTGATTTGTAATAAATAAACTATGAACATAATTGATACAAAATGTTAAAGATGGAATCATGCCTTTTTGAAAGCGCTAGGTATCTCTAAGAAGAGAAAAATATATATAAAGATATATATGTCTATATAGAGAGAGATATAAAGGGACATTTATAAATTATTCATCTATTTTGAACCAAAACTTGGATGGAAATGACTATTTTAATTATAGTGGTCTTGAAACATAAATCTGGTTTTAATTATAGCTCATAGATTGCTTGAATAAGCATAGAACATGTGTTTTGAGATTGTTTGTCAAAGGAGTGGTCATCCAAGATCACCCAATGTCTTAATCCATATCATGGAAATAACCATGACGGTTGTATTTCTTGTAATTGTAAACTTTTTGTTATCATAGTATGATTCAAATTAATCATGTGAATTTAAGTGGGTGAACATAGTATTCTTATATCATGAGATAAACCTTGTGGAATATTTTAGATCAATTAATATATATGGAAACTGTCACATGGAATTAGACGTTGTAATAACTTATGTGGTTATGATTATTAGCATGTTTATAAGTCTAGGGTAGATTCTTTTAGTTATTATTCTCAGGTGAAATAATAATTGAAAAGTGAAAGGATCAACTAAATTTAGTTTAAAAAATAATTGCTTATAAGCCCTAAAAATAAATTGATTATTAAAATGGATTACTTGTGTTTCGAGAAAATGAAGTTCTAGATTTTTCTAGTTATTGCATGTCATATGTGATCCATGTGTTTTCATTATTTTGATTCTATACATATTAGTTTTACTTAAGAACACTAACTGTGGTTTAAAAATTGCATGGCATTAAAATATCTACATATGGTGCACATTAGGATGTGCCATAACTTGTATGTGGAGGTTATACATGTAGTTCATTAGATGATTTGAATAAATCATTAAGTTTTTTAGGAATCAGGAACCATAACCTTTAGAACAATCTTCTAAAAACCAATGAGTCAATAGGATAAGGGGTTTATCTAACTCACTATTAGTAATGTTAATGAACATTTGTCATAAATATTCAGTATGGAATATTTGTGTGAATTTACATACTATGATTGTGTTAAATGTATAGTTATACTTAGTGCATAATGGTGTATTATGATGCATATTTTTATGTTGAGATACCTTGGTATGTTTTTATACAAAATATACCTGGATGCTCTAATACTTTATTTTTTATTTTTTATTATCTACATGGACTAGGTGAGTGTTGAAATTCATAAGTTTGGTTTATGTGTTGTTATGTAGTTGGGAACCTATGATAGTACTACATATCATAATGTACTGTAGTATAAAATTATGTTGTACCTAAATGGTACTTACTTTAGTTACTATACTCAACTCATATCTACATTTTTCTATATACTATAAACATACTAATTATTGTTGTGAATAACATGTGTTTTTATAGTTGGTAGACTTGTGTATACGTGTATGCAAACTCTAAAAATTTAGAAAATGTTGTGTTGGAATGTTTTTATGTTCCATGGGAATGATGACTTTCTTTATTATATATAGTTACTTGTATAATTCTTATTATTATGTGTATTTGAGACTATTTCATATGATTGATTGGGGAAAATTGGTAATTAAATCTTAAAACATTAGTGTTGAGTTGTAGAGCTAAAAACCCTCACCAGATGAGCAGATGCTGAAGTTGCTGGATTTACACAGTCACCAACAATGGCAAGGAGTCGACCAGTAGCTACCGGCGTCGGGCATGTATCGGTCGACGTCGATCATGTGCAGACAGGTAGGGACCAACGTCGGTCACCTGTGCATCCAAAAAGTCTATTTTTGTGGATAGAACAGAATGTTTGCATGATAGGATTAAGTGTTAGTCTTAAGTCCACATCTCTATCTTTAGTAGGACTGTTTTGAGCCCTTGATTAGGAGGTGCATCTAATGGTTGTGATTGTATGCTCATGATCCCTAAAGTTATATAATAGGGATAGATCTTCATAGCTTAATGTATGAGAATAGTACAAGACATATTGTATATATGTGTATCAATCTAGGTTGTTGGAATTGATTGTAAACTCTTGAGGGAAAGAGATCTATACATCTGAGAGGTGTGAGAAGAAAGTGTGATTTTTCTTCATTGTATTTCCTTCTAGAAGAGTTTAATACAAGTTTTCAGGGTGGTTTCTTGTATATCTTATTCTTTCCTATTTCTAATTCTAGTTACTTATTATTCTAGTTTAATTTCGTGTTTAGTTGCTTTCACATAGTAATCAAGTTTGTTGGTTGATCCCCAACAAGTGGTATCAGAGCTCAGGTTGACTAACAGGTGTTTTAGATCTGGTTAGTGTGTGTTGATTACAGGTTACTCACAGGGGTTTATGTTTGAGTGGGAGAAAGTAATGGCAGAAAAAAGTAAACTTAGAATGGAGAAGTTTAATGGCAAAAATTACCAATTATGGAGAATGCAGATAGAAGATTATCTATATCAGAAAGATCTATACTTACCATTAGGTGGGGTTTCAAAGAAGCCCACAGAGATGGAAGATGAAGAATGGGAAGTTCTTGATAGAAAGGCTCTTGGATCTATAAGATTGAGTCTAGCATCTACTATGATATCTAATTTATCACAGGCAAAGTCAATGGTAGAGTTAATGACTACTTTAGCAAATTTATATGAAAAACCCTCAGCTTCAAATAAGGTGTATCTTATGAAGCAATTATTTAATTTGCAAATTCAGGAAGGTGGATCTGTATCTAATCATCTAAATGATTTCCATGGAATTGTAAATCAATTAAATTCAGTCAAAATAGTGTTTGATGATGAAATTAAAGCTCTATTAATCTTACGCTCTTTACCTGAGAGCTGGCATAGCTTGGTAATGGAAGTTAGTAATACTACATCTACTTCAAATATTTTAAAAGTAGATGATGTTGTTAGTGTAATCTTGAATGAAGAAATTCGCAGGAAAAGCATAGAGGAAACATCAGGGAATGCTTTAAGTTTTGAGAGCAGGGGAAGGCGAAAAGAGAAGGGCAAGCATAGGAGATCAAGGTCTAAGTCAAAGATGAGAGGTAGATCCAAATCTAGAAATGGCAGGAGGATAGCCTACTAGAATTGTGGAAAGATAGGGCATATAAGCAAAGATTGCTAGTCAAAACCCAAAGAAGACAATCAGCATGAAGGTAAAAAAGAAGCAAAAGTTGCAGGTATTGTTGCATAAGATGCTCTTATATTCTCTTTGCATAATAATATAGAATCTTGGGTTTTAGATTCTGGTGCCTCTTTTCATGCAACCCCAAATAGAAAATATTTTAGTGACTATGTCCATGGAGATTTTGGAATAGTTTATTTAGGGGATGATGAGCCTTGTAAAATTATTGGCAAAGGAAAAGTGCAGCTGAAAATGCAGAATGGCAACACATGGGTGTTGAGAGATGTCATGCATGTTCCCAGCCTAAAGAGGAATCTGATTTTTGTAAGAAAGTTGGGGGATGAGGGTTGCACAGTAACTCTCACAACTAAATCTTGGAAGGTTTCCAAGGGTGCACTTGTATTGGCCAGAGGTAAGAGAGTAGGTACTCTCTATTTATGTAATTGTATTACTGATAATTCTCTTTCTGTATTATCTACTTCAGATGTAGATGCAAAGTTGTGGCACTAGAGGCTTGACCACATGAGTGAGAAGGGAATGACTATTCTTAAGTCAAAAGGTAAGCTTTTAGATTTTAAAAGCATAGATCTAGATTTTTGTGAGCACTATATTTTTGGGAAACAAAAGAGAGTGAGTTTTCTCAAGACTGGGTCAACAAAGAAGAAGCATAAGTTGGAGCTTGTTCACACAGATGTGTGCAGACCAGCTCAGGTTGCTTCTATTAGAGGATCACAGTACTATGTTTTTTTCATAGATGATGCTACAAGAAAGGTATGGGTCTATTATATAAAGAAGAAATCTGATGTTTTTGACACTTTTAAGATTTGAAAAGCTTTGATTGAGAATGAAACAGGCAGGAGATTAAAGTGCCTTAGATCTGACAATGGTGGTGAGTTCTATAGCTACAATTTCAATTGGTATTGTTATATGCATGGAATATGCAGGCAAAGGATAGTTCCAAGGACACCTCAGTAAAATGGAGTTGCTGAAAGGATGAACAGAACAATAATGGAGCGTGCACGGTGTATGAGGTTGCATGCTGGTTTGCCCTTAGAGTTTTGGGCAAAAGCTGTGGATACTGTAGTTTACCTGATTAATAGAGGACCCTTTACAGCTCTGGATGGTGGAATTCTAGAAGAGGCATGGACAGGTAAAAAGGTAGATCTCTCATTTCTCAAAGTTTTTAGTTGTGAAGCTTTTGTGCACGTTGATAAGGAAAATAGAAAGAAGCTGGATGCGAAGTCTATGAGGTGCACATTTATTGGTTATGGCTCTAGAGATTTTAGATTCAGGTTTTGGAATCTAAGAACTAAAAAAATAATTAGGAGTCGTGATGTTGTTTTCAATGAAAAAGTGATGTATAGTGATCAGCTCAAGAAGCTGAAGAATTCTGAGCAGGGCCATGAAGAATTGGATGAGGTGATAGTCCAAAATGAGCTCGCAGGAAAGAATAATCATAAACAAGAAAACACAAAGATTGACATCGATCAAGAAGGAACTAACATTGGCAATACAAGAACTGATGTCGATCATACAGTGACCGACGTCAGCCAGGAAGGAATTGATGTCGGTCATGTGGAACCGACGTCGGCCAGTAACAGGCCTGGAGGTGATCGAGGTCGGTCACTGTCAGAGAATTTGGGCAAACAACATGTTGTGAATGAGTCTCAGATGCCCATTAGGAGGTCAGAAAGGGTAAGTAAACCTCCAATTCGATATTCCCCTTCATTATACTATTTATTGCTTACTGATGGTGGAGAACCAGAGAGTTTTGATGAAGCAATACAGGTGGAATCCAAGAATCAGTGGGAGCTAGGCATGAATGAGGAGATTGATTCCTTGAAAGAGAACCAAACATGGGATTTGGTTGAATTGCCAGTAGGAAAGAAGACACTGAAGAATAGATGGATCTACAGATTAAAGGAAGGTGAGAATGGACAGATGAGATATAAGGCTAGGTTGGTAGTGAAAGGATTTGCACAAAAACCAGGTATTGATTTTGGTGAGATTTTTTCTCCTGTAGTTAAAATTACTTTTATACGGACTGTATTGTCTTTAGTTGCTATTGAGGATTTGCATCTTGAGCAGCTTGATGTTAAGACAGTGTTTCTTCATGGAGATTTGGATGAAGAAATATATATGGATCAGCTGGAAGGATTTGAGGTCAAAGGTAAGGAGAAGCTAGTGTGCAGATTGAAGAAAAGCTTGTATGGTCTCAAGCAAGCTCCTAGATAGTGGTATTTGAAATTTGATAGGTTTATGACTGAGAATGCCTATAGTAGATGTCAATCTAACCATTATGTGTATTTTAAGAGATTGGATAATGGTAGATATATTATTTTGTTGTTGTATGCAGATGATATGTTGGTTACAGGTTCACACATGCAGGATATCTCTGAGCTTAAGGTGAAATTAGCTCACACATTTGCCATGAAGGATTTGGGAGTAGCAAAGAAAATCCTTAGCATGAGTATCAAGAGAGACAGAAAAAATCATAGGTTGATTTTGTCTCAAGAGGATTATGTGAACAAGGTGTTGGAGAGGTTCAATATGCAGGATGCAAAACCGGTAAGTACACCTATGGCTGGACACTTTAAGTTGAGCAAAGAACAGTGTCCTAATTCACATGATGAGGTAGAGTACATGAGTAGAGTTCCATATGCTTCCGTAGTTGGGAGCTTAATGTATGCAATGGTATGTACTAGACCAGATATTGCCCAAGCAGTGGGAGTTGTCAGTAAGTATATGGCCAATCCAGGGAAGGAGCACTAGAAAGTAGTCTAGTGGATTCTCAGATATCTGAGAGGGACCAGCAGTAGGCATTTATGCTATGGAGGGTTAAACACCTCTCTACATGGTTATGTAGATTCAAATATGGTAGGTGATTTGGATGGAAGGAGAAGCACCACAGGATATGTTTTCACTGTTGGTGGAATGGTGGTTAGCTGGATTTCAAAGTTACAAAAGGTTGTTGCCTTGTCTACTACAGAGGTAGAATATATTGCAGTCACAGAGGCTAGCAAAGAGATGATATGGATGACACGATTCATGGAAGAGCTAAGAAAGGAGCAAGAGAGTTGTAGATTATACAGTGATAGTCAGAGTGCAATTCATTTGGCTAAGAATTCAGCCTTTCATTCAAGAACCAAACATATACAGCTTAGGTACCACTTCATAAGACAGGTATTGGAGGATGGTGAGTTGAAGCTGGAGAAGATCCATACAGATAAGAACCCTGCTGATATGTTAACCAAGCTGGTAACAAAGGAGAAGTTGAATCTTCATTCAACTTTTATTGGTCTTCATGATTGAGTTTAAATATGGAGAAGCTAGAAGATGTTGTTGTACAGGTACTGGTGCAGTTATTTATCTCCAAGTGGGAGATTATTGAGTTGTGGAGCTAAAAACCTTCACCAAATGAGCGGATGCTGAAGTTGCTGGATTTACACAGTCGCCGATGATGGCAATGAGTCGACCAATAGCTACTGACATCGGTCATGTATCGGCTGACGTCGGCCATGTGCAGACAGGCAGGGACCAACATCGGTCACCTATGCATCCAGAAAGTCTATTTTCATGGATAGAACATAATGTTTGCATGATAGGATTAAGTGTTAGTCTTAAGTCTGCATCTCTATCTTTAGTAGGACTGTTTTGAGCCCTTGATTAGGAGGTGCATATAATGGTTGTGATTGTATGCTCATGATCCTTAAAGTTATATAATAGGGATAGATCTTCATAGCTTATTGTATGAGAATAGTACAAGGCATATTGTATATGTGTGTATCAATCCAAGTTGTTGGAATTGATTGTAAACTCTTGAGGGAAAGAGATCTGTACATCTGAGAGGTGTGAGAAGAAAGTGTGATTTTTCTTCATTGTATTTCCTTCTGGAAGAGTTTAATACAAGTTTTTAAGGTGGTTTCTTGTATCTCTTATTATTTGCTATTTCTGATTCTATTTACTTATTATTCTGGTTTAATTTCATGTTTAGTTGCTTTCACATAGTAATCAAGTTTGTTGATTGATCCCCAACAATTAGACTGTGGTAATATGAGTTGCCATAAGGTATAGATAATTTGAAACTAATTATATTGTTGAATTATATAATTAAATTATATGTTTACCTAGGTGGTATATTTGTAATCATTATTTCTAGTATGGGATAGAAGATAATGAAAGATTCATGCATATGTTTGACGGACTAAACATATGATGTTATTACTCTTTTATACAGAATATTGTATGATGCATTAAATAATAAGATGTAAGTTGATGAATCTTGTGGTTCATTTTTATTTGACCACTTTGCATTGATAATGTGGAGTAAGGAGTAAGATGGACTTCACTGGTTTACTAGCATTGCAATGGTAGATGAAGGTAGTCTGATCAAGTGGTGTGTATAAAATTAAATTGATCTAGATCATTATCATTTATTATTTATAAAGATTTGGGCCAAATTATGTTTAGTGAGACATTATAATTTCATGAGTATGGTTCACATGTTAGTGTGATATCTTATAATATAATGAATTTATATGATACACAGCATGTTTAATTTAGAATCATACAGCACATGGGTACTTGCTAGTCTCTTTGGATTCCCATGCCATCACTATCTACTCATCCATGAAGGGAGGGTCATTCCCTAATGGGATAGTGTGGGGGGTCATTAGTCTATGTTTGGGTGAAAAAGTGCTTAGATGATGCTCTCCCTCCCCATAATAGTAATAATATTGAGATGACACTTGAGATTGCCATAGATACTAGAGAGTCTAGGGAACTCATGCTCTAGGGAGCCATATATCTATATGACCATTGGATTGTATTGCATTGTATTTATCATTGATTTGTAATTATTTGTTATTGTAAATCAATAGCAATGGTTGTAGAATTGTTTTAGTTGTAGCTGAGTTAATGTAATTACTTTTTGTATTCACATTATGAAGTGTATTCTCATGCTATCAAAGATCAGTATTATGTGACGTATAATACTTGTTTCTATTATCACCTTGTATAATTATTATGGTATCTATAGATTCTCATAGTTTAATATATATTTGGTATATGTGTTAAGTAAAAAAAAACTCTCATATTTCTATGTCTAACCCAACAGGGTTGTTACATGTGGTATCAGAGTTGTGGCTCAAACTCTAGGACCTAATGAGTCCACTAAAAATTTTGTGTCTTGCAAACCTAGTGACACGGAGTTTTACACCAGTATTTGGACTTATGGTGTCTTAGTGTATAACTATGTTAGTCTATGATTAGATTTTTTGAGACTTAGATGACCCACCTATGTAGTCTAGTGACTTTTGTAACTATGGGACATTTTTTATGTGAGAGTCTTAAGAGTACCATATCCCTTTGAGTTATTTAGGAGATTAGTTATCGAGTGTCCCATTGGTGATGGTTGTATTTGAGACTTGGGTAGATGAGTATATAGAATAATTCATTAATTATGGATAAAATATTTCTACCAAAGTTTGATCACTGAGATCAAACACCTCAAGAGTGATTATATCTTTTCTTGATTACCAAGTCATCTTCACCATTTATGTCATAAGCTCGGGATGCTTCTCATTTAAATTTATGTTCTTTAGTTTTTATGTATTTTATTTGATAAATCCAAGAATGGGAAATTTCATAAGACCATTTTTTTTTAGTACCACCTAGGGTGGTGGAAATCATCTTAGTAGAGTGATTTTGTATTGGTTGAAAGTCCCATTATGTTAAGAGTTTATTTATGAAATTTACACTCTTAAGATATGTGGATAGGAATAAGTGTCATATGTTCAAGTTAGCATAGAGGTGAATTATATTTATTATATTTTTCTATTTTGACCTTATTATGATGTTGCTAAAAGGATTCGTATAGGCATATTGTTGATTTAGTGATTTCTTAAATGGGAACTATTTCTGAATGTTGTTTGACTATACTCCCTTGAAATTTGTGGGAGAATATTTTCTACTCATGGTGAGAGATAAGTTTTAAGATTGGATGGACGGACACATATTTATGTTGGAATATCTCTCTCCTAGTTTTGGAAGTATATTGAGATACCATACTTATGAGATTGGGTAAGTAAGTAGTGTTTGGGCAATATTGATTTGTAGTGTTTTCCTTTATCCAGTAAAGGTATGTAGGATTTTTTGAGATGATAGCTCTCTAATTCTTATTTATGAATATTTAGAGTAACTACTTTATCTAATTTTTTTATTTTTAGACCACATAAAGTGGCAAACCTTGATTTATATATTAAAAAATATATACTAAGAATTATAATTTGATTATAATTAGTATGTTATTATTCACCATAGCATAGATTGATATTTTTCTCTTTTGCTTATAGCATGTTGTTTTGAAGAGATATTTTTATACCTATCACTAGAAGTGAGTAAGGTTTAGGAGGTGTGAAACATCTTTTCAATCTATGGGTTGGAATAAACTTTTAACTTGTTGTGTGTTAGTTGAGCAAGCAAGGAGATATTGTTTTGTTTATTTCCCTATAAGGTTGAAAGAATGGTGTGATTTTTGGACTATATATGTTATGCTAATTTTAACATTATTTTCTCTTGAATATGAATGTAACTCTATAAGTTAAGACTATGAAATATGATGTTAGTTATGTGTGGCTAGTAGTAATTTAATATAATTACAGATTGATTGTATGATTTTTTTTGTAGGTATGATGATACATCTAAAAACATTTAGCATGTAAAATATTTTTTTGTGTGGGTTTGTGGTCCATTGAACCTTGCACACATGGTGAACATTTTAAAATCATTACGTCATAGAGACCTAAGGAAAGAGTGGTGAATTGGTAACATGAGTTCTAAGCAATAGGATGGTATCTTATTTAGCCTCACATTAACTCATATTATTGGTACTAAGTTAGAATGACAGATAGACTTGTCATATTTGGGATTTGATAAGTGAGACTTATCAAATTAATTCATATGACCATACGCATGTATATTGTGGACAGAGATTTTATATGAGTATTCCATAATTTTTATAAACTTATATTTATTTTTCTTATTCATCGTCATACTTGTCAGGAGTTCTATGGAGTAGTGATAGTATTGGCATGTTATACTTGAGTAGTGATAGTATTAATATATACACATTATTCTCTCCAAATTCCCTAATTAATTTTCTCTAGATGAGAAAAACACTCTGTAGGATAGAGAAATGTTTTGAGGGCTAGAATATTTTGTGAAACTCTCCTTATTCATTCATTTTGGCTTGCATGATGATCTTGTGTGCTCTTAGTAAATCTATGAAATTTTCACTAAGACACATGGAACCCTTCAATGTAATATAAGTGATTAGTCCTATAGTATATAAGCTTGTATTGATGATTCTAAACCCTAGGGTGATCATGATAGAATAAATCAAAGTAAATAATAATCAAAACCTTGTTTGTTTAAATTAGGAGACGTTATTGAGTAGGTTCTTGTGAGACTAATACTCTATAAATAGTGTAACTTGAAAGAATGACGATGACTTCCACATATAATTTTATATTTATTTGTTTAGTTTGATATTATATATCATGTTATTTCTTTACTAAGAAATATTTTTTATTGATAATTTATCTTCGAATAAGAGTCATCAGAGACGATGACTAGCTTTAGGGGGAAGGATGTTACACCCTGATTCCTCACCAGATTATTCATGGATAACCACAATTAAATATTTAGATTTGGTTATATTTCTAACTAAGCTTGAGATTTATGTTATTTTAAGATAATATAATGTTTCTTAGTTATGATGATAATACATGATTGCTTATTATGAACTATTTTATGTGTGTACTTATATTTTAAGCACATTAATGTATTAATTCAGTTATATATATTATTGCTTATGATTATCATGTGTGAAGATATAATGACTTGTGTGTTATAAGGTAAACATAAGAGAATTCTTCCCTTAAATGTACTAGAAGGAGAGCTTCATCAGAGAGGGTGTTGTAGATGAAAACATCACAAGTTGACAAAGAGCTAGTAGAACCCTGCACGCACACATAGTAGTTAGTCATGGTAGAAATATATTTAATTGATTATCACGTGTTTAATTTATGCTTAGAATATCATTTTTTATGGTTTTCCAGTATAATTAAATATCATGCCATTAATTAATGTAAAGGCAAAAATTTTAAATATGGAGTATTTATGATTTTAAAAATTGTCATTAAATTATTAAGTGATATTTAAATGTTAAATTGGGGCATAATGGGGTAAGCATAACTTCAGTTTGGGTTACCAAATATCTTTGTCTGAATTCCATATTATTTTTAAAGATAAATAAATAATTATTTTTCATGAAATAAAACAAATAAATAAATTTTACCATGGAATTAAAAATAAAATAGATAAATAAAACCAAAATAAATCATGTTTTTAAAAAAAACATAAAAATAGAAAAGGAAGGGCTAAAACAATGAAATTAGAAAAAAGGTGAAAAATATATTTAAAAAATGGAAATTTCCTTGGAAAAGGAAATTAATAAGGAAATATTTTTAAAAAAAGAGTTTAAAATATTAAAACAAAAAGAATTCAAAGCGGGGAAAAGGCCACGTCACTTTATAAAAGAAAGAATTTACTAAGAGATGAAGACAGTTTATTTTGGGTGTGGGGAAAACATGATAAGCATGGAAAGGAAGAGAAGTGTTTTATATAAAAGTGGAAGGAATTGGACCACCTTAATATTCTCATAAGAGTATGTACATGATCACCTTTTCTTTCCTAACATCACCATATGGGTTTATTGGTTTTCTTGTTATCTTTACTTTTAGAATTATCTATTTTCTATTATTTGGTAACAAGAACTTATTCAAAATTATTAAGGGAAAATGGGAAATATGTAAGGTCATTGATGTTGATTAAGTGGAAAAGTCCTCATAAAAATTAGAGAAATAGCAATGAAGCTAAGATACTTGTACAAGAAAAATAAATCCTAACTCAAAATAAATTAATTTACTTGAGATATTAGTAGAATCAAATTAAAATGGAACTTCACATATATATAAATATTGATTGGCTAGATATTTTATTAAGAGATATATATATATATTTTTTAATAGAATAGGTGATTTAATAAAAGTATCGTATCTCTTACATGATATATATAGTATGTATATACATCCATGAAATATGTTCTGTATAAAACTTAAAAAATTAGAATTTATATAAAAAAATAGGGTGACTTGGTCCATTTTTATGGAATAATACTTAATAGGGCATCATACTAGGTATAGTCAATACAGTCGATAAAATATATATAAAAGGGTTTTATATATTCAACTTGAGATACATAGTAATGTTGAAAGTAAAACTATTAAATTGAATTGTCGAATAGAAGAAGATAATAAAATATTGTATATAATATTTAAATAATAACTTATATTATATATATTCAATTGAAAGTCAATGTAGATATAAAAGGGGGTTGATCTGGTTATTTTACCAGTTAATTGTACAAACCCACTATGGTGTATCAATAACTCTGACCCTTCCTAAGGCTTAAGGCATCACCCTTTTCTCCTTATTTCAGCTTGTGTCTTAAAAACATATTTAGGAAACTAGAAGCAAAATGGTTATTGTTGCTTTTTCACCCAAATTTATTTTATGGAAACAACTTACCTCTAAATTTCCTAGTCTAAAATGTTATTACATGGTACTTAGGCATTGTTGAAAGAGCTATTGTTTTGAATCACTTTTATTTATTAGATGGGAAAGGCATTATATCTGGAAGCATTATTATTTTATTAACCGGAAGTGGTATTATATGTAAAGTAATCATCCTAAGCTCTCCAATCAAGTATAAACTTTCTAGCATTTGATTTTATAATAATGAAACCAAGTGTTATTGATTTTTCACACTGTGCGATCTATTTTTGGGTCGTTGGAGATTTAGGCATGTTCTGTAATATTTTTATGAGTTGAAAACTAGTAATTAAATAGAAGTGTCATAGTTTGTATATGAGTTAAAATAAAACAATCCACAAACATTATTCTTCTAAAGACCCCTGATTTATAAGATATAAACTATGAACATAATTGATACAAAATGATAAAGATGGAAGCATGCCTTTCTAAAAGTGTTAAGAAGTATCTCTACGAATAAAAAATGTGTGTGTGTGTGTGTGTGTGTGTGTGTGTGTGTGTGTGTGTGTGTGTGTGTGTGTGTGTGTGTGTGTGTGTGTGTGTTCATATTTAAAGATATAAAGGGATATTTATAACTTATTCATTTATTTTGAACCAGAATTTGGATGGAAATGATTAATTTAAATATAGTGGTCTTGAAACATAAATTTGGTTTTAATTATAGTTCATAGATTGCTTGGATAAGCATAGGACATGTGTTTGGATAATTTTCGCCAGAGGACTGGTAATCCAAGTTCACCCAATGTTTTAACCCATATCATGGAAATAACCATGAGTTGTATTTATTGTAATTGCAAACTTTTTTTATCATAGCATGATTCAGATTAATCATGTGAATTTAAATGGGTGAACATAGTATTCCTATATCGTGAGATAAACCTTGTCAAATATTTTAGATCAATTAATATATATGAAAACTGTCACATGGAATTGGACATTGTAATAAGTTATGTGATTATGATTATAGCATGTTTAGAAGTATGGGGTAGATTCTTTTAGTTATTATTCTCAAGGAAATAATAATTAAAAAGTAAAAGGATTGACTAAAGTTAGTTTAGCAAATAATTGCTTATAACCCCTAAAAATAAACTAATTGTTAAAATAGATTACTTGTGTTTTGGGAAAACAAAGTTTTGGATTTTTCTAGTTGTTTCATGCCATATGTGTTCCATGTATTTTCATTCTTTTGACTATATACTTATTAGTTTTGATTAATAACACTAAACCATGGTTTAGAAATTGCATGGCATTAGAATATCTACATATTGTGCACATTAGGCTATGCCAAAACTTGTATGTGGAGGTTATACCTGTAGTTCATTAGATGATTTGAATAAATCATTAAGTTTCTTAAGAATCAGGAACCATAACCTTTAGAATAATCTCCTAAAAACCAATGAGTCAATAGGATAACAGGTTTATTTGACTCACTATTAGTAATGTGAATGACTATTTATCATAAGTATTCAGTATGGAATACTTGTGTGAATTTACATACTATAAGTGTGTTAAATGTATAATTATACTTAGTGAATAATGGTGTATCATGATGCAAATTTTTATGTTGAGATGCCTTGGTATGTTTGTATGCATAATATATCCAAATGGTATAATCCTTTACTATTTTCTTGTTATTATCTACATGGACTAGTTGAGTCTTGAAATTTGTAAGTTTGGTTGATGTGTTGTTATGTAGTTGGGAACTTATGATAGTATAGGAGATCATAGGGTACTACAATATAAATATATGTTTTACCTAGATGGTACTTACTATAGTTATTATACCTAACTCATATCTACATTTATCTATATATTGTATACATACTAGTTATTTTTGTGGATAACATGTGTTTTTATAGTTGGTAGACTTGTGTATGTGTGTATGCAAACTTTGAAAATTTAGAAAATGTTATGTTAGAATTTTTTTGTGTTTCATGGGAATGATGACTTGCTTTATTATATATAGTTACTTGTATAATATTTGTGTTTTTATGTATTTGAGACTACTTCATATGATTGATTAAGAAATAGTGGTAGTTAAGTCTTAGAACACTAGACTATGGTAATATGAGTTGACATAGGGTGTAGATAACTGAAAACCAATTATATTGTTGAATTATACAATTAAATTATATGTTTACCTAGGTGGTATATTTGTAATCATTATTTCTAGTATGGGATAGAAGATAATGAAAGATGCATGTATATGTTTGAAAGACTAAACATATGATGTTATTACTCCTTTATATAGCATATTGTATGATGTATTTGCTAGTAGGATGGAAGTTGATGAATCTTGTGGTTGATTTTTATTTGACCAATATGCATTGCTAATGCAGAGTGAGGAATGAGATATACTTCACTAGCTTACTGAAATTGCAAAATTAGATGAAAACAGTCTGATCAAGTGGTGTGTATGAGACTAATTGATCTAGATCATTATTATTTATTATTTTTAAAGCTTTGGGCCAAAGTATGTTTGTGAGACATTATCATTTCATGAGTATGGTTCACATGTTATTTCAATAACTTGTAATAAAATAGATTTCTATGATACACTGCATATTTAGTTTAGAATCATATAGCACATGGGTACTTACTAGTCTCTCCGGATTCCCATGTTGTCACTATCTACTCATCCATGAAGGGAGGGTCATTCCCTAATGGGATAGTGTGGGGGATCGATGGTCTGTGGTTGGATAAAAAATCACTCAAATGATGTTCTTCCTCTTCATAGCAGTACTACTATTAAGATGACACTTGAGATTGCCATAGATACTAGAAAGTTTGGGGAACTCATGCTCTAGGAAGCCATGTATCTATATGAAAATTGGATTATATTGCATTGTATTTATCATTGAGTTGTAATTATTTGTTAATATAAATCAATAATGGTGGTTGTAAACTTATTTCAATTATAGCTGAGTTAATGTAATTACTTTCTATATTCACATTATGAAGTATACTCTCATGATATCAAAGATCAGTATTATGTGATGTACAATACTTGTTACTATTATCACCTTATGTAATTCTTATGGTCTCTATATATTCTCATAGTGTAATCTATATTTTATATGTGTTAAGTAAAAAATATATATCTCATGTTTCTATGTCTAACCTAGTGGGGTTGTTATAGTTTCCTAAGGACCCAGGCCTTTATGCCCCTATATTATCTCTTTGGTGTTAGATCCTCATCATCGAGTACTTATCTTATTGTGGGTCGGTGGTAGATTCATGCTTAACTTAGTCTCTTTCATCCCTACAAATCACTCCCTACCATCTCCCACTTTTAGCACACTCCCTAAGTCCTTTGCTAAGTTTTGAATCCTTTGTTCTCAAGTTATCTATTTATTTTGCATGTTTATTATAATTTGGTCCTCTTATACCATGGTCTTCTACATCATGCCTCTCTATGCCTATTATTATAAAAAGGACTTAGCCAAAATTTGGGATCGAATATCACCCCACACTATGCCATTAGTCCATCTTAGACTAAGCATTGGTCTTGAGATTTGCCAAAATCTCTAGGTTAATCTACCCACTCTACTTCTTGACACCTTCATAATGGGTTAAGGTGTTCATCAGCTAGTTTTTATTTCTTCAATCACAACACTTTGAGCTTCTTGGTCTCCTTGGGTTAGTCGAGACACTTACCTACTTTATTTACCAAATGTATAAAGGATGTAGAAGCATCCTTATGAATGCCTTCAAGCATAGTGACCTTGATGATAACCATCCTCAGAGTGCCATAAAGTTTGAATTTATTTCTTGTCTATGAGAACTTATTTTTTCCTCCATAGCCTCCACATATTTAAATGCTTTGGCACATTCTAAGCGGTCTTTTATTAGTAAGGCATTATCAGCCAACTATTGTCACTAAAGATCTTTCAACTAAAGCTAAGTTTCTAAAATATTGTTAGGTTATGCCAGCATTTTTAAAACCCAATCTAAAATGGGAATAGTATCACCAACTTTGTGCAAGACTCTTTTGCACACCTCTATAGCTTTTGTGAAATGCTATATTGCCCAAGTTTGTTCATATTGAGAGCTAAGTTATTATTTGAATCATTTAAATAGGATCTCCACCAAGGTCTCAATCTTATAAATTTCCTTGCTAGATAGGGGTAATCCATTCATGAGCATTTATTCTTGGCTCAAAATTATCTTACAAATGTTCAATGTTTTTACTTTGGTAGTCTTTTCTACTTCTAATTGACATTTAATCTCATCTAACTCTTCTTCTAGATTTGACCTGGATATGACCTCATTCTTATACATCACCACCATCTATGCATGTTTCTTCTAGGCCCATCATGCATCAAACTCTATAAAGGAATTTTTCCTTACAACCTCATGTGCTAATTTTAAGAGTGTCACGCTAACCTGTATAGGGGTAAGTTACCATGGATCTATCCAAATGGTATCAAGAAGTATCACTGTTTCTTGATCCATTACAAGGCTCTCAGAGGGTATGTTGTAATGGTGTTATTCATATACATATCAAGGAATAAATACATCTCCCATTGAGTATATTTAGATACATCCTCCTATGCAAAATGAGTACACATATATAAGCTTATATGGTACTCCCTTCTGGTATTAGGTGTGGAGGGTCATTGTTGTATCAATCCTTTCTATCCTTAGAATGGAGTCATCAATTGGATCCTTCCCATTAGATAAATCTCACTCAATTATCTCAACATCCATGTCTTCACCTTGGTGATTAGCCCTAATGTCAAGCCCACTCATTCCCAAAACTCTATTTGAACCATACCTCTCTTTACCAAGTATATCTTCAACTTCCATCTATGCCTCCTCAAGGGTGGTTTCTTCATACTACACTGGTGAAAGTGTCTTATTAGAGTCAAAAGTGACTTGCTCTTCTTATATAATAATTCTTTATGATGTCCCTTCTATAATATCTAATTTTTCTTCCATGTCATTATACTTAGGTGCCATTATCTCCTATTCTAAAGGAATAATCTGCATTGCTAACTCCAGGCCTTCAGGTTGACTAACTGGTGGATTCTTATTCTATGATACCTAGGCATTCCTTTTCCCTTTTTAAGGATATGATTGGGTGATTGTGCCATCATCATGCCTTGGGCACTTATTATTCTTCTCTAGCACTGGTTTTGGAGGGAATGATTCTCTTTCATGCTCTACACTCCCTAAATATTTCTTATTCAGTTTCAACATATAGAATAAATAATGAATTTAATTATTGACCAAATTTTGTTAAACTTTAATGTTGGTTCTCTATGAATTAGACATTTCCCTATATGCTTTCTTCATAAGATATATGTATAGATGGCAAGGGTGTGAGTCTTTGTGTCAATACTTTTTATGGTAATGGTCATCAAATGTGCATCGTATATATGGTTGGTGGTGTTCATGAAGTATCATGTCATGAAATCATATGGTAACTTGAGCCATACAAATAACTCTCTAGAGGGAGATATTCGAATGCACATGAGGGGAAAATGTTGCTTAACATAAAACTTGGCCTGGTCTCTAACCTATTTAGGTAGGTCCTTTGGAATGTGCCACTCATTCCCAAAGGCTTCCTTCATCTCATCATACCATCCCTTAATTTGACTCTATGGTATGGGGTGATTGGTATAGGATAGGTAAATGCCTTGAAACACTCCATAAGGGACTTATTCTTAGGTGGGTATGCCCATTCCAACTCTCTAGAGGTGTAGTTAGGTACACCAATCTCATCAAACACCATCAAAAATAGGAATGCACCCCATGAAAACCTTTGGTTGGGTAAATGGTGGACTTTTTCTACATCTTCTATAATTTTAGTAGTGAATTACTATGCCCAATTGTACTTTAGTCCCTTGGTAAATTGTTAAGTAATATAAAGGTGTGCCCTATCCACCTCTTTCCACTTATCTCCACCTCCAACCTTGGTCATTATTATGTGTGCAACCACAATGAGGGTAAGACCTTAGAGACTCATGATATGCATGGTATGGCCTTGTTTCTGATATTCAAGCACCATGATAGTCTTTTTTTCTCATTTTGGTCCTCCAAGTTATAGGTGAGGTCTGTGCCTGAGCACTAAAACTATATGACTTTAATTATTTTTTATGATGTAATTTTCATATGGCACCCAATAAAATAGATATAATCCCCATGCACCTACGAGATCAAAAACTTCAATGCTTCAACTAGTTTTCTAAATTAAAGAAGATTGAAGAATTGGAAGAGGCTAACATAATTTAATGCATTGAAAATTTTCAAGTATACACAAACTCACTTCTAGTGTTTTAGCACTCTACTCAGTAGTTGTGTTGCATCTCTACTTAATTTCTAGGTTTATGGTGGTTGTAATCAAAGACATTACAAGTGGGCACATTAGACACCTAGTTTTTCATACATAATAATACATCTGGGTACTACATCTCCTCAATCATCAATAGAGGTGGAGTAGGTATAAAAACTTTCTTCTTTTCTTGGCACACCATTTTCATCTCTATATTCTTTGCACATGCTCTAAGCTCTTTAGGTACCTCTCTGATTATCATCATCTCACCACCCACACTCAAATCTTCTTCCTTTGGTATCATAGGCAAAGGCTCACTTCATTGGGCCTTTTTATTTGGTCACATCACTCTCTATGAATCCTAAAGGTTGAGGCACGATTGTAAAATATTCTCAAATGAATACATGGTTGCTTAATTATCCTACTTCATCTCTCCTACTTCAATGCCCTATAATGGTGGATGTCAACCTTTATAACCTACAACTTTAAAAAATATGTGCATCCTTATAATTCTCCTAACACTCTATCTATTCCCCTCAACTAATATAATCTGTAAGACCTAAAAATAGTTTGAATCCATTACTTTGCACTTGTATATAATTTTGGAAATTTTTTTGTAATAGCTTAAATATGCTCATTCATCTCTATGAGTTCACAATTATAGCAATAGTTGACCCTTGTTTAACCTTTTATAGGATCGAGGGGGTAACTTGAATTTACTACCACCTACTTATACTATCACTTTACACAATAAATGTTGATAACAGTATTACCATGATGCAATTTTGGCATACTTTCCATTACCATTACTCTCCTTGTATTAATTATATGTCATATCCCACACTTTTCCCAAAGTGCATGATAGTTGTAAATAATTTGAATATTTTCCATTATAAAGGTTGGAATATTTCTTTACCTCATCTATTTTGTGGTTATGCACCACATCCTACATACCTTTTTATCATTCCACACTTCTACTTACATGCCTTTGCTCCTTCGTGCATTCATAGATCATATCCTAGCACTCCATATATGTTCTACCCTTACCCCACACTAAAATTTATTCATTTTCCTCTATGACAATATAAAGGCATGCAACTAGTGTTAACCCTAAAACTAATCAAGGGCACGTAATTAGTGTCATGATTTATTGAAAACAATGGAAATCCTAGACTAATCTAATGGCATACACCTTATTGTTAATTCACCATTTCCTGACTTGCTTCTCCTATAAATAATTGAGTTGGCACTGAGTGTATTCCTATGGTTGGGATTCCTCTTTATACTATTTTTCTTCCCTACAGACCCTTACAACACTTCTTGAGTCCTCTCATCCCCTTCTTAGATTGCTTCTACTCATAATCCTTTGCCTAGCTTCATCATATTTGTGCTTCCATAATTCCCATTGTCTAGCTACCATATTGAACCAATAATTCTACTTCACAAGTGCCCCTGCATTTCCCCACCAACCACATTGCTCACGTGAGAAAGAGTTTATCTTTCCATGAAAAAAGTCTCAAGTCCAAAATCCTAAAAGAGATTCTTAACCTCCAATAAAAGGTATCTGATATATACCACATAGTTCTTAAAATAAGTGGAAATGAGCTTCCTTTGGACAAAAATAAGTCAAAACTACATATTATAAGATATAACTATTCAAAACCCCATGCCACCAAACATCAAAAACATGCATCCAAGGCACTCCCAATTATGCTAAAATTGTTTTAAGCTCTAGTGTCCAAGTTGTCTTCCATCTATGGTTTTTTTATTGGTCTTAAGCATAGGCCACAATCCAAGCATGAAGGTGAATAGATACCTCTACAAAGAATGTCTCATACAATGATCTATATATATTCTATTCAACCCATGCACAAGTGAAGATTATTATTTTGATAAATGGTACTATAAAATTATCCTCAATGCTATTAACCTATCGCTTAATATTCTCAAGTGATAATCATTCGAACACCTTCCACCATCATGCAGGCAAGTGCTATGATCCTGGTAATGGAAACAAAATGTTGGGGTTTATTTTTCTTACTTAAGCATAACTTCCCTTAGGCACACACCAAAGTGACTAAAATCCCAATGTGATAGCATGTTGGCATTTCATGCAAGAACAAGTTATCGCACATTCACTCAAAACATGTAGTGAGAGATCAGTTAGACAAGGGCACTCAAACATGTATACATTACTATGCTCATTCTATAATCCATCTTAACATGTTTATTACTCAATGGTCAAATATAAAAATAATACATAAATGATAACTGTGAACTTAAACTCAGTTAACTGAATAACAACATACAAGATAACTAAAAACATTATCTCCATAGTCCTCATAATATCAATTTTAAGGTAACACAAGTTCCATTCATCATATTGATACGTGATTTAAAGATTACATAATTTTAGTGTATAATGCAATTCACTCATATAACTTTATCAATAATATCCAAATGAGTACAATAATAATAACAATAACAACAACCACCTTACAAAGTTCTATCTAGGGGTATTTATACTTGGTTTTCCCTGATTAATTAGTTATAAACATAATTACACTCATAGTGACTCACCAACGATCATCAACACACTTGAGTCATGGCATCCAATTACATTGATTTCCTCAGGACTTGGGCCTTTATGACCCTATATTCTCTATTTGATTTTGGATCCTCACCATCAATCACCTATCTTCTCATGGTTTGGTGCTAAATGTGTGCTTGACTTAGTCTCTTTCATCCCTATGAATCACTCCCTAATCGTCTCCTACTTCTTGCATGCTCTCCAAGTCTTTTGCTAAGTTTTGAGTCCTTCATTCTTAGTTTCTCCATTTACTATGCATATTTATTTTTAATTTGTCCTTGTATGCCATGGTCTTCTATTCCATGGTCTTCTTCATGAAGCCTCTCCATGTCAATTATTCCAAAGAGGACTTAGCCAAAATTTAGGGTCTAACAACTCTATTCCCTACTTCTTTACATCTAAAACATGTTTCAGTGAAACATTTGCCTCATCCACATCTACCTTAGCCTCTCCCTCAAACATATCCTCTTCTTCTTTGAGTATGCTAATGAGATTGAGATATACTCATTTCTCCCTCATGTATATGTATTTGTTCTATTTTTTCACTATGCACAACACCTCATATTCCATGCACAAACTTACCTTTTCCATGTGTGGCACTTTGTTTCCTTGTAAACAACCTATTATAACCCCACTTGGTTAACCAAAAGACACACTAATTTTTTTATTTATTTTAAATAATAAAGTATACTCATAATATCATCTTTATCTATATTATCTATCTATAAGATTATTATTTGATTGTTAATTTCATCTAAAACATCAATTATAGAAATAAATTAACCCACTGACTAACAATATGACTTAATTAGTTTCCAAATAGTCTAAGTCGGGTTTAAAGATAAATGTATTACATTAAATGAATAGTGGAATGAATGGGGTATAATAAAAGTTTGATATAATCCACAAATCAACCATAACTAGCATGTAACCACTGTTGTCATAATTTTTAGAATTAAATAAAAATATCATAGCCACTATTGTTTTGAATATTGATCAAATAATAATTTACAATATGTTACATTTTAGTACAAATCTAAATATATACAATACCATATGTAAAATACTACAAATGAGGTTTTCAAACAACTCCATGATCCATAAACATAGTTTGAGTATGATCCCAAAGGTTGAATTGGCTGACAAAGGGAGAGCATCATTTGAGTGTTTTATCTCCAACAACAAACCAATGATCTCCCACACACATCTCCATTGTGAGTGGCCCTACCCTTCTCTAAGGGTCAAATAATAACAGTGTGGATATCAAGAAATCAATTAGAACTCATGTGTGTACTATCACTATTACATGCAAAAATCATAAGGACCATGGAATCTGATCCTCTATCTAAATGATATCAGCAAACACATGTAAACTAGAAGTACAATGAAATGATAATGTATCAACTATAAAATTACTTTGGCCAAATTTTTCATTATATAAATTAGATCTAAAAATCTGATTCAATTCCACTCACATAGAACTCTCTACTACTAAATCATGACTATCATATGATATCATAGGATAGGTATATGATTTACCGACTTGCATATCATATAACTATCTCCTATTATCCACAATATGGTCTAGTAATTCTCATATAGAGATTTAAAGTAGAATAATACAAACTTCAACATACACTTAATCCAAATAGCATTTTATGATGCAAGAAGACATCAATGATCAATATCATTGTTTCCATTCATTTAATCACCAAGGTGACAACATAGATTTATCAAAGGAACTACATTCACATATAAATATGTATAATAGACTATAATAATAATCAAGTCATTCTAAGTCTCTTCGTAACATATCTTTCCATCATAATTCATATATGCAAGTATATATAACTGATGACAATTCTAAATCAACATGATAACCTATGCATCTCATAATAACTCATAATAGAATTAAAACTATAGGTTTCCTATATACATCATACCCTTATTTATGTCATCATGTTCTAATGTAGAAGAAGATTAAATTATAATAATGTTATGTTTTGGTTATGTTTTACAACATAATCTACCATATTTCCACTTATAAATAGATCCTATTATAAATATTATAAGACCTAAAAAAGGGTATACATCATAGTAATTTTTATCTTTATATTCATTTCCAACCATACTAACCAAGAACAATCACCCTCATCTATATAAACTCCAAAACTAATATATATATATATCATTCTTTTATTTCAATATCTATCTTAGAATTCATATTATCACATATAGTTGTGTGTTACATCTAGATATAACAATCATCATTCAATAATCTCATCATTCACTCAACTGGAAAAGAGACAACATGTCTAGGTTTATCAAAATGAGCTATATTCAAAACTAGATATGTATAGATGACTAGTACAAGAATCAAGTATACTAAGTCCCTTCTTAACATACCCTGTAGTAGTTCATTGTGAATTTACATTCATATGTGAATGTAATGTTATTACATGTATAAAAACTATAGTATGCCCAAGAACTGTAATTTTTGCTATCACACACACACACACACACACACACATGTATGTATGTATGTATGTATGTATATGTGTGTGTGTGTGTGTGTGTATATATATATATATATATATATGCATATACATATATATATATATATATATATATATACATACATATATACATACATATATGTGTGTGTGTGTATGTATATATAAATATATATAGATATATATGTAGATGTATGTATATATATGTAATATATATATACACATACATAAACATATATATGTATGTATATTACACACACACACACACATATATATACATACATATCATATATGTGTGTATTTATCTATACATTACATACATATATACAAATTAATATTTATATATATATAGACAGATAGATATATATATATAGATATATAGATATATAGATATCTATAGATATATAGATATCTATAGATATATATGTATATATATGTGTATGTAATGTATATATATATACATACATTATATATATAAATATACACATACATATATATGTATATGTATGTATGTATATATCTATATATACACATACATATATGCATGTATGTATGTATATATATATATATATGTATGTATGTATGTATGCACCCAATTTCCTCATTCAAATGGTAACCTATGGATTTAATTTTTCCCATATATTTAAAAATCTTAGAACTCACCTCATTACTTATAATTGTACTAATTTTTTATACATACAACCAATTACATTTAATTGTGTAATTTCACCTTGTAAGCCCTTTGAGATATATATATATATATATATATATATATATATATATATATATATATATATATAGTTCTTTCTTGTACCTATAGATAGGTATATATATAAAACAAATTCATACATTTCATCTTCAGCATGTATTCAACCTTAAAACCTAGCTCATCAATGAACCCAACAAATATAAAAATGTTCATCTAAATTTTCAAGTTTATGCAGACTTATCCAAAATGATAAGTCACTCGAGTTCCAAGAAGAATAACATAAGCCTGCATTATATTATCTAGTTTCCTTCCATAATGGATCTCACCCAAAACCATGTTACTATCAGCATAAAACCATAAACAAAAACACTTAGCTTGTAGGTATTTAGATATTTAATCTCATCCAACCTAAATACTCAATTTTCCTTTCATTATTGGCTCATATAGGCTCAATATTATGTGTATAAGCCTACAATATATTTATTTATACTATAGTTGTATTAGTTCATTAAACAGATAACAAATATATATTTAGTTTTTAATAGATTCACATACATTTACAAATATATGCATCATGGTTTTATTTGTGTATACATTTAAATCATTTATACATGCCCTAGGTAAGTCACATAACCCAGTCACATCTTTGAATCTGACCACATATTTCCACATATTCAAAGGTATGAAAAAATAATTATATTATAGTATATTATATATATATATATATATATATATATATATATATTGTGTGTGTGTGTGTTTGTGCACGCTTATATGATGGCTTCCTTCTCAAGGATTAGCTAAACATCCAAATACATGCTACCTCGATAAAATATCACAATGTGTATCTACAAGTTTACAATGTAATATAAATCCATCAAAATCAACTAAATAAAGTTTCCCTATATTCAATAACCCTTACAAATAGGCCATCACATGCTTTTTTAAGGTATAAAGAGAACAACATATACACATCCAACACCTTGCTAATGTTTGCAGGTTTATGCAACATTAAAGATTATATAACCTTAAAAATGTATTTCCAAATTTTCATCCATTTTGACTCCTATTCAAAACATATAGAATTTTCCTAACCAAAACCTCAAAGGAAGTCAAAATAGTTATATACAAATTATATTAAAAATTTCTAGATTTGTTAAAAGAGAAGGGCTCAATATCACTTTTGTAGGCCTAAGGATGTAATAAAATTATGTCCCCATGTCTAACCATGATAACCTAATTTACCATAAATAAATCTACCAGTATACACAATTGACCAAGATAAAATCTATATCAAGCATTTATTTTTTTGTTCCCAAACAAATTTAAAACTACAAAATAAAAACCCATTTATTTTTTATACACAAATCTAAAATGTTACTTGCCTAGTTACAGAATGTTGAATGTCTGATTACAAATATGGGTAGCCTCCTTTTTCTCCTTGCCAAGAGTTCCCTCTTTTTTTATTTTTTTATTTTTTTTCCCT
This sequence comes from Torreya grandis, assembly GCA_037957365.1. Lineage (NCBI taxonomy): Eukaryota > Viridiplantae > Streptophyta > Pinopsida > Cupressales > Taxaceae > Torreya > Torreya grandis. The sequence goes on from JARHVA010000140.1 coordinate 6,632,874, forward strand.
CCTTATTCTCCCTCCATTTAACCCTCTTATTCTTTTTTTCCAATCCTAAGCACATTCTGCACGACCAAGTATCTCTCCTATATCTCTGCGAGTTATCCATCATGCAACTTGCATTCATAAAAGCACCATTACCTTCCTCTTATTATCAATTTATAGTTTGTTTTTTTTTGAATTTAAAAGGGTAAAAAAATTTATTGAAAAAAAAAGAAGAGCATTACAAGAAAAGCAGGGGGCAGAAATCCCCACAAGAAAACAACAAAAGTAGAAGAACTAGACACTATCCAAGTTAACCATTACCATATTCCTCCCTATCTTCCTCCATAATTCTTTCCAAATCAAAGCAGAGCACTGGTAAGACCATCTCCCATTCCTCAGTACTTCCTCCATCTAAATGATCAGATGTCTATTTTACCAAACAATCCACTGCCCTATTCCATTCACACAAAATATGAGCAAAAGTAACCATATCCATTAACGAACTAACCCACAAAATCTGCTACACAATCAAAGCCAAATGCCAATTGACATCCAACACTTTCTGCTTAACAAGAAGATTAATCAAAACTTGGGAATCTGATTCATAAATAATCCTTCTCCAACCCATAGCGTGAGCCTTCTCAAGAGCATAGAGAATATCCTACCCTTCCATCATGTTGATGGTTTGCACCCCCTCTGGGATCGCAAAGAAGAAAATCACCATACCTTCAGATTCCCTGCCTATCCCTCCAATACCCATGGGCCCGAGGTTGCCCATAGAGGAACCTTCTATATTTATCTTAAGAATCCCATTGGGAGGATGCTGCCACTGACCAACTCTATGAATTTTCTCCTTGGCCTACCGACCTCTCCTAACACAAGCTAAAGTCCCTGAAAGCCACTAAAATCCTAGCCTCACCACCACCCCAGCATCTTGCTTAATTAAAGGAAATCTCACCTCACTCTTAGCCTGCACCATCTCCTAAATCATCCCCAAGATTTTTTGCCAGACTTGTTGCACCATCTTCCTCTCACCCCAAAAAATCTATCTATTCCTCTTGAGCCAAAGTTGCCACAACAAGAAGATGGGCCCCCCTAACCATACTTTCTACAAGAAAGACGTCATAGAGGGGGATTTACCCATGCCATTCCAAAAATTGATCAATGAGGAAGCATGAAAATAGGGACTCTGCCAAACATCCCACCAGAAATGCCAAATTTGTATAGCAAAGGGATAGTGAAAAAACAAGTGAGCAAAATCTTCCTTAGCCACCCCACACATAACACAAACTAAAGGACCTTGGAAGCCTCTCTTCCAGAGATTGTCCCAGGTCAGACACCTATTCCATGCCACCATCCAAACAAAGCAGTTGCACTTTGGCGATGAGAATTTATTCCAAACCTGCCTCCACCATTGAACTTCCCCCCATCCAATCTCTAAGATAGTAAGACATGATACCCTAAGGTGACCTTGTAGACTCCCTTGGGATTGGGAGACCAAGAAAGCTCATTGTCCTCCTGGAGGGAGCTACATCGATGTCTAGAGAGAAGTCTAAACAACTCGGCATGCTCCTCTTGCGACCTAGCAATTGGCCGAGCCTCTAGAGACTTCCATCGTGCCACCTCCATTTGAATGCATGGAATATATGATTTAAAGTCGCTCACCCAAGACCAACCAACCTCAATAAACCTCTGGCAAAGATTCAACAAATTGGGGAACTGAGAGGTAATGGGAGTATAACCGTCCCATGAATCAGTCCAAAAAAGAGCCTTGGACCCCTGCTTACAAATCCAAAATAAGCCTTCCTTAATAAGAGCAACCCCTTTTTTGAGAGTACCCCATATCACTGAGCCTTTCCCCATGAGGGGGTAGCGAGGAATATCACACTGATTGGTCCCTGAGAAGTACTTCTAGGAGAGAATCTTGGCCCAAGCCTTGTCTTGTTTTATGCACCAATTCCAATAAAGATTCACCTCCACATCAACTCCATTCAAGTCTGACTACCATAAATTGAGGCCCCCATACTATTTGGGGCTACAAACAAGCTCCCAATGAACTAGACTCCATTTGGAAGATGTCAGACTACCAGCCCATAAAAATTGTCTAGCGACCAAATCAAACTCCTTAATAATTCCCAACAGGGCAACCCAGAGCATACATTTGTAGATGGGCAAATCCTGCACCACCAATTGAATTAGTTTAACATGAATAAAAAAATATAACCACTTTTGAGTCCAATGATTCACTTTTACCTAAAATTTATCCAAAATATTATGCCAGGACTCCCTGGGTAGACGACCGACTGAGATAGGAATACCCAAGTAGACCAAGGGGAGAATCCCAATCTAAAAATGTAGAGTCCAAGCAATCCTTTGCTAGATGGGGCCCAAAGTATTGAAGAATAAGATGGATTACTTGACTTCATTGATCATTTGTCCTGAAGCAGTTAAGTAAACATCCAACACCCTACACCAATTAGCTTCTTCTCTCATTGTGGCCATGCCCATCAGAGCAGTGTCATCTCTAAACTGCAAGTAAGACTATGTCGGCAAATCACCACCCCATTGCTAGCCTTGAATAAGCCCATCCTCCTAATTCCTTCTAATCATCCTCCCCAAACCTTCTGTGAGGAGAAGAAAGAGATATAGAGACAAAGGATTTCCATGTCGTAACCCCCTAGAGGCACCAAATAATGTTGTGTGTTCCCCATTAATAAGCACTGAGAAGGAGACTGAGGTAATGCAGCTCATTGTTGGGAGGATGTACACCGGAAGCACACAATTTGATTACTAATACCAAGCAACTTAATATGCAGAAATTAACCAGATTCACCAAGTAACTAGAATTCAGAATAACACAGCATATGAGAGACAATACCAAATTGTATTAACACTTTATACAGAAAAGAATACAATAAAGAAGATGCCACTTCTTCTCCACCACCTTACAGAGGTTTCCCACACCTCAAGTGAACAGTAATTCTTCTCCCCAAAGCTCTCCCTCTCACAGGTCCCAACACCCAACTCAAATACAGAGTTGGTGTTCACCTCCCGTGCTCCACGCACACCACAAGTGCTCCACGCACTCCACAAGCACTCCACGTGCTCCACAAGTACTCAAGGTACTTCAAGTAGATCTCCCATGAATCTACAACAACCTGCAATTCAACAGACCATACTTATGGAAGGAACTCCCTTGCCTTCCTCTTGCTCTATCCGAGTACACACCTGTACTCCAAGTAGATCCTGCCTGATACTGCTCCCTGTTGTGTTGCTGTCTGTATGACCTTGCACACCTGCAAATCAAGCAATGGTTCTATTCACCTGTGAACCTCGACCTTGCACACACATACACCTGCAGATCAACGATCTTACTTACCATGTAGATCTCCTATATAGGCCATGCAACTGTGACCAAGATCCTACACTCTTCAAGAACCCAGCTGGCTCTCCAATCCAGCACCAACACACCTGGTACTGTGGCACTAGGAGGAACGCACCATAGCTCTACCTCACACATAGAAGGAGCTTATAATTATGCTCTCTTACTCCCTAGCACACATTTCCAATACAACCATGAGTCTATTATATAGATCTCATCCAAACAATGATTAGACATCTAATTACCATAATTAGATCCGCAGCTATGAGTCTAAAATTAGCGCTCATCATGCAAACTCTTGGTTCGTTAGTTCACTACCCGTAATTAACTCGCAGTCGAACTCCACAAGTGATCGACGTCGGTCCCTGTCCGCTTGGGGTCGCCGACGCCGGCCGATATATGACCGACGTCGGTTGCCTTCCTGTTTTACCCTGCCGACGCCGGTTGGCCAGACCAACGCCAAACACTTCTGACACTCAGCAACTCATTCTGCAGCCTCCTCCATGTCTGCATCAGTGAAGCTTTTAGCTCCACAATCCTAACAATCTCCCACTTGGAGATAAACAGCTGCACTGTACCTGTACCTGTACTCTGTCTAATCTGTTTCCTGGTTTGTATCCCTCTTCAAGCTCCCACCTGAAGACAACCCACCACACAACCTGTGATGTACCACCTGTCATTCGAGTAACCTGCCGCATCCGAACCTACAACACCTGTAGTGAAGTCCTAACCCTGCATAACAACACCTACTGCCGGTCCCTCTCAGAAAACCTGAGAATCCACTTCCACGAATTGGCTCCTAACTCTCTGACAGCTCCCACTGCATGGGAATACTCAGGTCTATACCAGACCTCATGTGATTTCGGACACTGTACCTGTCTAGCCCTTAGTGTGCTCCGGCTCTGCATCCCGAACCTCGCCAACACCTGATTCACATCAGCTCCCACTCGAGACAAAATCAACCAGTGATCTCCATGCCTCCCATGTCAAAGAATTCCGCTGCTTCAAACTCCTCCTGACATGCCACTGAACTAATCTTACCCTTAGCTCAGCAAAACCCTGTATGTACACCCCTGCTAGCTAGCATACTATCCACATACAGCAACAAAATGATGTCATGACTCATCATCCCCCTGGTAAGTCAAACCATAGTAGTTACCCTGACACTGACTGAAGCCATGCTCCGTCCTCCACCTATCAAAACCTGTACCACTGTCCTGCAGCTCCACAAGACCATATACCTGGTCTTCCATCTCATGTATCCGTTCTCTCCATTCTTCTACTAAGGAATCCATTCGTCTATGTGCTTTTCATACCTGCTGGCAACCCTACCAAAACACACCTGTTTGGTTCTCCTCCAAGGAATCACATCCTCATCCATGCCAAGCTCACACCTGTATCCTGGATCCTTCCTGCTCTACAATCAGCAACAAGTATGAAGAAGAGGAACAACGAATTTGAGGGCCTACTTACGCCTTCAGTCCTCCGTATGTGTGTTTGAGACTCCTTGACAGCTTGCTATCCACCCAAAATTTGTTTACAGTGACCGACCTCAGTCACCCCACAGTCTGCATCCGACCGACGTCGGTTTCATGCGTCTGTACCTGACTACCAACCTACCTGCACTGGTGTCCCTGCTGCCGATGTCGGTTCTTCTAACCGACATCGGTCTTACCTGCTGCCGACGTCGGTCCCATGACCGACATCGGTCTTACCCTGCCTGACATCGCCAGCTTCGGTCTGCACATGACCGACATCGGCACCTGTCTGTTCGACGCCGGTTCCTCCTGACTGACATCGGTGTCTGTGTTCGCCTGTGAGTGATGACTTTTTACCCGCGAGCTCCTTTGAATCAAAATCCATGTCCAAACTGCCCTGATCAGAAGTATCCAGCCACATACACTGGGTTATGTCTGCCATCTCCTCCATAAACACCAAGGCTTTCCAGTTCTTAAGCCTGTCAAATATATCTATCTTCCACTTAAGAACATGCATCTCCTTCCTGCTCATGTGACCAAGCCTACGAAGCCACGTCTCCGCAACAAAAGAAGAATCAGTAATATAAACAAGTAGATAAAGGATACCTATTTTCTTACCACCAGCTAATTCAAGTGCATCCGCTGTGAGAGTTCTTGTGCATCTCTCATCACCCAATCTTTCTGAAGAAATTAGCCATATCTCCAAACCTGGGACCTGCATGACCTTCATCAACACCTGTGTGTTGGCCGCCTGCAATTTCAGCTTCACTTCCCCTTTGCCAATTCTTTGGCAAGGCTCACCAGCTCCTCTACCTGGAACTGCATGGAAAGAGGCAACCGAATCTTTTATCCAAGATTCAACTTTATCCAAGAAACCTGCAAACACATCCTATGCAACAACACCTGCTACATCTGTATCTTCAGTTTCTTCATGCTGATCTGTTACCAACCAACAATAATATTTTACCTGCTCTTTCTTTCCATAGGACCGTGAGTGACCGTCTGTGCTTTTCAACTCCTCCATTCTTAGCTTACTTTGATCTGCAGTTGCTCTACTCCCACTCGATCAGAAACCCCTGAGAGTGCCCTGTAACCAAACACAAAACCTGCTTCCTCCAACCTCAGCTCAGATACCACTTGTTGGTATCAAGCTCAAGAACCTACAACCAAGGCTCTGATACCACTTGTTGGGAGGATGTACACCGGAAGCACACAATTTGATTACTAATACCAAGCAACTTAATATGCGGAAATTAACCAGATTCACCAAGTAACTAGAATTCAGAATAACACAGCATATGAGAGATAATACCAAATTGTATTAACACTTTATACAGAAAAGAATACAATAAAGAAGATGCCACTTCTTCTCCACCACCTTACAGAGGTTTCCCACACCTCAAGTGAACAGTAATTCTTCTCCCCAAAGCTCTCCCTCTCACAGGTCCCAACACCCAACTCAAATACAGAGTTGGTGTTCACCTCTCGTGCTCCACGCACACCACAAGTGCTCCACGCACTCCACAAGCACTCCACGTGCTCCACAAGTACTCAAGGTACTTCAAGTAGATCTCCCATGAATCTGCAACAACCTGCAATTCAACAGACCATACTTATGGAAGGAACTCCCTTGCCTTCCTCTTGCTCTATCCGAGTACACACCTGTACTCCAAGTAGATCCTGCCTGATACTGCTCCCTGTTGTGTTGCTGTCTGTATGACCTTGCACACCTGCAAATCAAGCAATGGTTCTATTCACCTGAGAACCTCGACCTTGCACACACATACACCTACAGATCAACGATCTTACTTACCATGTAGATCTCCTATATAGGCCATGCAACTGTGACCAAGATCCTACACTCTTCAAGAACCCAGCTGGCTCTCCAATCCAGCACCAACACACCTGGTACTGTGGCACTAGGAGGAACGCACCATAGCTCTACCTCACACACAGAAGGAGCTTATAATTATGCTCTCTTACTCCCTAGCACACATTTCCAATACAACCATGAGTCTATTATATAGATCTCATCCAAACAATGATTAGACATCTAATTACCATAATTAGATCCGCAGCTATGAGTCTAAAATTAGCGCTCATCATGCAAACTCTTGGTTCGTTAGTTCACTGCCCGTAATTAACTCGCAGTCAAACTCCACAGGCGACCGACGTCGGTCCCTGTCCGCCTGGGGTCGCCGACGCCGGCCGATATATGACCGACGTCGGTTGCCTTCCTGTTTTACCCTGCCGACGCCGGTTGGCCAGACCAACGCCAAACACTTCTGACACTCAGCAACTCATTCTGCAACCTCCTCCATGTTTGCATCAGTGAAGCTTTTAGCTCCACAATCCTAACACTCATGACCAATTGAGTCCATTCATCCCCAAAACCAAAAGCACTAAGAATCTTCCATAGGAATCACCACCTGACCCTATCAAAGGCCTTAGCCATGTCCAACTTAATAAACATCACCATATCTTTGGAACTAGCCATGGAGTGAATGGACTCAGCATCTATAACAATACCATCCAAAATTTGCTTGCCCTCCACAAAACTTCTTTGCTCCTTAGAAATCATAGCTTTTAGCTCTCTTTTTAACCTATCAGCTATAATCTTGGATATAATTTTATAAACAACATTGCAAAGAGAGATGGGACAAAATTGACTTAGCCTATCAGCTCCTTTGCATTTGGGTATGAGGGCGAGATAGGTCACATTTGAAGCATTAAGCATTTGCTTATTCTATTGAGATTCTTGGACAATTGCTAAAAGGTATAGTTTGATAATGTCCCAAAATTCTTGGTAGAACTCAGCTGGTAAGCCATCAGGGCTGGCTGCTTTCCCTTTCTTCATTTGGACAATAGTCTCCTCAAGCTCCCCAAGAGTGATATCCTTCATAAGAGTCTCATTCATTTCAGGTGTCACCAGAGGTGGAATATAGGAGAGAACCTAGGATTCTTTTGGTGATTCCTCATTCACATCTTCCCTAAAAAGAGAGGAGAAGTACTGCACCACCTCATCTGACATTGCAGCGAGGGAGGTAAGTTGCTCACTACTATCATTGACCAGGACCGAAATAGAGTTTCCATGCCTCCTGGCTTTGGATGAATTGAAGAAAAAGGAGGTATTTTTGTCCCCTTCTTGAAGCCATTCTATCTAGACCTTTTGCTTCCAGAACATTTCCTCCTAAAGCTCACATTCCTCCAGAGCTTTCATAGCCTATGCTTCATCTTAAAGCAATTCTTTAGTCAATCTTTCCTCCCTTATTAGTTTCACGATACCATCAAGCTTAGCCTGAGCATCAGCCTTAATGTGAAAAATATTCCCAAAGTATTGATGATTCCACCATCTGATCTTATATTTCATGTACTGCAATGATTTAGCAAAAATATACATCATCGTACCATGGGCAAGTCTACCCCACCTCCACCAATTAGCCACACAATCTAACAGAGACTGGTCCCACAACCACATAAGTTAGAATCTAAAGGAGGGAGAGTGAGGCAGATAAGTTGAAATGCTATTAAGCTTAATAGGCCAGTGATCAGATCCTCTCCAGTCCAAAATTTTAGACCCCGTAGACCACATACCACCAACCCAGTAACTAGAAACTAGAAAATGATCCAATCTCTCAGCAATACAATTCTTCCCAATCCTACGATTATTCCATGTAAACTGACCATTATTGGTCTTAATGTCAACCAAATTCAAAGTGTCAATATAATTACGTATAAGCAAAGTAGAGGGGTCTAGCCTTGGCATACCACCATGCTTTTCAGCCAATTCTAAAATAGCATTGAAATCTCTAGCCAGAATCCAAGGTTGGAAAGGAGCCAAACCATGGAGAAAATTGATATGGCCCCATAGGGATTTTTTACCCTGCCAGTTGGTAGGGGCATAGATATTAGAGAGGATTATGACTTCTCCCATCTCAAAACTAGAAGTAATCATAGTCATGGTGAACTTAGAAGACAACCATCCAAGGGGGCAGATCTTCTGAGGGTTCCAAAAGCAAGCTAACCCCCCTGAAGAACTGAGGGCCCCAATGCATTGACAATTCCCTTGCCTCCACAACTTAGGCACCAGACTGAACATAGCCTCAACTGTAAGATTGGTCTCCTACAGAAAAAGAACATCAGGTCTTTGATTTTTAATCAAATTATGAACATTATTTTGTCTAGGGCTGTTGTTCAAGCCCCTTACATTCTATGATAATACAATCATTTCAGTGGACTCAAAAGGTGAGCATCTAGAGTCTTTACTGACCCTGACTCCACCAAAGTCTCACCCATTAGTTTAATCTTTTCTAGGTCCTTTTTCCTACCAGGTTTGACATATTTCTCCACCCCTCCCTTCTTGAGATCCCTTTGCATAAGTCCCAAATGAGGATAAGATTTACTACTCCTTACTACCCCTAAGTCCCTAGATTTCCCAATGAGAGATAGATTTCCACCTTCTTTAGAGGCTTCAACTAAAGAAGCCAATACTTCTGAAACCATCATCTATTAGTTTGTATCCATGTGCCAATCCCCATCAGCCTATGGTTTAATTAAAACACCTAAAACATTGGTCACCTGGGATGGGCCCTCAACCACCTAATCTCAAATCATCAATCCTAGGTTCACCTCCTACTGAATAAGATCATCTAATATTCCAAACCTATTAAATGAGTCATCTACTTGTCTTTCATTTAAGGACCATTTTTGGCCCCTATTTCTATAATGGCCTTTGACTGAGATAAAACCATCAACTTCAGTCACCTCACTAGGAACAAGGCCCTTTCCTTTGTCAGCTCCAAGGGGATTGCGAGGAGGTTGAGCAGGCTAAGGTTCAAAGGCCTTTGATGTAGGACACCATCACTATAAATGACCATAAGCATGACAAAGATGGTAATGGAAAGGAAGAGTTTTGTATTCCAACTATTGCACCCAGGTAAAGGGTCCCGCACTCATTTCCATAGCATCGGGCAATGGCTTGCTAAGGTCAATTTCAACACAAATGCAAGCATAAGTCATAACCTTTTTCCTAAAGATTGACATTGAAGAGCCGACTGGCCTTCCCAACAGTGATGCAAGCATCTGCAGAGTGTCTTCCTGACAACATTCCACTAGAAAGTGAGGTAGACACACCCACACTGGGACATAATTTGGAAACTCCTCTGATGGTATGAAACCTACATGCCATGGCTTGATAAACAACCCCACCTGGTTATGTAAATAAGGGCCTCTAGAAAACTCTGTTACAGTCAGATAGACAGGTGAAAGTAACCATAAAATAGCTATTCGCTAGTAGCGTGATGTCCATTTCACCTTTTGGTGCCCACATCCTCTGGGCCTAAGATTCCAGGAACTGTAGTGAAGTCCTAAGCCCCAAAAACTTACAATATAAGGAGTGTTTCGAATAATACTCAATGTCTTCAGCAATCATTTCTAGAGGTATGACAAGCTTGGGCCTCTCCTTGCAGCATTCAAGATAGCCTTTGACCTTGGAAATTCGCGTACCATTGGGCACATCTAAGCCTAAATCCTGTGAGAAGGGATTGTTGCCAGAAGTTCTCAGACCTTGAGCTGCATGATGCAATCCAAGTGCCACCAGAAAATCCAAACCAGAAGCCTCCCCTTTCGGGTCGTCTGTCTCTCTTTCGTTCATCATATCTCCTTCATCTTATCAATTTATAGTTTTAAGCCTTGTATTCAACATGGAATTTTTTTTAAACCCACATTATTCCAAATGACAAAGTCAACTTATGTTATCATAATAATAACCAAATAACCCTAATTCATTTACCTTTTCACTTTATGGCCTTTTAGATGATACACCAAAACTAAAGTCTCAAAATTTCTTTGAATTTATTTAATTTTGGGGTGTTTTTACCCTTTACACTATGCCACCAAAAGGGGAAATAAATTAATCATCAACAAGACCTTATAATAAAACAACACTCTCCTAGTTTTAAGATAATTAATTGAATTGCCTAGCATACACAATATAACATGATCCAATTTATGACAAGCTTTAATGAACTAAAGACATCCAATGTAAATTTAATGCTAGTCAAAGCATCAATCAAATTATAGGTTTATCATACTATTCAATCATTCCAAGTGATGTATTCAATCAAAGCAAACAAGGCTAGTTCAATGTAAGACAATCAAGTAAACACATTCATCATTCCAAGCAGAATTCAAATTAACATTTATTTCATTCAAGAAATTTATAACATGGTGTGTGAAGGTAAGGTAGATTTATCTTAACCCCCAATGTTTATATTTTCATCCCCCTCTCCAATGATACGCTCCCTTTTAACTACATGTTATTACAGGACAATCCTGCAACCATCTTAATCAAACGAATGGGTAGTTAGTCCAAAATCAATATAATCATCAACATATAACCATAAATAAATTGTTAAATGAAAATAATCTACAAATTAAAATATTCATCATGATCATAAAATATAGTATGACATATGAAACAATTATCCAAATCCAAATATTGATCACAAATCAAATCATATAGATGTCAATCATATAGCATGCATAATCCAGATTAGATATAAAATTAGAACTACAAATCATATATATCATAATCCACTATTTGATATATAATCATTTTTATTAGAATAAGATAGGATGTGACACAACCTTTATTCTATCATCGATGTTCACTTATAGGCTTCTTTTATTGTCTTTAGATTGATCATACTAAATCCATAATGAATGAAAATGTGAAGACCATTCACATATATTGAGACATTCTTCATGTCATCTTCTATGTGATCAATGTGAATGGTCAATACTATAATTATTATCTATAGTCTTTGATTCTCATATCCTTCTATCTCAAGTTATACAATTTTCAAAAAATATTCATCTCATAGTCTGTCAAAAAAAATTGATTTCAATTTTCCAACCATTATGTTCTAATCTCTAATTTTATCCTTTACATTTTTTTTTGCCTATTTGTCTCAATATTAACACACCACAAATATTCATTCTCTTTAAATTTGGAACACATAAATTTCATTTTCTTAGGGTCTTCTATATACTCATATTCAAATTACTTATCTAATTATGCAAACTAGTATAGCAAATATTATGGACATAAATTTCCTGAGTAGTTTGTAATGTCCATGTGTGGCTCTCCATCTATCTTGGAGATGACACTTAATAATTTACCATATTTTATATCTTGATAAAATTCATCCATGTGTAATTCAGGTGCCTCATTATTGCTTCAATATGAATTTGACCCCCTTTTTTGAGTAGTCTCCATGAATTCCATTCTTTCTTGGAGATATCACATTAAGCTTTCCAAATCTACCATTTTTGGTGGTCAATTTATTCATATTACTCTATAATGGGAATCCCTCAATATGCCATTTTTTCCCATAAAACATTTATCGTAACAACACTCTCTATACTTTATACCTAATGACCTTTATCTTGGAAGATGTCCACCATTTTCTACCCACACTTGCAAATGTGGAAAATAGAATTCACTTCACGTGTTGAAACTACTCTAATACCAAATGATGTAATCATAGTTAGATATTCCAAATGAAAGACAATATTTTACCACACATCCCATAATTCCCATGTGCCAACACCCCAAATTTGTGTGCATAATAACATGTGACATAAAATTATAGTTAACCAAATTTTCAAAATAGAGGGAGACCCAATTCGTTATGTTCTTATTACAGGATTCAAGTTTAGAGACTACAATGATCTGAAATGGGATATCAAAATAAAATGTTCATACGCTAGACTTATATAATCATAAGGCTCTACATTAACTGATAATGGTTCTTCCTCCTCACATAAGTTATAATAACTTACAGTCTTTGCCTTATACTTACCTATATTTATTCTTACTCTGGTTGCCAACCTTCAATGAATACCATTATATATATAGACATAGGAATTCATTGCGTAAGTTGAAATGGTTTTCCTTACTTATCATCTAATCATCTTAGCATGACTCATCACTGACACTTAACCTTCTATCTTCATATATGTGCACAAGCATCAAATGGTTTCACACAAGCTTTGTGACAATTTGAGTGTTTAATCTCATAATCCACCATCTATTTTTTCATGGTGTAAAAGATATTACCTTTGTGCATGAATAAATTTATATAAAAATACCTTCAAGAGTAAATCTAACTACCATCTTATTGCATGCATGTAGGGATATAATTTATCCCTATACAAAAGACTATGTGCATACCAAATGTTGTTAAAACTACGTATTCCTACTATAAGTCTTTTGGATGGTGTAGATTGCTTGTGCACTCAAATGCTCTTACATAAAAAACTAGAGCAATGGGATATGATATTGGTACAAGTAGAATTTGTTTAAAATAATTTGGTGATTATGATAATAGGATAACACCTTTACAAATTATATATGGGATTAATCCAAGAGGATTTGAATAGTTAAGAGAAATTAATGGGGTGTATGGAAGAATCACATAATTGAAATACTACACAAAGTATATACATGAGATATACCAAAAGGTGCAAAATAAGTTGAAATAGAGTAGTCTACGATACAAAAAATGTGCATAAATGAGGTGTAAGAGTAAAGAATTTGAATAAGGAGATTTGGTGTTAGAACCTTTGTGCAAAGATATATTTTCATGTGGAATATATAACAAACTAAAGTGGAAGAATTTAGGGCTAAGTAAAGTGTTGTGCAAATGTATATGAGATATAATTATCTAAAGATTTCAACACCTCACCTATATTTAATGTTATTGATTTGTATGATTATCATGAAGGGTAGAATGAGGAGGAGGAGGACAAATTAGGATCACAAGTATCTAATTATAAATCACAAATACTAGATAAAGGAATGGAAGAAATAGAGGGCATCTTAGACACTAAGGTTGTCAAGAGGACACACAAGAAACAATTTAAGAAGTATTTAGTAAAGTGGAAAAATCACACAATATAGGACTCAAATTGGTTGGATCTCATAAATATTAATCATTATGTCCATAATATAAAATATTTAAACATGGGATTAGGATATCACATTTTCAGTTACCTAAGGGTGTCTGATGTAGGAACAACCTTGGTATAGAGCAATCCTACATCAACCAAAACCAATGAAGTATAGTTTTTTGAGTAATATCCCAACATATGTGTATCATGAATAAGAGTGAAATTTTTATTTTTGGTGGGGACATGGCACATAGGGGCATTAAATATTTTACTAAGATGCACGAATCTACACATGCACAAGAGACCAGAAGTTAGTTACAAAAAATTTGGACTAAGTTCAGTTGCAGTGGGTTTTTGGTGAATTTTTTATTTTCTCATCACATAAAATATTTGTATTATATAATCCATGTAAATAAAACTCTGGTGCATAATTTCAAAAATCTTACTAGGGCATGAATCCATGCGGTGTAGTGTAAATAGAGGCAAACACTAGTAAAAACACAACATTACATAGAATCCATCACAAGAAACATACATATCTGAGTTACATGGAGAATCAAGGATGTGCATGCATTTACTTATTATGCAAAGGCAAATCACAAAATATTATGTCAAGGGAAACTTGGTGCACATGAAGAAACTCATGTAATCATGATTAGGTTGAATTCAAAGTTTTTGGAATGGATAATTGACTCTAAGATTATTAGAGATGGATTCTAAGGACACATGTCATTGTTTTAACTTGAGTGGGTAGAAAAAAATCTTGGAGAGACATGGTAGTTTGTGAGAGCTTTCATGGATCTCTCTTGATACATTGCACTTGGGGGAGCCTATATAAAGACATGTTGGGTCAAACATTAAAAAGAGTTTAGGGGTTTAGGTCTTCCTAAGAGAAAAAGGTTAGCTTGGGTTGATATAAAACTCATAAAGAGTAGGCCATGGTAGCCTAAGTTTGAATGTTATTCTAAGAGACCCCATTTTTGTAGAGATAAAAGCTCGCATTGCATATTTATATCCAAGCATAACCTACAACTAATTTAATGGAAGAAATCTATGTAACCTATTATTTATATTAATATATGAATTGAAACCTTTATGTTTGAAATATGAGTGTATGTGTGTGTGAGTGTTTATTTATTTGTCAGATTATGTATTTCCTTCATTGGAAATCATGTCCTTGCGATTTCATTAACTCACAAGCACTAGAACTACATAGTGCCCTGACTCTAAGCATGTAGGATATATAGTTTCAATCCTCAAGAGGTTTCCTAGGCCAACTAACTTGTACATTCTATTCCTCTTACAATATTGTGTAAATTTAGGTCAAATTTATGGGAGAATAAAATCAGATAAAATTACCTACCAATTTAGTGAAGTGAAGCCAGACTCTAGATCATCATTAATCTACACAAGTACCCATAATGTTATATAATTTTAAAAATAACATAGGTAAAAATCAATAAAAAGGTACAATATTGGCCACCTACTCAATTTGACCCTTTGTGATACAAGCACATATAGGGATAACCAGTTAAGGTTAACCCTTATCTTTACATTGTTTGGTTTTGACACTCGTCATGGCCACACTTGAGCACATGACTCACACGTGACACATAACACACATCTTCATTAAACTCATATTCAAAACATTACAATTGACTGAACACTCACACTCTCACACACACACCTGCATTGATAGGCTTATTAAATTACATGAAGAAGATATAGACTCTCACTTAGTCCTTCATAGACTAAAACAACTGTCTATTATGTTCTTAGAGAGTTATTCTCCTTTCTCTACTCTACTCACCCCTTGTCATCCCTTCATAGCTCTCTTACTTTTTTAAACTAAATTCTTTGTCCAATATAAATATTCCTCTAATATCCCTAGCTTCATGGGGTGTCTCTTTAGCTTTTCTGACCTTAACAAAATGCATAAGAGTTTGGCAACTTTTTGTTTCCATAACCTTTGGGATTAAATGCCAAACCACTCACAACAACTCCTTCCACATGTCATAAAAACAAAGATAGACACACATAATTATTATATGGTAGCACATGACCTCTATGCAATCAAATATTTGACATGTAGGCTAAATAATGAATTTCTAAGTATTTCCATAAATATCTATTACTCATGTGTTATTATGTTTAAGAGCCAACATTACTAGTTCTTAGTTTCTCAAGTGATGTTCCTATTATAGGCTCAATTCACACCCTTGGAGAGGGTTATTTAGGCTCTCTCCAATTGAGCTATAATATTAGGACAAGCCCAAGTTGTGGGTGACTTGTATTGGGGTTAAACCTCCAAAGTAGGCTGAATTCCTCTTTGATGCTCACTTATAACTAATACTAAGCCTAATGCTTCATAGGGAAAGGGTTAAAAATATGATAAGGGCTCCTAAGAAATTTAACCAGGTGATACACCAAACTTAAGAGGGAAACTCCCATAAGCTCAAACCCATACTAGATCAGCAGTGGACAATACTAGCTTACGCAACCTTAAGATCAAGCTAATTTACATAAGTATTTCATAGAAGAGGTTCAGAATAGAACACTAATCTAGACTTGCAAATAGCATTAAAAACTCCCTAAATAAAGTTAGAAAAGAGGACCATGGACAAGGAATATTCTCCTTCACACAATGCCATAGTGCACAACTTACCAAACATAGATTCAAGGGCAAAAGATAGGTAAAGAAAGTCTTATTGCATTAAGAGGTAGTTCTTACAAATGCTTTATAGGGTCAAACCTAATCAAGTTGAACATACTTTATAGTATCTCAAGGAATGTCCCATCTCTTAGAAAGATTTCAAAAAGTCTAAAATTTGAGAACCATTTACAAAATGGAAAGAAAGGGATAATATAAGAGAAGGGGACAAGGAGACAAAGAGAGGGGAGAGCATGTTATTCATGGTAATCAATGAGCTGTCAACTTCAAGAGATGTTCCACTATGCTTTTGGTCCAATCAAAAGAGGTTATTATGAGTAATATATTTATGATTTGCCCAAATAGCCTTCGAATCATTCCATTAATTGAAAAAGTTGTATTAGAAGATAAGAGTTTACCAAAAGTGGTAAGTCGTGATCCTATTGAAAATGAATGCTCCAAGTGCTTTCAAATCCTTAAGTCTTATTGCTTTGGAACCTAGACTAGATTTCATTATGAGGATAAAATCCTCATATCTTCAAACTGCTAAAGACACATCATGTCTATTTTGAGTGGTGTTTTATTGAGGAAATGACTTGAAATGATCTTCTCATTAGTCATATATTTGCTATGTGCCTTAGATCCTAGATCGAAAAGACTATATGTGAAAACTAATCTAAGCATATTATTTTTCCTATAGTTTTACATATAGATGGTACTCTATTCAATTCCAGGTCCTATTTGAGTCTACATCGAGCTCCTTTCCTTTACTTTTTTCACCAACTCAAGTTGGGCCTAAGTTTGGGTCTTTTAATTTTGCTTGTCGAGTCAGGGCCATTTTACTTTATCAACTTTCATTGAACATCTTGGCTCATCCCCTTGTTATTGGTTATAGGTAATCAACTGGGGTTATTGAGCCCTTTGACTTAATTCCACTTCGTTGGATTTTGAAACCCAACTAAACGTGGATCATAAATCTTTGGGACCCACTAGCCGTAGCTTGGTTTCTCATTGGTAACTAGGATTTGTTGACCATTTGACTTGCTTCGAGCTCCCACGTGCTTGACACTTGTTAGTTGTGCATTCCTTCTTAGGTTATCACCAAGTATTTTGAACCCAAATGATCACTTTATGGGTCTTAAAAATGATGTTCATGCAGATGTCTACCATTTTTTAACCAACTTTGCAATTTTTTAACTTGAAGTGCAAAGATCATAGGAACACCAAACTTGTAGAGAATGGACCTAATGCTTAAAGGAACAAACCCTTTTGATCTTCTGGATATTTGAGATTTTTACATGCTTTTGTAAAATGTTGAAGTTGACTGGTTTATGTGATATTGCATGACATCTTGACAATGGTCTGGTGTAAAAGGGCTAAGTATGGAAACTTAGTAAATTATATGTTAGGAGCCAAATTTGCCGATCCATATCTTTCATTGTGCTACAGTGCATGAGTTGAAACTTGGTGCATATGAACTAGACTCCAAAATGAACAGACCCATATGATTGTTTCTTCTTGAGACCACCACACTATGAGATCTAATGCCATGAAAATTCCTATGAAGATTTTCTACCAGTAGAAATAAATGTCTAGACAAGCTCTGGATGGAACGAATGGATTAGATTAATTCCACATGCTCCCATGCTTATCCAGAGCACTCCATAGGGTCTCTATAACTTTGGATCATTATTTGTAAATTAACAAATTACACTTAAAGTGAACCTAAAGTGCCTCAAAATCTTGTGAGCTTCATGATTTCTCCATTCCACTCATTTCATCTAGAGTTAATTTAGACCATTTTGATCAATCAAGAACTCTGCCTTTTCCTCTACATCAGGACCTTTAGCATCTAAGCACATGTTTGGTATGTGGGCCAAATGTGGCTAACATTTTTAGTGACTCATAGGGAATCATGTTTTCTATGCTTGAGAACCCAATTCATTTTTTCCTAACTGACCCATTGGGCATGGAGTCACTTCTATGCAACTGCATTGATCATGAAAATGAAGCGAGGTTGCTTCTATTTGGAACTTCCTCTTTAAAAAAAAGGACTAAAACAAAACAATAAAGTTAAATACACATAGGTAAATGAAATAAATAAAGAACAACTCACCTAATAAATAAAAAAATGTGCATAAGGGCACTTAGAGAAAATCATGAAACCTATCCTAATGTATAGACAAGGTCATACTTTACAAGCACTTTCCACCTAGATCAAATGGAAAGGATTTGGCATCACTTACTTATGATGGGCCAGACTGGAAAACCCCTTGCCTTTGAGAAATCATGATATGTGAGCTAAAATACCTTGTTATTTATTCATTCAGCATACTCTCAAGTGGATGAAAAGGGGAAAACATGTCTCTAATGTAGACATATTGGTTCATTTCTTCAAGGCTTGCTCCAAATTGGACTGTAGGGGCCCCTTCAAAGCTCTAAGTCATCCCAAAACGTAGCTTCCTCTTGGTCATCCGAGACAATGTTAATTTCAACACCATATTTGCTTTGTTTACTTTCAAGGGACCATATGGTAGTTCATCAATCCACCTATGGCCCAGCATGTCATATCCCTATGGATCTAAATATAACCATTCTCCTTTTTCTAAGGCATCAGTACTACCTTCAAAGAACATCTCATCTTGAGATTGGTTAATACCCTCAACTTGATGTGAGAATTTATCTTCATGTTCTAGAGGAGGTATATGTTGGTTTATAACCTCTAATTTATCCATGAATTCATGGTAAATTTGTTTCCATACTTCATCTTGATCTTCTTTTGTCTTTCTTCCTCAAGCTCATTTATGACCTTTCCAACATGGTCAACTAACTAATTAACTGTATCAATATCTACATCTTACTCATTTTCATCTATGGCCATACCAAATGGAAGATCTTGGGATCAAACAAAAATTCCCTACTCTTAGGCACATCTTTTCTATACATATCTTCAAAAGTGAAGGCATCAATACTACCTTCAGGCTCTAAAATATCAAAACCATACCAAGAAGCTAGATTAAAACCTGACTTTTCCCCTTTTGAAAGAAGTGGAATACCTATCACAACCTATTTATCATAGAAACTTGTGATATCTTCTTTAGGATCCAATTTAACTACAAGGTCCTCTTATATTCTTTCTAAAATAGGCTCTCTCTTTGTGAGGGAGATGGTGGGAGGGTGAATTTCACCTTGTTTACAGATCAGGAGAGTATCACTCCAACTAGGCACTTTAGATGTTCTTTTAGGTAGTTTCTAAGGGAAGGAGGGAGAGTCTTGAAACTCTTGTACACCAAGATAATTGAGTTAAACTATAGTTATTTGATTCATCTCTTGCAAAACTAACCCTTCTTATACTAAGACTGGATCCTAGACTTTCTTAGCTAGCATTTCCCTTTTTAGTTTTGTGCCCTCCTTGATCGATTTCCATGAGGGGAGCGTGGCCTCCTCCCCTTCACAAATGTATATGGGAAAGGGTGGTTTCATAATGGAGGTTATAAACTAGTTGGGGTCATTTACATAGGAGAGGATCCAAGATGGAAGGACTTCATGCTCCTCATCTGATAGAGATGAGGCTTGACAAGGTTGACTAGAGGGGTAAGTAGGTTGATATAGAGGATAGATAGTCTCTTTATAGGGCTAGTAGGAATGATTATATGGATACTGCACTAAACTTTTATTACCACTTGGGTTGAATCCATTAATATTATTAGCTTTATATTAAGTATATCCTCACACATCCTCCTTTTTACTTCTCAAAATTAACATGAGTTGTTCACATGGCAACCTCCCTCTCATATTGCCTTCAATGGTAATCTTCTTCTTCTATTCTCTCTTAATCCTCAAGACACAAATATTCTTAAAACCACTCTAATTAAATTCTTGGGTGCACAACATGACCCATAAACTTGGAAACCATGTGTTCCCATATCCTTACCTTCTTCTTTCCTTTGCTCTGTCTCGTCTCTTGGATAACTCTCCAATATTCAGTTACAAATCCATAAAGTCTCTTACTTACAACCTTCACCCTCATGGTATATTCAATATTATCCTCTTAAAAATATATTTCTAAATCTACTATCCATTTCATGAGTTCATTTTGACTTTATTTACCACAAAACATAACACCATGCTAGTGGGCTTACCTTTTTCCTTAACTAAAACCTACACTAGTCTCTTTCTTCTGTTGAGATATTTTATTTCACTTGCTTGGTATTTATACAAATCATCTACCCTTGATTGTAGGTATAAAAATCCTATCATCATATCTTCTTCATCCTCTTCACTCATAGCTATGACATCTCCACTTTGTGTACCTTTCATCAGTTCCAATCTTACTTGGAATTCCTTCACCATAGAAGTCAAATCTTCTACCTCTAGTGTTCTTCCTCCTTTATGTACCATATCTCCTCAACAATAATATTATCTTTCACAACCTAAAATATACTTTAAAAATATACTCCCACACTTCCTCAACACTTACAAGGCTTCTCTCACACCTACAACAAACTCATTTTCACTACTATGCAAGCTTCTTTTTCACATCTTACAACTAACTTAAGTAGACTTATTTTTCATAGCTTTAAATTGACTCATAAAAGAGCCTCTCATGCTCAACCTAGAAAATAAATACCTTTCTTTGATAATGATTGGTTTAAGAACATGTAAGGGTAACCAATTAAGGTCAACATTTATCTCTATGTTTCTTAGATTTGACACTCTCATGGCCACACTTTAGCACACTACTCAGACTTGACATATAATTCATATCTTCATTGAACTCATTTTCAAAACATTAAAATTGAATGAAGAATCTCACTCATATCATACACATATACTTCCCTTGATAGGCTTATTACATTACATGAACAATATCTAGACTATCACTCAATCTCTCCTGGACTAAAAAACCTCTCTATTATGTTCTTGGAGAGTTATGCTCCTATCTCTCTACTCTACTCTACTCTCCACCCTATTTCCCCTTAAAAACTAATTTAATTTTTAATGCTAAATTATATGTCTAATTTGAATATTCTTATGACATCCATAGCTTTTTAGGGTTTATCTTCAATGTCCCTAACCTCAAAAAAAACACAAGAGTTTGACATCTTTTAGTTTTCATAATTTTTAAGTTTAAATGCCAAATTGTTAGCAAAAACACCTTCCACACATCACAAAAATAAAGATAATCACATGTAATTATAATATGATAATACATGACCATAAAATAATTAGATATTTGACATGTATGTTACATAATGAAGTCCCAAAAATCTTTGTTACTCATGTGTTATTGTGTTGAAGAACCAATTTTTCTCACTCCTGGATGCTCAAGTGATGTTTTAGGTTAAATGGTAGTTGTCAAAACTTTCTAAACACTAGTGTTGTTTATCCTAAGGACTTAAAACTTAATGCACAACCTCTACTATTCACGTACTATGATCTCAAGAAGTCTCTCCTACCAATTTATCTTTGTGTTGAAGAATCATATTGCCAAATATTTATGACTAAAGAGGTAGTGCATATTGACAAAAGCATACAAAATATCTCTAAGAAAATGGAATATTATCACAACATCATTCTTAGAGGTTCACAAGATTACAAAAACAAGTCCATGACATAATAAAAACCAAAACCTAGTTTAACATATTTTTGGTTGATGCAATATTGCATGAACCCTTGGATGTTCCTGCATCACTTTTCCAGATTATAATTATATTCTCAAGGCATTTTTTGTGATAGTTTTAGACTTTGTTTCTAATTCCAAAATTTAACTATAGTGCCTACATGTATTTGTTTCAATATTATTTCTATCTCTTTCCATTTTTATTGCTTTTTCAATCATGCTTTTGTATCATCACTCTATAATTTAGGTATTAGGGAATATTCAGATTTATATATCACTATATTTCTATAGGTCTATATTGTAAACCCCTATAATCAGACACTTCATGCAAATTTTAACTATATTATTAATCTATGATAAGACCATATTAAATCATCTAATTAATATGAAATTCACATTAACTTCTCTAGCCATCAGTATTTTGCCCTTCACCCCCACCCTTGATCAATTAATCTTTTCTTCCCTGATCACATCCAATCCTACAAAAATCCCATCACATCATATTAGTTAATTACTATTTGTTAATTAGATAATATCATCAATAATGTAAAAGTATAGAATGTATAATTATTATTTATTATAAATCAATAAATCCTATTTTCCATCTCAAACTAATGATGTCATCAAAGGACCCTACTTGGCAATTTAAAAATCATATTCTAAAGTCAAAGTGTCCTTCCCAAGGAAAATTCAATGCAAGGTGAAAGGTGTGCAAGCAAGGTCTATGACATGCACTTACACACTCCAAAATCTCATGAGTATATCTTCTTACAAGTTCTTACACATGTCATAACATTAAATGTTTATCTGTTATTATAGGATTGTTCCTCCGCCATTGATTTTCATTTAAGATCAATGGTCACAATTGATCCTAAAATTATATAAGTTGAAGGGACACCCTTCAATCTCAATAAAATATTTTCATCGACAACAAAGAGTTGTTTAAGTATTCACTATTAGTATAGTGATTTTTCCCATTGGGTTTTGCCTACATGACCTTATGGTCATTCTATGTCAATTAAGCTTTCTTAGATTAGTTATAAAAGGGACACATAGGATAATTTTACTTTAATGTAATTATCTAACCAAGAAAATTATAGGCTTCCTCATATTGCCCTAATTTTCTCTATATGTACCCCAGTTTTCCAATTTGGAAGGTTAGACAGGTTAATGTGATTTTATGCAAGCAAATCATATTTTACAATATTGTTATGTGAAGACAAGATTCTTCCTCCTTTGTAATTTATCTATGATTTCATTGCTCCATACATATATTTTCTCAATCTTCTATGCAAAGATCCAAGATCATGGCTAATCCGACATGGTATCAGAGCCATTTTTACCATTATTGCAGTAATCTTTATGGTGAAATCTTGCATGCATTCACTATTCTAGCATAAATAAGGGTTTGATGGGATTCCTTGGAGAATTTGCGCAAAACTTTCTACTAGAGCATCAGATCTCAAACATGATTATGCGATTATTTTTAAAAGGTGTCAAAACCCTTGGATTAAGTGTAAACATGACCTAGTTCTAGAACATTCAATGTTTTTCTTTATTTTTGGCATCCCAAGGCCCTATTTTTCATTTTATACAAAAATACACACTTCTTATGTTGTGAAAAAACACCTTTTGCATTTTCTTCCTCATGTCAAAATCTCAAATGGGTCTATTGAAAAATGTTCATTACTAAAGTATTTTAGACATTTTTGGCTTGTCTCAATTTGTATGCCATCATACCTCTATGTTACTCAAATCTTCATGTGGTAATTACTTTGGCTCTATAGGTGATCTACTTCATGTTGCATGTATTGGAGACTCCACTGACCAATCTGGAATTTCATATGGTTATTACTTAGCTAGCAGACCAAATCAGACTTTCAGTGGTGAGTAACTTCACTTTTCTAAGTTGAGTTATTTGATAAGTTTGTTTACTTGCCCATAGAAGAAATCAAACTTATGGAGTTGATTTACTTTAAAATTCATGAAGTTAAGTAAGTAGGGTGCCAAAACTCAAATTACACTACTGTAGACACCCTTAGACTTACAGGGAGTCATTACTTGCAACTTTTCCTACCTCAAGAAAAGCAAGTTTAAAACTTCAACATACACTATAGAAGACCAACTCAAACTTTTGAGGGTCTATTGATTACTTAGGTTTTCAAAGAGTGATTACTTTTGGAAGTCAAGTAGAGCATGTCTGAAACTCCAATGTACACTACAAAAGACCAACTCAGAGTTGTGAAGGTCTATTACTTACTCAAGTTTTCAAAGGATGATTACTTGTGAAAGTCAATCAATCTAGGAATTTTGATTACTCTTATGAGACTGACCTAGAATTTTGAAGGGTCACTATTGTTGAGAGTTTTCGGATACCACTACTACCTTCTTCCATTCAGCAAAGCAGTCTAGGAAGTCTGATTACTCTTTCAAGACCAAACCAAAATTTAGAGGGGTCATTACTGCTTAGAGCTGTAGGGTACCTCTACTTCATTTTTTTTCCATTTCTATCTTTTTGGGTAAAAAGTCACAAGAGTGGGAAAAAAATTCCACTTTTAGAAAGGGTCTAGGAATGTGTAGAAGTAAGAACTTGTAAGTGCCATAACTTTCAATCTATAGCTCCGTTTTGAGTGCTATTTTTTTGAAAGTACATATTTTTTCAATCTCTATGCATTAGTGGTATTATTTTAAGCCCTTTATAACATCTATTTTATCCATGGTGTAATGGCTTAAAACTCACTTTAAACATTTTGTACCCTTTTTAGATGCATTATCAATTGTGCTCGACATCCCTCTCATACTCTCTCACACTAATTGATCATAGACACATTATCAATAGTGTTTGATGTCTAATATTGAGCGTGTGTTACATAATAACTTGAGGGGGGGTCTTGTTATAGTTTAAGGGGATACTTGTACTGTGTGTAATCTATTATTTGCTTTCATCTCAATTTTTTAAATTGTCTCAATATAATCTACACTAATGGATCTAAACTCAATTAAACCACTCACACTATTTAACTATCTAAATTGGAAGTCTAAAATGTAGCTCACCTTGATAAGTAAAGGACTCTGTCAGATCACTATGGGTAAGGAAACTAATCGATCTAAAAATGAAAAAAAGGTTAAGTGGTACAAAAAATGTGATAAGGCTTATGGATTATTATGCCTATAAATGTCTCCCAACCTCTTGTTTCATGTTTAATCTATAAAAACTACCAACAAAGTCTAGACCATCCTAGATAAGTTTTTTGGAGTGCAGGACATCATGAGGGGTCATGAGCTAGAGAATGAGCTCATCACATTGAGTCCAGGTGACTATGACACCCTAAAATACTTTTTTTAAAAGTTTAAATCATTGAAACTATAGTTGAAACAATGTGGTATTGATAAAATAGATGACCAGTTGATTTTATCCATGCTTATAAAATTGGGTTATGACTATTCAGTTTTCATCTCTACATTTCATGCTACCAAATGTGCACTTGGATCCACTTGGAAAATTCCATCATTAAATGAATTTGTTGGTGATATAACTTGAGATAAATATAAAATAGTTCAAATGGGTGCACTGAAGTCTTCAAATCACATGCCTTGATTGTCAATCAGGACAAGAAGAAGCCTTCTAATAGTGGAAAATAAGAGAAGAAATAGTCTAAACCATATCATGAACACAAGAAGAATAAAAAATTAGATACCAAGCCTAATTCATCATCAAATGAGTCCTCCTCAAGTGGGAAACCTAAGAAGGAGAAATTCAAATGAAACTTTTATAAGAAACTTGGGTATGATGAATCCCAATGCATGAAAAAGAAGATTGATACCTTGACTAAGATGCTTCAAAAGAATAACATCAGTGTTCCTAAATCCTCAACTCATAACACATTCACATAAGATTTTTCAAATGCTAAAGATAGTAAAAAGAGTAAAAATAAGGCAAAGGAACTTTTTGTAGTAGCTTCTTAGCCATCAACTTGGGTTATTGACTCAGGTACTTCCTATCACATGGCCTCCTTAGAGGATCATTTTTTAGAAATAGAGCCATGTTTCATGCCTTCAATTCTCATGGGTGATGAAACTTTGATAGAATTCAATGGTAAAGGATTAGTTTAAGTAAGTGATAGGACCTTCAATGATGTTTTGTGTGTTCTTTCACTATCCACCAATCTTCTATCGATGTACCAAATCACTCACATAGGTGTAGGGAAGAGAGTTGAGTTCACACATAATTCAATGGCTATCAAGGAGATACATAGTGACATCATAGTGGCTTATGAGAACCAATCATTAGTCTAGGATGTATACCTTCTCACAATTTACCCTAGATTATCCCTCAGTTGCATTGCTTACTCATGTAGATGGAGTGAGCAAACTATGGCATGAACGGTTTGGCCATTTAAACTACCATTACCTAGAGCAACTTAGTCATCAAGACATGGTTTTAGGGTTGCCTAAAGTCAAATTATTATATGGCATATGAAATGGCTGCATTATTTACAATCATCTAGAAGAGAAATATGATAAGGGCAAAGTAAGGAGAGCTAAACAGAAGTTGGAAATTGTCCACAGTGACATAGCAGGTCCATTTCCAAAACTTTCATTCAATAAGACTAGATACATGCTCACATTCATTGATGAATTTTTGAGGTAAAATTGGGTTTTTTTTCTCAAAAAAAGTCTGAGGTCTTTGATCATTTCAAAGAGTTCAAGGCACTAGTGGAGAAGTAGCCAGATTATTCCATCAAAATCATAAGGACTTACAATGGTGGGGAGGATGTCAACAATAGGTTTGATTACTTTTGCACATCAGATGGGATTCATATGTAACACATAGTTCCATAAAGTCCTTAATAGAATGGTGTGGTTGAACATAAAAAACATTCCTTGAAGGAACGGGCCAACTGCATGCTTCAATCAAAGTCTCTTACTCCTCAGTTTTGGGTTGAAGTAATCAATTATGAGTGTTATAGTTAGAATTATATTCCACAAAAAGCCTTAAAAGGAATCACTCCTTTTGAATCTTGGGATGGTCACAAGCCCACATTGGATCACTTTTGAGTGTTTGGATTACCAACAATGGCCTATGTTCCCAAGAATAAATTCAAGGTAATGGACCCTTAGAGTCAATCTTGTATCTTTTTGGGGTATGTTCAAGTGATGAGAGCAGTGATGAGGATTCTCCTCCTCCATATCACACTCACACTTTAGATGATGATGAATCACCTCCTAATTCTCCAATATCATATAATTCCAATCTCACTTGGGCCAAATAGACACTTTAAAGAGCTAGGAAATGGATTAGAAATCCATCAAATATAAGGTAGACACGTTCATAGTTTTAGGAAACTTCATATTCCTGACTGGCCATTTCCTTAGATCCATAAACCTTTCATGAGGCATCTAACATTCTATAATGGGATTCTACTATGTAGTAGGAGTATAGTTCCCTAATCAAAAATAAAACATGGGACTTAGTCCCTCTTCCTAAAGGAAGAAAATTGGTCTATTGTAAATGGGTTTATCAAACTAAGTATGGTGAAAATGTGTTTGTTGATAGGTACAAAGCTCATCTAGTTACAAAGGGTTTTTCTTAGGTGCCTGGCATAGACTACACCGAGACATTTGCTCTTGTAGCCAAGATGATGTCTATCAGACTCACTCTAGAGATCATAACCGTACATCGATGGGATGTTCACCAAATGGATGTCAAGAGTACTTTTATATATGGTGACATCACATAAGAGATATACATGTATCAACTATAAGGCTTAATAGAAGATTCCTCCTTAGTCTACAGACTCGATAAATCTATCTACAGACTCAAGCAAGCCCATTAGGCATGGTATGCCAAGATGGACTCTTTTCTCCTCACATTTGGGTTAACCAGATGCGACTCAAATCCAAATGTATACATATTACAATAGGATGATTCTATATTGATCCTAGTTCTCTTTGTGCATGACTTGTTGATTACAAGGAACTCATAATCATCCATCTCAGTAGTGAAAACTACACTTTCAAATAGATTTTCAATGACAAACATGGGATTATTTTATTACTTTCTCAAGATTGAAATCATTCAGTCAAATTCTAGTATAAATTTATCATAATCCAAGTATTCTCTTGATTTTATTATGATGTTTAACATGGTTGATTGTAATCTAGATCCTACTCCATTCTTGTCTAGTGTGAAGATTGAGGATGAATTTCGTACACCATTAGTTAATACAGCTCTATATTGGCAACTTATGGGTAGTCTTATCTATCTCACACACACTAGACCTAACATATCCTATGTAGTTAGCATGGTATCCTAATTTATATAGGAGCCACATAAATTGCATTAGAAAGTAGCTAAGAAAATTATGCACTACATTTAGGGTTTGCACAACTATGGGATACACTACAGAGCAAGAATAGAGCTTGATTTGGTCAGATACATAGATTTAGATTGGGCTAGAGATATTCAAAGTTGAAAGTCCACTTCAAGATATAGTTTCTCACTTGGTTTGATTCCAATAAGTTGGTCAAACAAGAAGTAGCATGCAATTGTTTTATCATCTATAGAGGTACAATATAGAGGGTCTCTCAATGCCACCATTGAGGTAATTTGCCTTCAGATAATTCTCACTGAGTTTGGTATCCAGTTTCGTATGCCAACAATCATCTATGGTGACAACCAAACCACTATCTAGATTTGCAAGAATTTGATTCTTCATCAAAGGACCAAACACATAGAGATTCACATGCAATTCATCAAGGATTTTATTAATGAGCAAGTCATTGATCTTCGGTACTATCCAACATCAGAACATATTGTAGATATTCTGACCAAGCCTTTCATAGAGATTAAATTTATCCATCTTTGAGCTCTCATTGGGGTTAGGGTTGCTCCACCTTCTTCTTCCTCCTATGGAGGTTCTTCACTATGTACTTGGGTACCTCATCAATCTTTCAATGTTGGGACCCAATTCTCATCTCACCTAAGCTACGTTTAAGGGGGTGTTAGTGTAGTGTTTTTCCCCATTTGGTTTTACCTACATGGCCTTATGGTCATTCTATATCAATCAAGCTTCCTTAGGTTAGTTATAAAAGGGTCACATGGGCTAATTTTATTTTAATGCAATCATCTAATTAGGAAAATTAAAGGCTTCCTCATGTTTCCCTAATTTTCCCTATATGTACCCCACTTTTCCACTTTGGAAGGTTAGACAGGTTAATGTGATTTTATGCAAGCAGGTCATACTTTGAAATATTATTGTGTGAAGACAAGATTCTTCCTCTTTTATAATTTATCTGTGATTTCATTGCTCCATACATATATTTTCTCAATCTTCTGTGCAAGGATCCAAGATGTGGCTAATCTGACATTCATATAAAGCTTCAATCATCCTCATCATCCATCATCCAAACATTAATAGTGCAAGGGGAGATGTTCTCAGATTTCCCACACATCTTTCATAAGATTTTGCAACTACGTCTGAGTATATCATAATTTTCACAAGTAGATCACAAGAAAGGTATAACAATTGTGTTTTCTTTGCTTATTTGAATTGCATTATTCTCAATCTTGCTTAATCTAAGGGCACATGCTTAGGTTTATTGTATTTTTTTATTAATTTTATTTCATACTAACCTAAAACTAATATTCATACTTATGTGTTACATATGACATGCCTGATGGGACTAGCACCCCATAATCAACTTTGAAGACATCTCATCATCATTCTAGGCCAAAATTTAGTGAAAAAAATGATCTGATTTCTCTTATTTTCCTTCAAATTTGTTAATTTTTTTGTTTCTTTATAGTAGTGGAAATGCTCTGCTAATCAATAGAAATGCTCCTAATAATAGTGATATCATTACTAGAATCAATGAAAACACTTTTTGTTTATCCATCTATTTTCTATAAATGGCAAAAATGTGATTACAAAAATGGTAGAAATGCACTACACATTAGTAAATATGCCTTTCTAATTGTGTTTGTAGGGATCAACAAAATTGCTCCACCTAGTAGTAAAAACATGGTGTATGGCAATGAAATCACCTCTATTCTATTTGACTAATTTTTATATAATTTCAGTAGAAATGTGGCTCAAAATAGTGGAAACACTCTACGTAGTAGTGGTATTGTGACTATTTATAATGAAAATGTAGTTTTATGATTTATGTTTCTTTAATGTCTACAGTAGTGGAATCATTGTCCATAATAGCAAAATTATAATTTGAAATAATGGAAACATTGTTTGTATTAGTATATTTTCCAACCTTAACAAATAAAACATAATTTTTTTATTTATGTTTCCTACAAAAAAATGATATTGACTTGTATAATGGCATAATCACTCTACAAAATGATGAAAACATGGACAAAGACCTAAATCATTAACTTTTGAGATCTCATTCACTTGGTAAATATCACATTTGAGACTGATAACTTTTTTATTATAGATTTATGATTGTCCAAGACTTGATTATTTAGCTAAATATATCACAAACATTTATTTTGGTGTATTTAAAAGGAATAAACACTTAGATTTGGTGCTTAAAATGAACTTGTTTGAGTTTGTGTTTTATGTCTTTGTTTGTGATAGTTTGACATGCATATGTTCTCTACTTACCTGATTCTAGGGTCTTGGGTGATTAAAAACACTTAAGTCATCTTTTTCCCTTCTTAAAGAGACACCATGTATGCACTCCTCTTGCCCTTTGTGGGACCTTGATGATATAAAATATCTTGTCTTCCTTTTTTAATTTTAGCTGTGTGAGTTGGACTTTGATCACCAAGCATGAGTCCTTAGTGCACAACAACTAGGATTTCATCCTCCAGCATACGTACCAACCCTGTGTTCTAATGCGGTATATAAATTAATAGGATTTGATGATATTAGCCAAGTGGTTGTGTTTTAATCACAACCATGAAGGTAAGGATTTTTTCTTTGATACCAAGATTTAGACAACACTCTCAAGAAATATTTTTTAATGACACTCCACTAAGATATTATGGTTGGAGTAGACTTGAAGGGACTAAATGCTCTCACAAATCCCATCATTATCCTCTTTCACAGACTTGGGCCCCAACATACCATAAAGTATATAGGGGACATACCTGGATAAACCCATTTATGCTTAGCTTAAGACCTTCAGTCATAAATGATACCCATTACAAGGGGAAAAGCATTTGTGAATATTACCTGTCACATATAGATGCTTAGTGAGGGTTGGGAGAACAACCTATTCACTATTTTTAATGATTAGATTTATGGGTTGGTGGTCACGTTACACGCCCATTTATTACCAGGCATGGGGTTTGTACTTATGTGCTTATTTTTTTGTTGTCAATACTTGTATTGTGTGTTATCCCATATACCTCAAACAAGTACAAATTTCCTAAGTCCAATCATGTCATGTCTAATTATAATGTTTCATGTTAAGTCATTACTCTACTAAAATTAAGAGTGATTTATCTAGTAGTAATGTTATGTTTTTTTTATTACATTGTTACTTTGCCCAATTTAAACCATGTCCAAAACCCTATCAGGTCTATTTTGACCAATATCTAATTACAAATCAATTATTCAAATCTAGTCCACATTTTCCAAATCAAGTTAAATTAGGTCAAACCTTTCAAAGTCAACCTTCAAACATCAAGTCATGGTCAAACTTTACCAAGTCAACCAAAGTCAAAAAATAAAAATTTGAGGTCAAATTTGACCAAAGTCTAACATCCAAGTCAAATTAAGTCAAATTTGACCAAGTCTAATCAAATTCAATATCAAAGTCCAAAGCCAATCAACTTTGAACATGTCAACCAAGTCTAAAGTCAAAATATTGAATTTAAAAATCAAATCCAAGGTCAAATTTGGCCAAGTCAAAATAAGTTAAAGGTCTAAATTTAAGCATTCCATGTCAACCACCCAAAATCATGTTAACTTTGACCAAGTCAAATCTAATTCAAACATCAAATCAGGCCAACTTTGACCAAGTCCAATCCAAGTCTAAATTCAAACATTAAAACAAAGTCAAATTAGGTCTATTTTGACCAAGTCACATAAATTCCAAATTAATTAAACATCAAAATTCAAATCATATCCTTGTCTTTCCATTCAATCTCCTACACCTATCATTTGACAATGACAAAACCACAACATTCATCTTTTCTACCATCCAAATCAAATTCAAAATCTAATTTGAGCTTAATCACATCAAATAGCCTAATAAAACATCACATCAAACATTGAACATAAAACATCAAATAAAAACAAAAATTCTAATAAAATCAATCAACTTATCCAAAACATCAAGAAATCTTACATCAAATCCCATTTAGACCCATGACATCTCATAATCCCAATATTGATTTAGCATCACCATCCTGATGTCTAGAAGTGATTGACCAAATATTATATATTAGCCAACATGTATCCCACATATCATCCCTTCTAAGCCTTCATTCACCCATACAACATCTAATTCCCCTAACTCACAAACATCAAACAATCCACTATCTAACACCTATCTGCCCTTCAAGCCACAACAAATCCAACAATCTAGTCATTTCTTGTCATTTCTCCTCCAAAGATCAATGTTTACTAAAGAACTAGGTGCATCCAAGTTTGAAAATCATCTATTAGGGATATGTCAAGATATGTTTTCCAATCACAATCAAACTCCTCCACTTCCAAGTAAAGGGCAATACATCACTCTATTCTTGACCAATCCATCTTTGATGAATCCATTTTTGTTGAATCACCCATCTTTAATCAATCCCAAACCATTATTGGACCACCCATATTTTATGAAGGACCCATATTTGATGAGCCCATCTTCTACTAAACATTATTTGGCTAATTACCCATGCTTGTTCAACCTATTTTTGACTAGCCACCTATCTTCAATGAACTACCAATATTTGATGAGTTAATATTCCATGAAACATCATTTAGCCTATAACCCCATCTCATATTACATATCAATCCATCCAACACCCAACACCACATGCCCCAAGTGACAATGGTAATTTTATACAACCAACATCAAAGTGCCTTCTATGTGGACAAACTCAATATCCACATCAAATTAACATCCTACCAATTTGGTACCACATCATTTATCAAATATAGTCTCTTCACAAATGAGGAACTCAATAGTAATAATGATTTAGGGTTACACAAGGATGGCCCCATCACTTATTTTCAAAGAAATAAATATCCTATAACAAGTAAAATCCTCCAAATCATGAACTACAAAGGCAAAGGCCTTAGCCTTCATGAGTAAGGAATCATCTAACCTATATATATCTAATTATACAAAGGATCTCATGATGTCAACTAAAAACCATTGGTTCATACACATAAAGATGTTAGTGATACTTTCATAGTTTTTTAGGAAGCTTCATCCAACACTAACATAGGCTTTGTTCATAGTCCCTATGAGGACCATGCTACCATTAATCCTTTTTATAACATTCTCATCCCCATCAATCATCTTAGCATTAAATATCTCTCACCCACTTATTGATATCAACAAAATCACTTAGTATCAGCCTTCTTTTATAGCAATCAAACTAAGGCAAAATTCATGATTGGCATCCAACCAGAAGAAAATAAAGTCATATCAACATCCCCCAGTGAAACCTTATTTGAGGAACTATGGTATAATCAAAATCAAGAATCAACATTCCCTAGTAAAATATTATTTGAGGTACTAGGGTTAAAACCAAAAAATTAAGATCCAAAAACTACATCCCCTAGTGAAACATTATTTGAGGCACCATGGGACAATCAAAGAAAAAAATAAGCATCCCTCCAGTGAAACCTTATTTGAGGCACTATGGGGTAATCAAAATGAAAATAAAAAAATTCAAAAATTCAAGTTCCTTAGTGAAAAGCTATTTGAGGTGTTATCAGATCAAAATCAAAGAATCCTTCCCCCTCATGCTTTATCATAGTTGTAAGATAAATCTACATCACATATTATAGAAGTTATCCAATTGAAATAAAACCCCTAGGGCAGCCAATCAGTGGATAATCTTAGTCTCATAAAATGTGACATTGTTGGTCCCAATCCCCCTTCGCATCATAATCATATCCTACCTCCAAATCCCTTGCATAAAAAACAAACATCCTCCATCCAATACAAATTTTACTTCACCCTCATTGGTAACACCCTCTTTTATATGGCCTATGATAACATCTTGATCAATTTGGACTAATCCAATCTAGAAATCAATGAAGTACATGATGACATCTCTTTAACACTTACCTAAAGATCAAAAAGGGTTGTCATTATTCATCTTATAATCCTCTAATGATTTGAGATGCTAAATAATCAAAAAAATAAAAATAAAAAAATAATCAAAAGAGAGAAATAATTCATCCAATGGTGAAAACCATGCTTATGGCACCTTAGGAAAGTACCAAGATGAAAACCAAGTTTCTAGTATCATGTGTAAATCATCCATTATCTGCAATTACCTTGACACTTTGGGGAAACCCCATCCCCATCTATATCCATCATCTTCATCCATTCCATTCAAGCCATATTTACCATCCAAATCCCCACCCCTTTCCAAATCATATTCAACCATCCTTACCCATCCTAAACATCTTGCATCATTTGTATCCATCCTACCATGCCTATCTTTTCTTCCCATTTTAACCTTGATTAAGAAGTGGAATAAGTCTTGTGACTTGTTCTAATTGGCATATCCTTTAAATGGTACTTTGATGACTGAACATTTGGTTCCCATGTGACATAATCTTTAGAGATCCCTAATCCATTCTTTGTCATCCCCCATCATTGTCCCTTATCATCTGACATTTTCAAGAATCTATCCTTCATCTTGCATTACATTTCCCATCATGGTGCTAGAACAAGTTTTCCATTTTCTAGTTACCCCTTATCCATACATCTAGAAACCGCCTTGTATATACTTATTCCAAAATATCAAAAAAATACAAAAAAACCATAAAAATCAAAAAATTCCAAAAATCTCCAAGAGATATACAAAGCCAAAAAATCCAAAAACATTTATCTTATCCTAAATCTGGTCAAAATCCTTAATCAACTCATTTCATATACCATTAAGATGTGTCCTTCCTAAAATTACCTTGTTTGGGGTAGTCAAAACAATCATTCATCCAATACTAACTCACTACTTTTGCCTTGTTTGGGGAAAATAAAACATGCAACCCATCATTGGGATATTTCATTCCCACATTCACCCTACTTGGTTTAAATAGTCATACTAACCTTCATTAGGTATTTTCATAGGGGCATCATTCAGCTATTAGTATCATTAAGCCTTCACACATTGATTTTGACTTACTTAATGACAAGATTATTTTTATTACTTTTGTTTTCAAGTTTGTGTTTGTATTCTTGCTTGTTTGTTTGTTTTCATTTCTTGTTTTGTCTTGACTTAGTCTATTTGCATCCATGGTGCCACCAAAGTTTTTCCATATTACTGACTCTTTTCACACGCTTATACTTGAGTTCTTCCATCAACATATGATAATAATGTTATCCTAATTATTCCATATCATGGTGTATTTTATCATTTATCTTTTGGATCGGGGGTCAATATTTATACACATTATGACTAGCTCATCACAGTGTTTTATATCATGGTGTATAATGTCATGTGCTACATCAAAAATCAAGTTGTAAAAATTAGGTGGAGACGTGCTAAATCAAAATTTTATCCCCTTGTAAAATCATATTTTCAAATAAAATCATCTCATCCTTCTTTAACATTTGTAAACATCATATCAACATCTATTCACCTCATCATTTCTCATCATATTCATCCCTTTTTGGGAGAACTACAATGTTTTAGGTTTAATTAGATTGTGTAGGTAGTGCTCAATCACATGGCATTTTTGAGGTTAGCTCAACCACCATCATTCCCATTCTTATTCTTCATCATTTCTCCTTTTATTTCTCCCTTTTCAAGAGATCTATAGGGTCCTAAGGTCTATTTAGACTATGTAGGCAATGTTCAATCATGTGAAGTTTCTTAGGTCAGCTCATCCACCATTATCATTATCATTCTCATTCTTGTTCTTCTTTCCACATCCATTCCTATCAACATTCATTTATTCTAACTAACTATCCATGTATAATCAAATAATTCTTCAATCGTTATTTTTCTTCACTTTGGGCATCCTTGTGTGCTTGGTTTTTTGTGGTTTCTTCATCTTTAAAAAGTCATTATACCATCCTCACATATGTTTGTGTCAACCTATCAACTTCCTATCATCTATAAAAATGATCATCTCATCATTAATCTATGAAATAGGTTAAATCCTTAATCTACGATTTTAACTCAATTAATTAATCAATCAATCATCCTTCCAAACTCATAGATTTCACCCTATTTAGGGTAAATCAAACCATGCAAATCATCATTGGGATAGGTCATTCCCAAACCTATTGTGGGGAAAGTCAAGCCTGTAGCTTTGTCAAGATATTTTTCCCACATCTGCCTTGCTTGGGGTAAATTAAAGTGTGCTACATATCTCAATATATATTCTTCCCAAAATCTAGCTTACTTGGGGCAAATCCATCCATCATCATTAGAAATCAAAGTGTGAAAGATTTAGCTCAAGTGGGTTTAATCTCACCAAAGGGTTAATCATCATCCTACATCTTATCCCCTCTTTCTTCATCACCCACCCATTGTTTTATTCTAATCTAGTCTTTTACTCTCTTTTTTGAGAGCCCATCCACATCCTTCTTCCATACATGACCTCTCAATGCGGCATCATCCATCAAATTCTTTCATCATCATCATATAACTTTTATCCTACCTTTTTTTTGGTAGATTCTTTCTATAAAAATATGTTATTTCATGCATCATGTCTCACAATGCCCTTTCAAAGGGAAAAATTGTAGATACCTAAAATCAAACAGGTCATGTCAATTTCAAAAATCTTACTACTTTATTCTAACACCATCCTGAATCGTATAATCAATCTTTGATTCACACTAACATCCCTAGCCATCACTATTCCCCCTTGATCAATTAATATTTTCTTCAATGATCCTATCTAATCCTACAAAAATCACATCACATCATATTATTTAATTAATGTTTGTTAATTAGTTGATCTCATCAATAATAAAAAATTATGGAATGCATAATTACTATTTTATATAAATCAATAAATCCTATTTTCCATCTCAAACTTGTGATGTCATCAAAAGACCCTACTTGTAAATTTATAAATCATATTATAAATTAATAGTGTCCATCAAAAGGCAAATTCAATGCAAGGTGAAAAGTGTGCAAACAAGGTATATGATATGCACTTACACACTCCAAACTCCCATGAGTAGATCTTATTACAAGTTCTTACACACTCCTTGTCACAACATTAAATGTTTACCATCCATTGTGAGATTGATCCTCCACCATTGATCTCCATCTATGATCAATGATTGAAATTTATCCTAAAAAACTATAAATTGAAAGGCTACCCTTCAATCTCAACAAAAATTTTCCATTAACAATGAAGTGTTGTTCAAGTCTTCACATAAATCTTTAATCATCCTCATCATCCATCATCCAAACATTAATAGTGCAAGGGGAAATGTTTTTGTATTTCCCACATGCCTTGCATATGCTTCTATAATTACATAAAAACACATCATAATTTTGGAAAGAATATATCAAGAAAGTTATAAAAATTGTGTTTGCTTTGCTTATTTGAATTGCATTCTTCTTAGTCTTGCTCAATCCAAGTAAATATGCTTAGGTTAATGGTATGTTTTTAATTGATTTGATTTCTTACTAGCCCAAAACTAATCTTTATACTCATGTGTTACAACCACCAAGGAGAGAACATCATGACATTTATCTACTTTCATAGATTCAACCACCAAACATTAGACTATACATGTACACATATGCCTAGAAGAGGGAAATTGAAAAGATTGTATATGAGATGTTTGAGGTGGGTATTATTAGACATAACCAGAGTGAGTATTCATCCCCAATGGTCATGATGTGTAAGAAAGATGACACTTGGAAGATGTTACCAAACTATAAATAACTCAATAACTACACCATCAAAGATAACTTCTCTAATCCAATAATTGATGATTTTCTTGATGAATTACATAGTGTTTTCCATTTTACAAAACTACATATTCATTATGGGTACCATCACATTTGGATTAGCTATGAGGATATGTCTAAAAAACTTTCAAAACTCATGAAGGTCATTATGTGTTTATGGTCATGCCTATTATTCTCACAAAATACACCATCTACATTTATGAGCTTGATGAACACTATTTTTAGGCCTTTTTTGAGAAAATTTGTGTTGGTGTTTTTTGAAGACATCCTAATTTACAAAAAAACTTGGCAAGAACATTTGAAACATGTGAAATAGGTATTGTTAGTTATGGAACAACATCAAATTTATTTAAAACCTTTAAAATGTGATTTTGGAGTCCAAGATGTGGAGTATTTAGGTCATGTGGTTTTATATGAAGGAGTCAAAGTAGACCTTCAAAAGATCAAAGCTATGATGGAATGGAAAGTACAAAATTTCTCAATAATATTAGAGGCTTCTCAAGGCTAATACCCTACTATCATAGATTTTTCAAAAAATATATTAGCAAAGCAACACCACTCAAAACCTTGTTGAATAAAGACTCTTTCCATTAGAACAAAATAGCTACCAAGACCTTTGAAAAGCTAATAGAAGATATGTGTACCATTCTAGTTTTGTCTACCCCTAAATTTTACAAAACATTTATTATGAAATGTGATACATCAGGTTATCGCATGGGGGTAGTACTCATGTAGGAATGAAGACCCATTACTTTTGAGAGTCATCAACTCAAGGGTAAAAATAGGTTAAATCTAATCTATGAGAAAGATATGTTATATATTATTCATTTATTCAAGTAATGGAGACCTTATTTGATGGGTAGACATATTAAGGTAAAGGTTGATCATGATAGTTTAAAATATTTTATAGAACAATGATTGTCATCAAAATAACAATAAGAAAGAGTGATAGAAATGTTTGGATATGACTTTGAAATCATCTATAAAAGAGGAAAATATAATGTTATAGAATATGCTATAATGAATTATTACACCAAAACCTCAAGGCATTAGTGAAATCCATACATCAGGATGTTAACATCCCACTATGATTTCAAAGCCCAGACTCCATGTTGGATTTACACCCATATATTAGGATCCCCCACATGTATGATCCCTAGATGACATTAAAATGATAGTGTAGCCACACACTATGTGGCTCAAACCTAGGTGGAGGCTCTGATACCAAATGTAACAAACCATTACATCAAAACCTTAACTCATTAAAGAAATCCTCACATTAGGATCACAACAAATGCACAATCTAGGAGGGATGAATCCACTGAAATATTACTATGTGCAATGATCATTCAGTATGAAAATTGGTTGAAAGAAGCAAGATAAGAATGGAAAGCTAATAAGGATATAAAGGTTATGATTCATAATATCCAACACATATTTGTAGCTTTTACCAAATTTGAGGGAAAGGGAATGCATTGTGGTATAAAGATCACTTATACATATGTAAGAATTATATCCTAAAGCACAAAATACTTAAGGAACTTCATGCATCTCTAATAGGTGGGACTCAGTTTTTTTGAAAACCTATAATATAGTCAAGCAATATTTCTTTTGGTAAGAACTCAAGGGGAATATAAAAAAATTATAGTTGAATGCATGGTGTATCAACAAAACAAGGGTGAAATAATCAAGACACCAAGTCATATGCAACATTTATCCATTCCTATCCATAAGTGGGAGGAGGTATCCATTGATTTCATTTCAAGGTTGTCAAGGGTTGAAGGTAAAAATTTCATCATGGTAATTTTGGATAGGCTCACAAAATATGCTCATTTTGGCTCTTTATCATGGCCTTTATAGTTAGTATAGTAGTTTTTGTTTTTTATGGATAAAATTTAAAAGATTCACATTATTCCCAAGATCATTGTAGGTGATCACGATTCTGTCTTTAGCAAAAAAAATTGAACTATTTTGTTTTCATGTTTGGGTACTAAGTTCGCTCATAGATCATCATATCATCCTAAATCTGATGGGAAAACATAGGTGGTTAACAAATACCTAGAAGGGTATCTTCATTGTTTTACTTAAGATAAATAAGAATGATGGGTTCATTGGCTACCACTAGTAGAATGGTGGTATAACATTTCTTTCCATACCTATTCCAAAATGTCTCCATTTTTGGCAATTCATGGTTATCAGACCCCATCCATCACTTCATCCTTGCAGGTGCAACCCAAGTATCAAGTTGTTGAATAACACATTCAACATCAACATTAGGTCCTAGTTAATATGAGAGATAATTTGGGAATGACATGAAATAGAATGAAATAACAAGTGGATCAACATTGTAGTGAAAGGCATTTTTACTTTGGTGATTGGGTATTTTTGTGTTTATTACCATATAAGCACATCTCTAAAGTAGGTAAAAAAGGATGACAAACTTTCTCCTAAGTATCATGGCCCTTATAAAATATTGTATAAAATTAACAGTGTTACATACAATTTAGATCTGCCCCAATCCTGTCACATTCAGTTTCTTCTATAGACTATTAAAAAGATTAATTAGTAGATTATGCGGTTAAGGATTAACATATTTGATATATATTCTAGGTTGGATTTTCATATGTTGTTTTGTTGATAGATATGTTACTTGTTCATGATCAGTATCTAGATAGATAGTCATTGCATATGTTTTATTATGCTTTATGATCATGATTTTTTAGATTATTTGTATTCAATAGTTTATTATGGTTATACACTAATGATTATTTTGAGTTGGACTAACTACCATTTTATTTCATGAGGTGGATGAAAGACTATCCCACCCTCATAGGCAGTTTAGAGGGAGAGTATCATCAGAGAGGGGCTACAGATACTGATAATGGGGGTAGAGAGAACTCTATTGAACCCATGCACACACCATAATAAGTTGTTTGAATGAAAATAAATGTTATTGCATTGGTATCTGGTTACAAATGAGTCTTATTATTTTGATTATTTTATGAGATGTAATTTAGTCGTGTATGCTAAATCTCTACCATGTTGTGCAATATTGTTTTTCACTACATTATATCAGGTATAAATATGAGTGCATTCATTTGTTCATTTTTCTTATATATCTCATTTGTTCGGTTACATTATACTTCAATGATATAGTTTGGATAATGATAGGTTGCTTATTTTTTCTCATTCTTTTATGTCTTTATAATCTGACACTATCTTCAGGTATTGATAGTTCAAGTGTTACTTGTTTTGTTTGTTTTCTTAGTTAACCTGATTTAGATATCTTTAGCCTCAAAAATGAATGTGAATTATGGGGGGGAAAGGGGGCAAAACACCCAAAACAATTCAGTTTAAAATAGCACTTTGAAGCTTTATACATAATGAGATTTTTATATGCTTAGGTAAATAGATTTTAAAAATTGTGTTTTGTTTTTAAAGTTTTGAGTCACCTTCAATATGATGTTCTATTTTTCTCAAATGACAAAAGGTAAATGGGAATAAAGTTAGGGTTTTCATTGATTATTGTTATAATGGTGGATTTTTAACCTCACCAAAGAGAAATTAGTGACCTATTTCATCATGATGCTTGGTAATGGAGATCTAAATCTGAGACTAACTAAAAATGGAAGTGAGTGAAGCATTGTTTAGGTGAGTTACATGGTGGGTATCTCATAGAATAATAGGGAATTTTGGAGATCATGCAAGATGTGCATGAAATAGAATAAAGGAATAAGAATGAATGTGAAGGGAGAAAAGATATTATCACGACAGACTATTGGGAGGAGAAACGAAACGTGTAGTAGGGGAAAGAAGAGCCATCAATATCTGTAATCAAATTTTGGATCTACCTTAACCAGGTAAGTAACATATTAAACCTATGTATGAAAAATAAAATGGGTTTTGTTTTTATTCTAAAAAATATGTCAATGCTTGGTATGAGGATTTAGTTAGGTTGATTGTATATATTGATAGACTCTTTTCATGAAAAAATTTATTATAGTTATAGCCTTGGGAATGGAATTTCATTCCATTCCCAAGCCTATAAAAGTGATGTCGAAGCCCCTCTCCTCTATTATATTTGAAAATTTGAGTATATGACCTATGTCGAATCATTTGGTTACCTTGAGGGTTTTGTTGGGCAATTTTTATGTGTGTTTTATTCTAAAGTAAGCTGGAAATTCTTTATGAGTACCTTAAGGATGTTATTGCCTAAGATTTAGAAAATTTATGAAATTATAGGTTAAATGGAAATTTTTTACAGATTTATTAGATAAATATATTTATATTTGTTTGGGGTTTCAAAATAAATACATGTTACTAGATGGATATTATGTAATCTAAGTTCAAATGTTATGTGTATGTATGCATATACATATGTAATAAGGAGAATGCATACATACATATAGATCTAAGTATGAAGAAGTAAATGTGTTTATCTTAAATGGATAAGTTGGAATGTATATAAAGGCATATTTATATATATTAAATGTTCATTCTCAGACTTTTATAATATTGTGATGGCTCTTTTAATATGTGAAAAGGGCAGTCTTGTATGAGGAATGTGACCATAATATCACCTAGTTCTATTATAGTATTAGTATATTATAGAGCATGATGATATAACCAAATGCAAAATAATAAAAGGGTAGCTTATAGTGTTATTTTCTAATGAAGGTTACTTGAGATTCCTAGAATATTATGTTGACTATGTATTGACATTGGTTATATACTTATCTGTAAAAATGGTGTTTCAAAGATATGTTATAAATAAAGGCATAAAATGACTTGATTATTTTTATAGTCAAATGAACATATTTGGT
This sequence comes from Torreya grandis, assembly GCA_037957365.1. Lineage (NCBI taxonomy): Eukaryota > Viridiplantae > Streptophyta > Pinopsida > Cupressales > Taxaceae > Torreya > Torreya grandis. The sequence goes on from JARHVA010000140.1 coordinate 6,675,845, forward strand.
ATGTAATATAGATCTTTGATAAATCTATATGTTTAAGTGATTGGAATTAGTTAGATTCTTGATTTATGTTTGCTTACATCAAATTATTATTGCATGGTATTTATTACATATTGAAGTTGTATCATTCTACTTTTGAATCAATATATGTAGATTGTATTTGGATAATAAGAGATATGTATATAAGTATGCCAGTGCGTAACTCATATACCTATCCCTTGATATTGTATTTAAGTCATGATTCAGTAGTAAAGAGTTCTGTGTGAGTGAAATGACTCAAATTGGTAAATCTAGATACTATAATGAAAAAGTTTAGCCAAAGTAATGTTATAACTGAGACATTATCATTTCAATGTACTTTTAGTTTATATATGTTTTTTGATATCATTTCGATAGGAGAATGGATTCCATGGACTATTTTATTATTGCATGTAATAGTGGTAGTATACACATGGGTTTTGGTTGATTTCTTGATGTCCACACTATTCTTATCTTCCCCTCCATGAAGGGTACAGCCACTCTTAGTGGGGGTGTGTAGGATACTATTGTTCTATGGTTGGAGGTAAATCACTTGGATGATGCTCTCCCTCTATCAATTGATTCAACCTTTGGGATTATATTTAGGCTATCTTATGGATCATGGAGTTGTTTGATTAGCTCATTTGTACTATTGTACTCATTGAATTATTTATTAGACATTGTAATATATTATACTTTATTCATTGATGGATATTCAACATAGAAGTGGTTGTGTAATTTGTATATTCTTCTAAAATTATAAATAGTAGTGGTTATAATCATATTCAAAAACTAATTTATGGATTATACCAGTATTTGGTGTACTTGTTTCATTATAGTGTACTCAATTTATATTTTTTAGCTCGTAGTCAAATTTATTGTGGAGTATAAAATTGATTGAATTTTAGCCAATGGGTTAATTTCATTACAACAATTGTTAATTAATATTCATTTAGTTATCAAATAATAAATAGATAGTTGCAAATGATTTTATAATTAATTTCATGTGATAAAAAAAATTGGTTAGCCCAGTGGGGTCTAACAAGTCCACTCACATACATCCTCTATGTCATGTATCTTTCCTAAATAAGGTGATTGGACAAAGAGTTTCTTCCTATACTGAGTTATTAGAATTGGATGAAGAAGGTTGAGTCATTCTAGAAACTAAGGAGATCCTACACACATACATAAAAAATATGAGAATAAGAGAGATTAAGGATTATTTGATCAAGTGGAAGAATCTAAACCGTGAAGATGCAATGTATGAGGATGAATTTTTTTTATAGTAACATCTAGATTCATTCAATGTTGAGGGAAATGCCATTTTTAAGGTAAGGGGCATGGTACACCCTTAACCTATAGCATGTCTAGGTATATGTGTAGCCGACTTGTGGATTACATAACCTCTCATATTATCCTGTCACATTTTTATGTGTTCTTATATTGTTAGTAGGGTCATCCTATGGAATAATCATGGTGTAAGTAGAGTATATACATGAGTTAGTGGTTAGTATTTAATGATCATATTGTGAATTTTGCTCTTAGTGCATTATTGTGGATGTTGCCCCCTCAAAGTGGCTTAGTCATATTTATCAAGTATTCTGCTCTTTCATCAATTATTATTGTGGATATATTTATTTTGCTCTTAATTTTTTGATATATTATTCCATTGATGCAAATCATCTAAGTAATTTTATTACATTTTCAGACCAAATAAATTGAAAAATTATCTCCATCAAATATGTTAACTTTTTTATATCATTGTTTCATTATTTTATTTAATATATATTTTGGGCCACTCTTATTGAACTATCATAATATCTCCCCTATGTAATAAAAAGATTAAAAAAATATTGGTCATTGTAAAATTTATAATCCTATCCCATTAATACATCACAATTTTCATCTTATGGCTATTGTGAATTAAATGGTAGACGATGATTGTTGTGATTTAAATTTTCATTGAATTGCAGTAGCCAACCATGCACATTGAATAACCACACCAACCCACCACATGTATTCAATTTCTTGAGCCACTTTGGAAGTTTTTGGAAGTTTTTTGAATTAAAAATAATCATTGCTAATTCATTTCCATAATCATTTTTTGTTGTTTCCATTGTCACCATGTCATCTCAAAGTTACAAAGCCTTTATCAATTTTAAAAGGAAGAAAAGTGTTTTCAAGAAACAAAGAAGCTCAAATTAAATTGTAAGGGTATTTTAATGATCAATAGTGCATAAAATGTATATTTTTTTAGCTTTATTATAGTTAAGAACATTTTGTAATTTGTTAAGCAAATATTTTTTACTAATAACAAAAGCATGATAATTTTCAAAATTTGGAATGCTTAGCAGAATAAAATAATGGCTTATCATTATTATTTTCTAAATTCATAATGAATGTTGTTTAATAATGCTTGTCATAGTGATAATTTTTTTCATGCTTTAAAATTAGTATTTATGTTTTAAAAATAATGAAACCCTTGAGAAACGAAACCTATAACTATTTGTTGCATACAATATAAATGTATGAATATGCATTTGTCAAATCTATGTGCCATTGTGTTCATTTTTTTGATATATTTAGACTCTATATAATAAGTGACATTAAATCCACTGTGATCACCTTGGAAATCCAATACGCTAAGGCCACTTCTATGTTCTAATAGCCATGATGTGAAACATTTTATTAATTTTGAAAAATGTCATTTACCTTGGTGTGACTTGTCGTTTGTCCCTTTTGATTAATGTGTGATGCTTGAGTCACTTTGTTTCTTTATAAATTATGTAGCCACTACGAATGTATATATTAAATTAGAATCCTTTTGTAATATTAAATTATCATGTTAATTCAATCATGATCACTATCAATCATTCTATTGTGGCCACCTAGTAAACATGTCGTTGCCTTTTTATTCTAGGTCATTGTGACTCAACATCTTATTTATAAGATACCTATAGTCCATGATGAGACCACATGATGTCCATCATGAAATAACAACCATGAACTCCTCTCACATATTTCATTTGGTCACCATATTTTGGGTACAAGATCATTAAAATATAATTTGGGTTATAATTTATATTGGAATGTGTTTGAGGCCACGTAGGTACATTAGGTCAACTATAACCACTCTTTTAATACATAAGATGCTACCCAATATCATAATGAATTCACATGCCTTAAAAAAATCCACATACATATATAACTAATATGTGATGCTTATTTTGATCTCACCATATTAATTGGTGAGTTCATGTATAGCATAGGGATTGTATACATACGACATTATTGGCCACATGATTAGTGAATGGCCCACTATACTCCACTTTGAATGTTGTGGCACTATCCCAAAGTGAAGTCTGGGAATCCAAGAGGACCATGGACCCATGGGACTTTTAACTATAGTTTTATGAACTTTTAAATCCACTATGGCATCGATCTATAATTAAGCTAAGCTAGAAACAATTTTACCATAAATTCAGATATGCGGGTATCTAGGGTTAAGAAGATTAGATTAGCTTTTACACAATGGTGTTGAACTAATCTAATTAATAGGCCAATTAATAAAAAACTTAGACAAATAATATTATGAATTTATACAACTAAGATTGATAAAAAAAGTAAAGTATAACTTTTGATAGATATTGTAATTATTGAAAATAAACGATATTTAGTTAGTTTATTATGTGCATGAATTTCTAGGTAGGAATAATATATAAGTGGACTAGAAGATGATCCTAGAACAATCATGAAATTTTTTAAATATCTTTATTATGGCCTTAGACACTTGTATCAAATCTAAACATTTATGTCAACACAGGTGTCTAACTTTGTCATAGGTGTCCTATACAAAAAATTATATGGATCTATATGCAACTAATTAGAGCCTTTTGGGTTTTATGTCACCTTTCTTTTGACACTCTTATATCATGCTCACAATTTGTTGTTCTTTGTCAAATGATCAAACTCTAACTCTTTACCCTTGGAGTGACTATGATAAAAATGGGTTATTGGGATCACATTGTTGAGTTGACCCCAAAAACCCTTTGTAAATGGGTTCTGCCTACATAGACAATACTCTAAAGAGATCCTCTAACTAATGTAGTTATCCCCTATGTGTGGGCTTGTGTGTGCACAAGGGTGAAATATGTGATAAAAAAAGACATGCGGTGACCTGGTTTGTAACTTGGAAGATATGGCTCATGAATGCTTTAGACCTATAAAAAGACTACTCTTATGACTAATATGGAAATAGGGATAAGTAGATCATATTATAAAAGGCCTAGGTCATGAGAATAATAATAGTTCAACTAAGAGATAAACAATTTGGCACAAAGAGATAGTTAACATGAGCTTTTCAGTAATGGGAAGGTCTAGAACTGAAAGGTAAAACCATGATAGGTCTTTTTCAAGTGTAAAAGATTGAGGTACTATATAAATAAGATTTTAGTATTTACACCCCCTAGTCTAATAATGAAATTACTAAATTAAAATAAATAAATGCACACATAGGTGTCTATAACGCACCTTGTTTTTACATGAGCCCACTTTGCATGCTTTATTGGTGACTAACATGTAACCAAGAGCATATTACAGTATATAATAGTGTATGAAATCTGAAATTGAAATAATTTGAAATGTTTGAAATTAAAAAGAGCAATGTTAGGATTACACACATGTGTCGATACAACTGTCTTGCCTTTTGGCAATTTGATTTTAAAGGATGCCTCATTATGAAGCATTAAAGTTATGATTAGAATAATTTTTAACCTACAAGTGCATGTATATATAGATATTATAGGACACATTCCCCCAATATTGGTGTAAAGGTGAGTTTTAACACAACCATTGAGCTTATTTTATCTTAATCATGCAACCTAAATATGTGCATAACCTAGTGAGTGTTGTAGAAAAGTCTTTGTCAAGGGGAACAAGCTATGTCTAAACTGGTCCTAGAAACATTACAACCAGGCACAAAAATTAGGTTATCTTTCTGCACTCAACATTTAACTCTCGACTACACCAGCATCAATCCACATAAAGCACAGACCTTATGCACTTACCCGAAGCACAGTAGAGAAAGAACGGGGGCCTATGTTGGGCTAGTTATGTCATGGCACAAGGCATCATATATAATACTTTATCATTCAAGAAAGGCTTAAGTAGGTCCCTTGGTACAAGTCTTTTATAGATGAAACTTGGTGGTCTATAGGCACAAGCCCATTTGTGGAACTAGTTCTATATTTATAAGGGTGCAAGCCTTTATTTCACTAAGCTTAACATCACATAAGCACTTTGAAGGGTCAAGGGATTGTTCTTACTTAAATTATTTATAATTAGGCTAGTATTATCAAGAGTATGGATATTTGGTGTAGGCTCTCTCTACACTTAGGTTATTTCTATAGAATATGTTGACATCATCAATATTACAGGGATGCCATTAACATCATGAACTAGAAGCTTGAAAACAACATTCTTAATGTAAATGTATGTAACTTACAACATTATAACCATTGAAGTATAAACCAGAATAATTGTATGATATGCAACAACCTTATTCATTAATCAAAATTCAAATACAAAACATAGTCCATTGCACTAAAACTAGAGTATATGCTTTACTCAAAATAATTAATGGCCCAGAGGCTCACAGGTGAGCTTGGGAACTAGAAACGGATCCTTAATGGTGTCCATGATACTCTTCAATCTAATGGCAGCCTATTATAATGCATCTAAATCCAATTCTCTAAATTTTTTCTATATTAATTTATGTCCTTCATGTTTGTTGGTTCAAGCTCCTTTTATAACTCTACAGAAACATCTCTTGCCAGGGTGGAGTGTGCATGTCAAGTGCTGAGTTGGAGCCTTTGTTGATCATTATGCTGGCTCTATCACCATTCACACTTCATGTTTTGGTCACCACATATCATCCAACCTAGAATATACCCCAAAATTCTTGGAAATGGTTGGCCACCTACTAGTTAGCGCAAGGTCTGCACACACCAAGATGCCAAAATGGCAATCATTCAAAAGTATGCCTCATGTCAAAGTGTCTATCATGCTGGTGAGAATCCCATACTTATCAAATAGGGGCCCAAAATTATACCATACAAAATTTCTAGTCTACCCTTGGACTAGGCTATTAAATTCTTAGGGGTGTAAAACTCAGGCATGCTCTCCTTAAGTTCAATGTTAAAGTCCTCAGAGCCTTTGATAGTGAGTTTGATCTCTTTAGTAGCATTATATATTTCTATGGAGGCAGTGTTAAGTGTGATCACGTCAGTCTTTTCCATCTCCTTTTTGAAGGCCTCTAGATTTTCCTTGGCCTTAGTCACACCCCTATCTAAGATTACTTCTTGCTCATAGGCCTTAGTTTGCAGGGTACAGAAGAGTGCTTCCAAGTTTTGTTATTAGTCCTTTATCTAGGTGCTTAGTGCATTAACCTTCCCCATTATCTATGTGTGCTTTGAGGTACCCATAAAGTACACCTATGCCATCAGCTTCGCATTTTCCTCGTTTGCCTACTTGAGGTATGCATCTATAATGGATGCTTGGTTGGAAAATCTTAAGATGATAGCATCATATTCATTTATGCCCTCCTATAGATTTGAAAATAGGTCCTCCACCTCTTCAATCTTAGAAGCAAGCTCCTTTTATAGTACGGTGTAGGGATATTATTATTCTTCTTATGTCAATTTTGGGTTCATCCTTGGGAGCATCTGCTCCACTAGCACATAGATCTTATCAACCTCAAAGAGGTTGTATGAATCGATGTTGACCAAAAGGGAAGGTTTGACCACTCTATGTGCTCACATAGTTGCTACAGCTTAAAATTCATACATGTGCTTCATCTTAAACATCTTTGTAGAGTTTTTTCTATTTCTTTGCCCAATCATAAAGAATGATATTTTTTCATGTAACTTCAGTGCCCATTTGAATAAGTGCATTCCCAAACTGAACTAGGTTCATGGTGTGAGAGTTTATGATGAGGGATTCATGCCCATTTTCAAGTTATTCTATGCCTAATATAGTCTTTTGAGGTGCTTCAAAGTGAGGCTCATCCATGTATCTATCAAACACAAATGCAATTTATTTGCACATTCTAACTATAGTGACTTCAAGGGGCATGAAGTCAAACATATATAAGCCTTCATCCATCCACCCATTCTGCACTATTTCTCTAATGCTCAACTTTGTACCTTCTTCCTTGATGACAACCAACTCTATTTACTCTTCCTCATCCTCACTAGCACCACCACTTTTTTAGTACTTTCCTATGAGGACTCATCTTCTTGTTTTGCAAGGGGTTCTTCCTTGAACTTTTCCCCTTTGTCCACTTTTTCTTTCTAGGGTTTTTTAATGCTTACCTCTAGGTGTATTCCCTTAGCACTAGATTCACCTTATTCCTATTCCTATTGTGGTTCCTCTTTAGTCTCTTTTTTATTTTCCAAGCCACCAATATCTCCTTTCTTTACTTTAGGTGCCCCTTCACTAATTGGGCACACTTTTTGTGCAGCTTCATCTACTTTTCTAGTGGGGGCATTGTGCACCTTCTTTGTTGCCTTAATAGTTGGTCTCATGCTTATGGGGACCTACTTCATTTTCTCTCTCTTAGCCTTATCTTCCTTATCCTTCTCTTCCTCATCCTTAGCCTTCTTAATTTATGCCTCACTTAGGCCCATTGCCTTCCAAACCATCCTCTTCTTCTCAAGTGCTAGCACCATCTCAATTTCTTCCCCATTTTGGCCTAACTTCTTCCACAACCTTCTCTTTTCCTCTTTTATTTTCAAAGACTATGTGGGGGGTTCTTCTCTGGGTGAGGAGCTCATCAGCTTCTCTACTTATTTAAGTGAGGAAATTATGCCACTTTGGAGGGCCTTTTGTATATCTATGGCACTAGGCTCCTCTTCTTCTTTGACCTGCATGTTATAGGTCTTTATTCCTTCTTCTTCCTCCTTTCCATGCATCAAGGCCTCTTCCTCTTCCATTTCTACCAAAGTTATTGTAGGGAGTAAAATGATTCCCTTAGACTTCTTATTTTTATGATTCTTACTAGACAAAGAAGACTCTAGAATGAAGGTTATGTGTTTTTTGGGCACTAGAGGTGTAGTTTGTTCATCAAAAGCAATCCTCAACCTAATGCACTCCTGGATTTTCTCAAGTGTCTCTACCCATTTATTTTGGGGAGACTTATCCATTTTTCACATTGGCTTCCCTTATTTTTCAATTAAGAGGGGGAAATCATTATATTTCTCAGGGTCGGTGCCCTTCTTATGTGGCTTTGTCTCGTAGTATAGATTAAAGATGTACCTAGTTATAATTTCCCTCTAGAGGGGATGGATGTCCATTTAGTTAGAGTCATCTTCCTCATATTTTATGGATTTTTATCTAAGGCACACATATTGGCACCTCAATATTATCTTTTGTTGGTCCATGTCCTTCATCAAGATCTCTAACTATTGTGTGTTACAAATTATCTTTAGCATCGCTATCAAAAATTTAGCAAAAAATGCATAAGGCAGCTTCATCCAATTGGAGAGGTTTCCATCCATGAATGCCAGGTACACTACACAAAAATATTACATGATGGTGAAGGTCATTGTGCCTATCATGTGATGGGGGAGCTCCTGAAGGATGCACTATTCAATCCCAAATGCCTCTATGTATCAACCATACCATCCCAGTACTTTTATGTTATACTTTTGGGAGAAGTTAGGTGGGTAGGTGAATTCTTTGTAATTCAACATTAGGGAGTCCTTATGCAATGGGAATGCCAATAGATTACCATCATCACCATCAAGCACATTGATCTCCTCCATCATGATTAGTATTAGTATGAACCCCAACTTAAACATCTCACATGCCTTATGGAATTCCAGCACGTTCTTCATAATTTCCTCCATAATAAACTTTTCAATATTGAACTTGACCCCCTACACCATGTGGTAGGAGATACACAAATATGTATTGCTTATGCCAATCCACCATCTACCAAGGCATAAATTGAAGCTCATGAGGCATGTTTTTACCCTCGTGTTGAGGTCTTGTATGTTTTTGATCAAGAATGTGAACCCTACCTTGTAGTAGCCCAAGAGTTTTATAACCCTCTTCACCTCCACATCATCCTCTATCATCAATAGGAGCCCTATGATCCTATTGATGAGGTGAATCAAGACCTGTATGCACTTATATGTGAAATAAAATCAATCACCATAGATATGTGAGAGGAGGAATTATACTAATTCCTTTGACTTGCCTAAACTTGGTAGCTCATATACTTATGTTGCACTAGTTATCACCAACTTATCTTAGATAGAGATGTTGAACAACACTACACCCACCTTGGTTTTCATTCCTATGTCAATCATCTAGTCTTGGTTGAGCTCTTGCACATTATTCAGCATGTGATGGTTGTACTCCTTCAATCAGCCTGTGTGCACTAAGGATACCCATGTCTCCCCTACTATGACCTCAGGGGGAACTGCATTTATCTATATGTAAGCTTTGTGCTTACCTTAGGGTTAATCTCAATGATGATAGCACTTTATACTAGCTACACCTTTTTATTTGTAGTGGTTGTTTATTCTACCATCTACACCTTCTTGGTATCCTTATGTGCCTTTGATGGACATGAACTTAACCTCTTCTTGCCCATTCTGAACTAGCTACTATTGAAACATGATCGGTTGATCTTCCCAAAGCCCTTAATCTTTCTTTATGCTTCTTTATAATCACAACGTCTATGATTGAGACTTTGGCTCTCAAGCTTTGTTCACTATTAATGGTGGCCTTGGTGACACTTAGAATTTATAATGCCTATTTCTCTTATAATTCTCTCTCCACATGCCTCATTGACAATATCAACCAGAATGCAATCTATTTTCCTTTTCAACTATTCTCATTTGGTGGTTGTGGGTACTGCTAAATTTCACTTTGATAACATTTTCTTGTTTAGCTCTGGGTTGGATTCTATGTTTGGCTCTGCATTTGGGTTCAAATTCACACAAGATTTGTAACATGTTTCAGTCTATCATTCACTTATTTATACCTTAATTTTAGTTACCTTATTAATTTCAGGTGAGTAATGGCATGGTGGCACATGGATTTGTTGAAATCTACTAAACCCATAAAATCCATGAAAATTTGCCACCACATTCATATTTATTAAGGATCTTTGTGCCTCTGAGATCACCACATTAACTTTTCATAATGGTGTATTCAGTGAAGTGATAGGTGATTCAAATAGTCACTTCCCACCAACTATTGGGTAGATGTCATATGTCTCAATGATCTTCCTCCTATGCTTCATTCACCTTGATGCAACCTTCACCCTTCTTATCGAAACCTAGGTGCAAAACTTCACATGCACATGATTTAGCCTCCTTAATTCCATCTCCTCTTCTTGTTACACTTCTTTTCAAGTGCATTTCCATTTCTTGGTTGATTTCTCTATGCTTTCATCTCTTGCTTTGTCCCACCCTACCCCATAAAAATTTCTACACTTGTCCACCAATGCTTTACTCTCCCTTCTTGATTTCTTTTGCATGATCATATTATGTGCCCTTCCTTTGTCAACTTATCCTCATATCCTTCAAGTTTGTAAACTTCACACACCCATAAACTTAGGTGTCTGGCCTTAGGCACTTAGTAGGTATCCATGCTCAACTCACCTAACTAGAGTTATGCATGTAAGCACCAAAAGAGTTCTTTTACTAGCCTGAATGTGCCTCACTTATTCCCCTAAATATAAACATAAGCAAAGATTTAGCTTGCACCAAATTTTATTCTAGTCAGAATAACATAATTGTGTTATGACCAGAAAGTCAATGTCTAATGGCACAAGTGCCATCTTATTGACTATAGGGCTTCAATCTATTGTTGTTGAAATGCCCAGGGAGCATTTCACCCATCAACATGCATAGATTGAAATCACCAGTCTTCAATATGTTATGGATGATATAGGGTCCCATCCACCTAATCTATAGCTTGCCTAGGTACTTAAGGTACTTTGATTCATACAACAAGACCAATGTTCCTTTAATAAGTACTTTATGCTTGATGTGCTTGTCATGCCAAAGTTTCTAGTATGCCTTATTTACGCATTGACTCCATCTTGTTTGGGTGCATGTTTTGTCCAAGTACTCTAAGTCTTCCAGTCATGCACTCAATGAATCTTGGTCATCTAAATGACCAATATGCATATGTGCAATGAGGGCACTATGAATTCCTTTGGTAAAACTCCCTCTATGACAAACACTAATTGAAATGGTGTAGCCTTATTCAAGCACTTATATGTTGTGTGATAGGTCCATAATACTGTTGACATGTGATCATCCCAATCTTTTTGACCAACGTTATATATCTTTGTAAGGTATCTTCCTAATATCTTATCAAATGCCTCAATGGTGCCATTCACTTTGGGATGATAAGGTGTTATTTTATGGTGTGTTATCATGTATTTAGTCAGCAAAATATGCATGATTTGGCTGATGAAGTGTGCACCACGGTCGCTAGTCAAACTAAGTGGGCACCCATAGAAATGGATGATGTTCTCCCATATAAACCTTATCATTATGGTGATTATGCAATATTTGGTTGGCACTACCACAGCCCACTTAGTGAAATAGTTTATGGCTACCATAATGTATCACATACCTATGTACCTTGTAGTGGGAGTAATAGGCCCAATAAATTTAATGGCCCATTTTTCAAATGGTGTCTGGGCAAGGATGGGAATGAGAGGCATCTCATCATGATGGTTTTGTTTTTTGTGTGCACTAGCAAATGTCACATGCCTTGGTGTAATCTTTTGCATCCTAGAATAGACTTGGCCACCATAAGCCTTATTATATTACCTTGCATACCATAGCATCTCTAGCTTAATGGCCTCCAACAATCCCTTCATGCACCTATTGCAAGGCTAAGCCCCATTCATGCTCTAAGACATGGAAGCATAAGAACTCATCTCAGCTCAACTTGTATAGTTCCCTACCAATAAGTTGAAATGGGGTGGCACAAACTACAAGATGATTCTTATCCTTAGTTATCATAGTTTGGGGTGTAAACCCAAATGTCATAAATTTGGTAATCTCCACCAAGTCTTTATGGATGCACTGGACTATATAGAGTTGTATATCTGGCATATCATCCTCAATAGGTGTTGTCACATCACTAGAGTCGATGTGGAATAAATGGTTTGGGCTCAAGTTCTATTTTTTAGGCTTTACTACAATGGAGAACTAGAATTATTGAAATAAGACTATCCATCTATAGATTTACCCATGGAAAATGGGCTTGTTTACTAGCTACTTAAATGCCTCATGATTAGTGAAGAAGATGAATGGGGTGGCCAACAAATATTGCCTAAATTTTTTCAAGGCATAAACTATGGCAAGCACCTCACACTTAGTTGTAGTGTAATTTTGCTCTACCTTAGTTATTTTTCTACTTATGAAGGAAATGGGATGATCCAATTTACCTTCACTTGTTTGCACCAGAAAGGCACCAATTATAGAACCAGATGCATTAACATAGATGTGGAATAGAGTTGTCCAATCAAGAAATTATAGTATCAGCGTGCTTGCTATTTTGAGATTTAGTGTCTCAAAGGCATATTTTTTTGATACACCCCAATATAATGGGTCATCCTTGCAAAAAAAATCTTCTAGTGGTGTCAAAATCTTGGCATAATTCCTTAAAAACTTCTTTTAATATCCATAATGGCCAAGAAAGGCACGAACATATTTTTGAATTGATGGGATTTGGAGCTAAAAGATGATGGTGATCTTCACTAGATCAATGAGAAAACCATCCTTTTAGATGATGTACCATACCAAAGTGCCTAATGGTGTCATGAAGACACATTTCTTGAGTTTTAAAGAGATTTGTAACTACTTGCACCTCTCAAACATTAAGTGCAAGTTATCATAGTGATCCTTCACCAAGCCATACACAATCTATTCATCTAAGTAAACTTGGAAGAACTTGTGAATAAAGTCCTTAAAAGTGGTGATTACCACTCAAAAGAATATGGCTAGTGCATTCTTGAGTCCAAATGGTATCACATTATATGCGAAGTAACCCCATTCTATCACAAAGGTAGTTTTGTGCTTGTTCTCCTCCTCGATCTGGACTTGATGGTATCCTAATTATCCATCATTAAAAGTGTATATCTTGTAGCCTATGATTCCATCCAAAACTTTTTCAGTGAATGGAGTCAGAAAAGGGTCAGTTATGTAGGTGGCATTCAATAATCTATAGTTGACATAGATTTGAATAAAATCATCTTTATTGATACTGATAACCTTGAAGTTCACCCATTCATATTATTACATAGGGTAAATGATGCCTACAACTATCATGCCATCAAACTCTATTTTAACCTTAGCACAAAGGTTTAGGTTCATCCTATAAGGTCACTTCTTTACAAGTCTTGCACCGTTGACTAGTTTTATGCTCATCTTTATAAGGGATGGGTGTGTGCCCTTCATGTCTCTATTGTTATGAGGGAACAAATCTTGGAATTACTTTAGGAGGTCCATAATTCATGCTAGCTCTACATCAGACCAATATGCACCTAGAGTAGTAATTTATGGTTCCCCTTTTGAGATTATATATACCTTAGTAGTTTTTAGTAGTGTATAGTAGGGCTCATTCTTCTCCCAATGCAAGTCTTTACCTTGTCGACCACCCTCAGTTGTTTCTATGTGAAGTTGGGTAGGGTCTTCTTCTTATGGAGCACTATGCTTAACTTGGTACACTAGTTTGCCTTTTCCTATCAGGTTTTTCTAGTTGTGCACCTTTCATGTTTCATCATCCCCATCATTGAAGTCATTGTTAAGGTTTTGTTCTTCAAAAATTGTTGGGAATACCAACCCATTTTTACCGAACATGTCTTTCAAGCACTCCTCTAATATGGCAATGTCCTCAAACACTGACCTCTAAATTATTTACAGTGGCTCAATTAGTTTAAGATTTTGAGAAGAAAAGGAGAAGGTGTGGATAAATCACTCCTTAAATACATCCCATTCAACTATCTTGTGGCATGTCTAGTTGATAATGTACCATGTTCCTGCCCATGTTTTTAAAGTCTTATATAATACATGCACCCATAGATTCCTTGAGACATTCTCCTCATAGTCTATCCATGTTTCTTCACATAAGCACACATGTGTTATAGGGTCAGAGTCACCAGAGTAGGTAGAGATGTCCAGGTCGTCATTACTCTTCTTAAATCTAGTGTACATGGTTACCTTCACATCTTGCCAAGTTGGTGAACTAGGCCTTTTCACTACCCACCAATGAGTGGTAGTGCTCTTTAATGTATACACTAGTCCACCCATCCTATTCACTTATTTTAGGACACATGATTTGAGGTTTTAGACATAGCCTTATATTGGATTACTCCCTATATATCTTAGGAGCACTACAATTTTACCCTTACTAAGGTGAAACACTCTCTTTCCCTTCTTGGCACAAGGGACCCATCTTTTCAAAGTGTGATCAATCTAGAACCAGCCTATCTTTACTAGTTTCAGTGCCTTTGCACATACTAAGTGACACCTTTGACCAATAGTCTCATATGCTTAACAACCCATCAGTTGCAAGCAATATCAGTGGTGTCTAATGTTGATTGCCTATCTTCTTAAGAAAGTAATCCTTAGTCATTGGGCTTGAGAGTCTTGGTGCTTTGAATCATGATGTTGTATATGTGGTTGATCTCATCTTTGAGGTCCACACTTTATACATAGGGGGGTCCTTAGTCACTTGAGAGGGGGATAGCTATCCTCTCCTTTCCATTATTAAAATTCATGTAACGCCTCTTAAAATACATGTTTGCATTGTTCGTATAGCACCATGGTCTTCCCAAAAGTGCTAGATAATTATCTTATTCTACTAACTTGATCACCTTGAGGTTAGCATGAAACTCAATACCCATGATGTCTACAACTACAATTTTTAGAATTTCAATGGGCTATGCCCAAGTCTTATTGGCCACAAAAAGTACATGAGGAGAAGGCCTTAAGGCTAGCCTACCCATTTTTTCCTAGGCATTCTTGGTCAAGATGTTGACCTCGATGCTTTGTCTACAAGGACCTCACATACTAACCATCCATTAATAGTAACATATAAGAGGATTTATTAATCATACTCTACATTCTATTTATGCTTGACTTCTTGTGCCCTCTCCATGTGTGGCACAGTGACTTCAACTAACTTTTGGCTTGTATTCTCTAAGAACAAGTTCTTCAATAGGGGTAGCATCCCTTTTATTTTCAAGAGGCACAAGATCTCTATTAATTCTTGTATCTCAACCTCCTAGTTATCCTACATCTTTTAGGAAGAAGTAACATATGCCTTTAGATCCCACACTAGTTGGAGCTCCCCTTGCAGGTTTTGGATTACACTCATGGCTTGTTGTAATATATCCTTTTGGCATGTTGGGTCTAGGTAAGGCACAGCTTTGGATTTAGGCCATATTATGTGCTTAGTGTGACCCTTATCCCCATATTTTATGCATAATTAAAGTATTGGCATAACTGGTGGTTGAGTGGTGAATCCATTATGAGTAGTCACATGCACTTTAATCATCTCTAGGCAGTTGGTTGTGCCTTGGTCTACTTCTTCATTTTTAGCTCATGCCTAATTATTTTAGTACCCTTGTCTATGCTAGGCCTACCTTATGTTAAATTTTTTATAGGTCAAGGCATTCTTTGACCTTATAGGACCCTTGATAATACCCACATATGGGATGTGTAGGGCAGTTGCATTGATAGTGTTATGTGGAACCACGCTTATAACATAAGCAAGGTGGGAACCTTTTACCATCGCATCCTCCACCTAACCCTCTAGTGTTTTGTTATATCCCAAAGCTTGTATTTTATTGGTCATATCCTTCATTTCCTTAGTTAGTCTACCCTCTAAATGCTACAATGGCCTACATTATGCCTCTCTCCATGTTCTTACACGTCTCATCAATCACTCGACAATCAGTTATGGTATGAGTGTAAGCATCGCATAACTAATAATAAATAGTTGTGTTAACCTAGCTATCATGTTGCAACAATGAGTAATTATGTATAACATGTGCCTCTTTATAGACTTCATAGCTTACAAGCAGGTGTACACATTCCTTTAGGGGCAGTTATTCTTGTTATAGCCTTTTGCTTTGTAGTTAGTGCACCATAATCTACTTTGAGTATCTTGTGATGAACTAGTAGTAAGATTTTGGATTTGAAAATCCATTTATGCAATCTATGCCTTCATAAATGGGTTGATCCTAGTATCTATACTTCTAACTACCTTGGCTCTGAGCATGGATTCAAGCACTTTATGAGGGTCTATAAAGGTCTTTATGGAAAGCAATCTTTGAAACAACACTAACAACCCTCCACTGACCCATTACGCATGTTGAGAGAGGTGAATATTAAATGGGAGCTTAGAAAGGAGCATTTTAAACCTTGGATTGTACAAGCACATGCTTTCTAAGAGTCCTTGGGTTATCTCTTTCAATACGGTGATGTTTTATTATTCAAACACTGGAATGTCAAATTCCTTAAGGAATGCCTCCTTTAAGGAGTCATAATTTACCATAACCTAGTTAGGGTCAATTTTCCTATACCAAGTATGGGTGTGATATAGTAAAGTGGTTGTGAATTGGGTTTCCTTGTACTTCAATTGGGTTATGCCCCAAGCATGTCATTATAGTTCACACTTTAGCACATACTTTATAGCATTTTCCATGTCGTGATACTCTCACAAGTGCATGTAAATTTCAAAATAAATCTATTTTAGGGGGAAACAGGCATTTGGGATGCTTATCCCCTTGGAATCTATCTTGGTGGTGGTCCTCTGATGCTTCTAGCCATTGGGTTAGGTGTTATTACTATAGTTACTACAAACACCATAGATGATAATGGCATTACACTACTTACATGTTGTGTCAAACCACTTCATATGGGACGTTGCCCACTTTGTGTCATAGACATTAGTTAATCTACAGTGTTTTCACTCAAGTTTTATTGTGGCAAGCTAACACCTAATGGTCTAGAGCTAGTTTCACTTACCTCCTTATAGGGAATAACTTGTTTAATCATAAAATTACATTCCAAATCTACAAATCATCTAAAATATATGTCAATAATAGGGTTAATTATCACTCTTGTGATTTCTTCAAGTAGGGGATCTACTGCATGAGCATGCACTGCAAGTTCAAAGGGGGTAGGCACATCAAGCGCATCTTTATTCACCATGTCTTGTAGGGACCCAGTGGGTTTCACACCTATCAAATACCGAGCTTGATCCATCGCTTCATCATATCTCTCCTCCTTATGTTGTTACATTTCAAGAGATCCTTCCCCATGCCCTTCCCACTTTTTATGGGTCCTCTCCGCACTTCCAAGTTCTAGATCTTCCATCAACCTATGTCATCTCTTTTTATAGGTTTGTCTTTTGAGCTCTCAGGTGTCAATCTATTCATCCCCTTCCATGGCACTTCACCTACACATCCCCTTTTCCCCCTTTATACTTGATCATAAGTGAAATGACTTTAGCCTACCATCCCTAAAGTTTCAAACCCTTAATCCACCATTAGCTTTTTAAGCTATGTACCAAATTCTTTCACAAACATGACTTTAGGTTTGTGTAAAAATTGATACTCTACTTCCTTATGGCATGATTATGTTGAAACTACAAACTCAAGCATGTAATTATTCAGTGCTCTTTGCCACCATTTATCTACTACTTCAGTCCAAGTGGCATCAAAAGTCTCAAGCCTCTCTAGGTGCTCCTTCAGTGACTCATAGATTTTTCTATAGCTTCATCTCATGTGGATTGCATATGTAACCAACCACCAGTACACATGCTTAAGTATTTCATAGAAAAACACCTCATATAAAGCATCAGATATGTTATTCTAAACCCACTTTCTTAGTTTTATCCTCTACAAGTTGGATTCTTTAGTGCAAAGCTATTTTCCACTTGTTGCAACCATTGCTTGATGTTTTTGATGGAGAACCAAAGCATCATTCTATCACACCATTATAGAAATAAAATTCAACATGGGTCCCAATAATGGAACCAAAATTTTGTAGAAAAGTATTTGTCAAGGGGCACAATGTATGTCTAAATTGGTCTTATACTCATTATAGCCAGGTTCAAGCATGGGGTTATCTTTCTATGCTCAACAATTAATAGTCAACTGTGTCAACATCAATCCACATAAGGCACAGACCTTATGTGCTCACCCAAAGCGTAGTAGAGAAAGAATCGGGGCTTTTGTTAGGCTAATTATGCCATAGAATAAGGCATGATATATATGACTTTATCATTTCAAGGAAGGATTAAGTGGGTACTTTAGTGTAAGTCTTTTATAGACTAGGCTTGGTGGTCTATAGGCACAAGCCCATTTGAGGAACTAGTTCTAGAGTCATAAGGGTGCAAGCCTTAAATTTTACTAAGTTTAATTTCATGTAGGCACTTTTAAGGGTCAAGGGACTACTCTTACTTCAATTATTTATATATATGATAGCACTTCTTAGCAAGAGTAGGAACATTTGGCACATGCTCTCTCGACACTTAGGCTATTTCTATAGAATACACTGACATCATCAATATTATAGGGATGAAATTAACATCATGAACCAGAAGCTTGAAAACAACATTCTTAACATAAATGTATGGAACTTACAACATTATAACCATTGTGTATCCATATATCAACACCAAGGAAGTATAAACCAAAATTATTACAACCTTCTTCATTAATCAAAGTTCAAACACAAAAAAAAGTCCATTACACTAAAAATAGAGTATATGCTTAACTCAAAATAATTAATGGCTAGAGGCTCACAGGTGAGCTTGGGCACTATAAATGGATCATTAATGGCATCCATGTTACTCTTTGATTTAATGATGGCCTATTATAATGTATCTAAATCCAATTCTCTAGAGATTTGCTACATTAATTCATGTCCTCTGTGTTTGTTGGTTTGAGCTCCTTATATAAATATATAGGAACATCTCTTGCTAGGGTAGAGTGTGCATGCTAGGTGCCAAGTTAGAGCCTTTATTGATCATTCCACTCACTCCATAACCTTATGCCCTTCACATTGTGGTCTCCACATACCATCCAACCTGAAAGATGCCCTAGGATTCCTAGAAATGGTTAGCCACCTGCCAGTCGGCACAAGTTTTGTGTTTATTTCTCCAACTAGCACCAAGATGCCAAAATGGAAATCATTCAAAATGTTGCCTCGTGCTGAAGTGTCTATCATGTTGGAATGAATATATACTTACCGAAATAGGGGCCTAATAAGTGTGAATGATTTAATCAACTCACACTATATATTTGGTGAAGGTTGATGATTTAATCAAATCTAACCTATAAGTTTGGTGAAATTAGATGATTTCATCAAATCTAACTTTTAATTTTGGTAAGATTCAATGATTTAGTCAAGGTGAACCAAATACTACAATAGATTGGTTTAATAATAATCCATCCTAGGTATGATAACAATCCATAAAAGTATAATCTAGAAATGATTTGATTTTGCAATTTTTAGGATCCCTTTGCATGGCATATGCACCTCATATATGTTTCAACATGAAATATGGGTATAATAATAACACCAATGTATAGATTATTACCAAAAATATGTATCTGAATAATATAACTATGAAATTTGGTGAATTCAAAATTAGTACAAGTGTGGAGTACATGTTTTTATGACATACCCCTAATAAATCTAGAGAATATAAGAACTTATGTAAATGTGGAGAACATGTTTCTATAACATACTCCAACTATAATATGAAACTATGAAAATGTGGATGTCAATCCTCTATAACATGCTTCCATTGATATGACCCCTCTTTTGAGGTGAGGGGAAATAGAATTTTGTACTTACCTTACCTCAAAAGGATAATATAACTATATAATATGTGTATGGATTATGTAGTGTATAGTAATGACATGTTTGGGTAGATATAACATTGAAGCACATAAGATGTGATCACGTCAAGTCCTAAGATGCATGATAGAGATCATGGCAACTTTTAAAGAGCAATAGTACAAGCTCAATAAAAAATTAATCACACACACAATATCACTCAAAATTAAATTGAAGCAACATGAAATGGTCCAAGGAGACCTCATATAAGGAGCATGTTCAAATTCCACACAATCGAAGGGACATGACTTAGTCAAATGTCCACAAAGCATAAAATGATATATTCAAATGTCCAAATAGGCAAGAAAAGGCACGAGAACCATAATAAATGGAACATATTCAAATGTTCAACAAATAATATAATTCAAGATAATAGCAAGCAAGGAACACACTCAAGAAAGTGCATAAATGAAAGCATGAAATATAGGAAACCAACATGAACATAGCATACTAGTTTCTACAAATATTTGTTTACAAAAAAGGTTAAGTACATAGCATATCAAGTACATTGTGAAAGGTATAAGCATGGATATAGGCATGTGTAAGTATATAAGCTCAAATATGATAATGGAAAGTGATTATAGAATAATATGACTTGGGTGTATTGTGACCAAAGAAGAAGATTTCCCCAATGAAATTATGATGTGAGTAAAGTGAAGGCCCAACATTTGTATGTGCATATATCATGTATTTGGGTATACATGTATCACACTCAAATGATGTGTGAAATTTGTGTGTCTATAGGAAATATTGATATGATATCTATTAACATGGATCAAACAACATATGTATAATAAATAATACCACTAGGAACATGCTAATTTTTTTTGGTATTTTTTGAATATTGAATGTTTTTGTATTTTTAGAATTTTTTATTTTTTTATTTGATTTTTTTAAGAATATTTGGTTTTATTTTATTTTTTAATTTTTTATAATATTTGATTGCCATCCAACCTTATACTGGATCATGTACATTGTTTGTATTTGTGAAGCTTAATTGGAATGGAAGGAGATGATTCCTCCCACTCAAAAGATAAAGGATTATTTGATGGTTTTCTAAGATCATCTTTTTTCCACCAGTATTTATGTCACATCATTTCTAGTGATTTAATATCATCTGGTAAAGTAATGTCATATTGTGTTGCTATAGGTTTATCATTGTGTCCATTATGTGGTATGCATATTAGCTGATTTTGGAATTTGTAAGTAAGATGCATATTGATGGTATCAATTGTTGCTTTCATTTCAATTGCCCAATATTTTTAGGTAAAATATGAGATTTGGTTGGTATCCATTAACCATATGATGGTATTTATCAGTTTAGGCCTGCATGTTATACGTAAGTAAATATATCTAAAAGATCTAAGGAAAATAGAACAATGTTATACTTCCTTGATAGCATGCCCTAATTTAGGTGAGTATGAGGAATTACAAAGAGTGTCCCAATTATTTTAACAAATTTTAAATGTGAATAAGAAACACCATTGATGTTTGTAGTAATTATCAGATTTTCATGCCTTTTTCGCTTTGAAGATTGATTTTGTGTGGAAAGATTAGAAGTATTTGGTCATTTTCTTTTCTCGAGCATAACTTGTATGTGTCTCTTACCTTTGTATTTTTTAATATGGTTCTTGCAATGCCACACACTGATTTATATTATGGTCAGTGATTTGATGATAAGCATAATATAGTGATCCCTTTTTAAGAATGAGTTTGTCACCTAATATGTGTCTATTAGTAGTTAAATATATCATGTGATGCTCAAGTAACATAGAAAGAATTAAATCTGGAACATCCTAGTTTGCTAAGATATGGATAATTTGGTGTGGAGGTTTTTGAGAGGACTCCACATTGTTCACATGGTATATTTACATTGGTCCCTTGTAAGGTGGGCTTAATGTTTTTATCCAAGAGGGATGGATTGAATAACAAGCATTCACATGTTCATCTTTTATTTTTACCTTGCCTTTATCTTGATTTGGCTCTATATCTTCTGTAGGTGGATTTAGTTTATATGTACCAAGACCTGTAGATGTGAATAAGTTATGCAAAAGATAGTAAAGTGGATCAAAATTTAATTTTTTCAAGTGATAATATATCATATCATGGTATATATCATCATCACTATCATACCAATCTATAATGTGTCTATCTTGATGCCTAGTATTTACCAACAAAGGAATATCAAATGTTTGAGTTTGTTGCAATTTTGGTAATACTATTTCCTTTGGTAATGGTTCTTGCTATTAACGTGTATCTATATGAAACTCAATGGTTAGTGATTTATTTATTTCAAGAGGTGGTTGATTCATCGTGCTTGAATCACTCAATTCATAGGTTTGTATATTCTCAAGTGTAATATATTGTTTAGGTGGTACCACTTTAGGTATCCCTTCTATATTTTAATGTATCATTTTACAAAATTTGAATGGTTTATCATCTGTAGAAATTATGAGTAAGGTCAAATCTTGTATAAATTTAATGCATCGAGGTGAGTGCACAAATTTGGGAGACAAAAGGGGGGCCTACACATGGACATAATTTTCCTAAAATTTTAAAAGTTTGAACTTTTGTAGATAATTTGAGATATCTACACTCCAAATTTGAAGATGGTGTAAAAACATGAAATGTATCATTTCGAGTCTAGTTTTCAAAACATTATTTTTTTTAAAAAATGGTTAAGTATAACTAGGTCAAACAAAGTAGATAGACAGTCGTACAGCCCACCATTTTTTTATTAGCATTTAATATTGTTTGAAACCCTTTGGTGAACATTTAGATAAGATATTATAGTTCATGACCTATTTTTTTATTTTTTCAATGAATAATTTTTTATATGAATTTTTTAAGTAAATAGATCCTAAAAATTGAAAAAAATGGAAGTCAATCGTGTGGCCCCCCTAACTACCTAAAAAATGAAAATCATTTTTTTTGGAATGTGTGTAGAATTAGGCTTAGTTTGTGACCATATAACTTGTTTTACACTTGAATCGATGAAAAATAAAATTACATGAAAATGTATAAGCATGTATATTTGTGGCATGTAGTGGCCTAAAAAAGGTATAGGTATAAATCAACATAGTTTGAAGCCTTAAATTATTCCAAAAATTATAAAATTCATATTTTTAGAAAGAGGAGAGTGTGTTTATTGTGATGGCATTAAGTTATTGAATTTTACCATTTAAATTTGTATTGTACTTGGTGATTGAAATTGAATTTTGTTTTTTCTATCAAAACTCTCAAACTCGACTATAGATTGATAGGTCTAAGCCTTTGGCTCAGGAATCCAAGCCATTCCCAATCCAACGTTTGGTGTTTAAATTTCAATTCAAATAATGCATTATATCTTCATAACACCCAATAACACAAATTTTCTCAAGTTTAAATTTTATATATGTTATTACATGTTATTGAGCTCCCTAATAGTGATGTTCTTTCATGTGATACAAGAAAGGTCCCTAACCTTGTATAGTGAATTAATGTGTTGTGGTATCACATTAGACATCAAAAAAATTATGAGAATTTTGATATGTTGACTTGATTACTTATAATTACTTGGTTTTAAGGTGTAACTAATTATACATTTTATGTTATAACTAATTTTATCACGAGAGGTCACAAAATGCATTTTTAAAACCTATGGCCAAAACTTATCCTTTGGAGTACCCATCTAACTATGCATCTGAAGTAAATTGGGGCTATTTCAAGCCCCTTCAACCTAATTGCATGATTATAAAATGTGATTTATGGGTTGATCATCTCCAATTTTTTCAGCTCAATTGAATCAAATAAACATTATTTAAATGCAAGTTTTACATGTATAAAATGTGGTTTTGAGCTCAGTAAACTTGAATGTCATCAGCTAATGAATGTAAATGTCAATTTATTCAATTATGGAGGTAATTAGGGTCAAAATGAGCCACATAAACTTATTTTAAATTTTATATGATGTGATTTGAAGTGAAATTAACCCTGATGTCATGTCATATATAATTAACCAAAGAGTTGATTCATTTAATCGAGGAGGCAATTAAGGCCAATTTGAACACCTTCAAGAGCAAAATATGATTTGGGGAAAAATTAAGTTTGATTCTATTAGGGACATGATTTGGGCAAATTTGAGCCCCAAAACTAAATTTATGGCTCAATTGATTGTATAATGTATGCAACATGTATTTATTAACTGACCCTACTTTTATTATAAATGCAAACATGAAGGCAATTGTCATAAATAGGTTCAAGCAGCTCAAATTTTCTTTAATTACCTTAGCGATTGGACCTTATATTGTATACTTAAACCCAAAATCCTATATCATTTACCTTAAAACCTAAGCCATAAGGCCTAAAGCCCAAACCCTTTAAATTATAGACCTTAAACCCTAAACTAATCAATTTAGCCCCAATTAACATCCTTTATAGTAGGAATTAGGTTCATAGGGATCAACTTGGTCAAAATTGAATCACTCATTACCATAATTGACTAATTGGATTAATATTTGATGATGTGGGGGATAATTGAGCCCAAAATCACATCTTTACTCATATATTTGGGTTTAAAGAGCTCAAATTTTCCTTAATTGCCTTCACAATTGTATTTTATATACCCTAAAACCTATAACCTAAGCCCTAATCCCTAAATTTCCTAATCATTAAACTAAAAACTAGAAATATAAACTCTCTAAACCCTAAACCAATCATTTTAGCCCAAAGTAACATCATTTAAACCAATAATTAAGTTTACAAGGCTCAGTTTAGCTTAAATCACATGACTGATTACCCTATTTAACTAATTCACTCAATCTGCACGATGACATGGGGTATAATGACTACCCAAAAAACACATTCTATAGTCACAAATGGGTCTAAATGATTCAA
Organism: Torreya grandis; assembly: GCA_037957365.1. Lineage (NCBI taxonomy): Eukaryota > Viridiplantae > Streptophyta > Pinopsida > Cupressales > Taxaceae > Torreya > Torreya grandis. The sequence continues at coordinate 6,700,687 of JARHVA010000140.1, forward strand.
ATTGTCCTTAATTATCTTTGTGATTAAACCTTGTGTACCTTAAACCTTATAGGTCTTAAACCCTAAGCCTTAAACTATAAACCTAATACCCTATATTTTAAAACCTAAACCAATTGTTTTAGAACTAAATAACATTATTTAGAGTAATAATTAGGTATAAATTACTTAATTTTGCCCAAATCACATTACTCATTATCCCAATCAATTAACTGGCTCAATTTGTGATGATGTGGGGGTAATTGATCCCAAAAACACATTGGACCCTATGTACACCCTAAATCATATAACATTAAACCCTAATCCCTAAACCATAAACCCTAAACACTTATCCTAAATTTTAAAACATAAGTTCCCTATTTACCAATCAATTTAACCCCAATTAACATCATTTTTAGTAAGAATTAGGTTCACATGGCACAGAGTAATTAGACCTTATATACACCCTTAAACCTAAACCATATGCCCTAATCCATAAACCCTAAAACATAAATTATAATCCATATGCCCTAATTCCCTAATCCTTAATCCCTAAAACCTATGCCATAATCCCTAATCCATAATCCCTTATCTATATTAAGAATTATGCGATCATGTTATTCAATAATGTTATCACATTATATAATGTGATCATGTTATGCAATATCATGATCATGTTAATATTGATATAGACAAAATTTGATTTTCAACATCTATTTTAACCCAAATCAAGAATTTTATTCCCACAAACATTCTCTATGTACTTCTGTGTGACCTGTGGGACCTGTGTACTTAATTTGACCCCACCTTTGAAAATTTATCAATTGTCTAATGGGTAATGGATCACATTCGAGGAAGAGAAAGAATTTTTTTAAAAAAAACATTAGATTAATTAGAAGAGTTGAGAGAGAAACACAAGATATGAATGTAAACAATTTATTTAAGACAAGGTACAAACCCTAATTCTAATGAACCAAATGCCATAGATAGTGATCCAATTGACAATAAAGAATTAAACAATGATGAAATTGATTATAATGAATTAAATAATGATGAAATTGACCATAATGAAATGAATAGTGATGAAATTAACAATAATGAATTAGATAATGTTGGAAGTTTACATTTAAAGTTCCAAGTTTTTTATTTTGTTGATGATGAGTCTATGTATGATGATTTACCCCCCATGATTGAAGAAACTTTTATGGAAACAAATAATGATGAAATTAACAATCAATATAATTTCTTGAAAATATATAATGAATAAAATGTCATCCCACTTCTAAATAATGAATTTAGTAATGATTTTGAAACACCCTCTCAATAAATTCCACTATTAATAACACCTCCAAAAAAATTTCATAGAAAAGTCAAGTACTTAATTGAAGTCAATGAAAATATTTTAGAACCAATGCATAACAAAATGTCTGATCACCATTCAAGAAGACTAGCTCAACAAAATTGAGATAGTTTCTTTCATAATTTGGATTATGATAGTTAAAGATGTCAATTATTTATTTCATTGATAAAATTGATTAAGATGAGACCTATAATGTACACATTAGGATTAAGAACATCTAACATGGATGATGAAAACAATAAAATTATTGAAAATCTACATGATGCATATCATATTGTAGGCCCAAAATCATACACCAAAGATTGTAATTATACCCAATTTATACTTACAAATTATGTACTAAGTGGTCAAATAGGAAAAAAATGAATGATTTTAAAAATAAGCTAAGCACTTAATATAAACTGAAAAACATTAATGAAATCAGTTAAAAGACGTGAAAGAATTAATGAATCTAATACCAATGAGCTCTGGCATTCTCTGGTATACTTTTATGAAAGGACAAGGCTATAGTTTATGATCTCAAAGAGTTACTTGCTCAATTTTGGAAAGACAATACAAGAATTTTCCCCAGTGCAAGAGATGTAGTGAAAAGAAGATTTGGTTCTCATAACTATGAACTTCATCCAAAACATTTCTAGGATATGACTCAAACACAATTGTACTCTAAGTTTTTGGAAAACATCCACAAATTTAAATTAGTCAAAGATTTTTTGAGATGGCCAAATATTCTTATGTAAAAATAAATGACACATACACCACTTATTATTGTAGGCAACATGTTGAATTTTCAATGCGCTATGATGTTTTTTGCCATATTCATTTTACTTTGCATACTATCAACATTTTGCAAGAGTCTGACATTGAAGTTCCACCAAAATTAGCAAGGTAATTTATTCCAACTATTTTTTTGTAAAATACTAGATGGACATTATTTTAAAACAAATCATGTTTAGATGTAAATTATAGCATTTATGTTGGATTTCCAAAATTAAAAAAGTGTATTCATGAGGAGAGTACAAGTGAAATTAGATAGAAATTCATTAGTTTAAGCAAATATAAATCAGTGACTTATCAAGCAAAAGATGAAAAAAAATCTAAAAGGTTTAATCTTGTTACAAAAAATTTACTTATTTCCAAATTATTGGTCAAATTCAAGAAGAAAATCATTTATGAGTATGCAAGGCACACACATAGGGCTAGATGGTTTGATGAACATTTCAAGATAAGTAAGGATACATTCCTCCTTGGTTCAATTGTTTTAGTAGTTGAATTTGCTGAAAATTACATATTCAAACCCCAAATGGAAGTTCAATCGTTGTATTAAAACTCATCACAAGTTGTCATATTCATGCATGCACCCGATAGTATAGAGTAGTAATAGAAAATATAAGGGAGTACCATTTCTATATCATTAATAACTGACCACATTGTTCAAAGTATATGTAAGTTTATTTTTAGAATTTCTATGAGAAGTTGAGTTAGAGGAACATTAATTTCAATCAACATTACATTTGGTTAGACAATTGCACATCGTAATTCAAAATTGCACAAATGTTTTATTGGTTGAGCATGATACATGTTACCACTGGTGTAGAACACATTTAGAGTTTCACCAAGGTTGGCCATATAAAATGGGATCATGATGATGCTAGATCATGTGTAAAAAGAGTCATTACAATGGAAGAGTTGAAATTTGAAGAGGGTGTTGATTTGACAGATGCAAAATTCATGGTTGAATGGTGTAATGAGAGCATGTGTCATGGTGCTCAACCAAATTTTATTGTTCATAGACATTTTTGGTTAATAGAAGAAAAACACTTGGCAAAGTATGAGGATTATAAGACTCTAATAGGTGCAAATGAGCTCCACTCATTTCATATCTCAAATGTAAGTTCTTAGATAGTCCATACAAGACACTTTGCATGTTTATGTTCTACATACATGGACTCTGTTTGAAATGAGTGTCAGTCATAAAATTGTGTGGATGACTAGAGTTTAAAACCTCTAATTCCAATCAACACATATCAGGTTATAATAGAATTATAACTTACAGATATGACATTTTCAAATGACTTTGACCATGTATCTGATCTAGTGCAGCTAGGTAGAATATTTTTCATTATGTATAATTTATTTGCATTAAATATCTTCATAGTGTCACTAAAAGTTATTTTTTTATACAAGGCAAGTTTTTACAATTATTTCAAATGAAAACAATGAAGAGGGCACATATTACTACTTGTGTCAGTGTGTAGAGAGAGAAAAAAATTGACTTCCCCAATTATAGATGGATAAAACATTGACTATCCCACTAGGTTAATAGTAGTCATAGGAACTTGGTTTCAACAATATCCTATAAAAACTTAAGATTGATGGTTGTTTGAAGAGTTTGAAACTCACAAGAAGATATTTCACTATTTGAATTTTATTCTTACAATGAATATTCAATTTCAAAAATATTATGGGAGACCATTAAACATGAATCTATGGAAAGTTCAGGAGTCAGACCATGAAGTTATTCTTGATAATATCAAGGTTACAGAAGATCCTAGTGGTTCATTGGATTGAAATATGTAGGTATGTTGACTTTTCAAATGTAGATGTAATCAATTTTACCAAATGTTTTTTTATTTTCTAGGTAGTACATAAGAATTTATTTTTTTAATTACTTACTAACATTTTTTTGTAGGTTAGTGGTGCCAAATAAGCTTCCACCTTCACATGGTTTGCATTGTTAGTAAAGAATTCCATATTCTTCAAGCTAAGAGAACCTAAATTTTTAAGTATTTATTGTTTCTATGCTCCTAAATGTTAATGAAAATGCACTTCCAGGTAAATTTGAATGTCATGATGGTGGGAGCACATGTAATTTGTATATCTAGATGTTATCAAAGTGACAGATTCTCAAATAGAGGTCCTATAGGTAGAAATGGCAGTTGGAGCTCGAGAAGTTATCTATTCAATGCCCAAAAAATACATTTTGGGACCCATCACTGCAAATTATGCCATGGATTTCTCTTGAAGGTTCCACCTGAGTTCTTTAGGGTGTGCTTAGAGGGATTTAAGAGGTTATGGAAGGATCTAATGGTTCATGTAAATGATGTACTTATTTCATTTTATGCATGTTTTAACTTAGGCTAAAAACCTACATTTTTATTGTATTGGGAAGGGTGTTATTGAGGCTAAAATGGGTGGTTGGTTTGTCAATTGGGCATGATGGGAGGCCAAGAACCTGATCTTAGACATTATCTTCAACCCTTGAACATGTTGGTAGTACCATTTTTTTATCAGGTAGCATAGAATCAGAGTTCTACAACCACATCTTTAACTTTGACATCATTTGTTATTAGTGTTTTTGTACTCTAGAATGATAGTGAAAATGTAATTCTGGGTGGATTTGAATGTCATGGCAGTATGAGAACATGTAATTTGAATATATAAACGTGATACAAGTGTTATGTTATTAATTTAAGGTCCCATAGGTATAAATGATAGTTTGAGTTCAAGAAATTGTCTATTTAATGCCAAAAATTTGCATTTTAGGACTCATCATTGTAACTTGTGCCATGGATTGCTCTTGAAGGTTACACTTGAGTGATTTGTGGTATGATTAGAGGGATTTAAGATTCAAGAGATGAATTTAATGGTTCATGGAAATGACTTATAGATTTTTTTTTGTGTGTTTGAACTTAGGCTAAAAAACCACATTTTTATTATATTAAGAAGGGCATTGTTGAGGCTAGAATGGGTGGTGGGTTTGTCAATCGGGCATGATGGGAGGCCAAGAACCTGGTCTTAGATGTTATCTACCCCCTTAAATGTGTTGGTAGTGCTATTTTTTATTCAGGATGAGGTCTTTGCATATTGACACTTTACTTTAAACTAATAATTTTTTCTTGCACTTATTATTAATCTTTTTATGGTTGAATGAAAAATATGTTTTCTTTTCAAATGATGCAGGGAATCTATGGGTAGTAAATTCAATTCACTTGTTTAAAGTATATGTAAAAGTTTTGAATTTTTTTATGCCTTAGGTGTGTGCTCCTATAGCAACCTTAGTAAGCTTCTCTTATACATATGGTCTTCCCCTCTCTTGTCCAACACCCTTCACTTACTAGATCATTCACCGATCTCACACAAACACCATCCTTTCCTTGTACAATTGTCATAACTTCATCCTCTTTGTCTCTTTCAAACTTGTCAATCTTCTCTAGGCTCATAGACCTAATGCATGGTTCCAAGTTCTTGTCCTCTCTCTAAAGCTTATATATCAACCCACTTACTCAATTGAATCCTTTGACACACCTAATCCAATAGCACAATCTTCAAGTCACAACTCTTCAAGCATTTATTATGTTCTTCTAAACATGGATTTATGTACAATATCAAGGTTTAGATCAAATTTATACATTCAAATATTATCTTGATCATTCCAAAGGGTATAACACACCCATACAAGATTTAACACTTACCAAGGACCCTCATTAACTCAAACAACTCAATCAAACACTTCCATAGGATTGTATTAAATTTTATCTCCTTATTCAAACCAAAAACTGCTATATTGGATTCAATTAACACTAAACATGACAAAATAAACTTGAAAGACTATCATGAACTCATCACCTATTTTAGTCAATTTCCCATGAATTTTATTCCTCAAACCACCTTTACTTAAGGGTGAAACTACCCCTATGTCTACCTGCAACCACTCAATCCTCGACACACCTACAACTTAGCATGGGATGTTATCTATAGGCTTTAATGACACTATTAAACATCAAATTTCATTCAACTACATTCAAAACACAATGATAAGGAGGTTCTTCCACTAAATGACACATATTTTATTTATCTTCATAAATATTTACAATATGATCCAATGTCATATCCTTATCTTCATGGACAACACAGTTTTCCATCTTCTTGCTTCATAAACCCCTCTTTCCTAAACCTCCTACCTACTTTACTAACTCATACTACTCCCCTACTCTCCTAAACCACACACTACTATGCAACTCTCTCTCTCCCTCTTCTCACCCACTTTTTCATGAATGTGTATTTTAAGTGTTCAAGGTGATTTGTAGGCTAGATTAGGTTTGTGATAGAAGATATTGTCAAAGATCAATTGTAGGAGGCCTAACACCCTTAAGGGATAGAACTAGAAAGTAATATAACTTTTAATGGGCATTAAGTTTGGTCAAGAGACCTCAATGGGGAGTTTAAGTACGTCAAGAGTGAGGTGTTGAAGGTGATAGGGGAGTGGCGTGTTGAAGGGTCAGAAACCAGTCTCAATAATGTGCATTAGGCCTGTTAGGCTAAATAACCCATGAATGGTAAATTTGCAAGCAAGTGTAAATGAGTGTGGATGCCTTTGAAACTAGATTGATTTTGTAGAATAAAGGTTAGATAGGTGGATATAAGATCTAAATGAAGTATTCTTGAAAGTGTTAAAGAAGAATAAGGCATTTAGGCATATCCAAGCCTAGGGAATGTATAGTGAGAGAGTGTGAAGAGTGAATAACAAAAGGGGTAGGTTGGAGGAAAGTGAAGGAGTTGAGTGTATAATAGGTATTGATATAGATTTCTCTAGAGGTGAGGTAAAAAATAAAGGAACAATAATCAAGGAATCCATACAAGTAGTAGGCCTAGTTTCAAGAAAAACTAGCCAAAAAGGCATTAGATCTGGGTGAAGGTAAGAGATTAGGGTTACAAGTATAGGTATCAGCATGGGAAATTTGTAGGGATTTATGAATGATTTTATGTCTCTACATTATATAAGTATGAACATGATTGGGTATGGGCCTTAAGTTAAATCAAATTATGATAATATCAATTAAAAAGTTGTAAATGAGTGATGACAAATGCAAAATAGATAAGAGTGTCATCAGTTATTTCCACTACACACAATCAAATAAAAACTTTAACTTCAAAAAATATGGGGATCAAAGATTTATATAATTAAAAAGAACAAATTTTTAATCCTCATTTGTGTACAATATTAAATATAATATCTGAAAGATAATATTTAGAAGATCAAAACAACATTATATGATAACATTTTACATTAAAACTAAATATAAATTAGATAGATTAACATAATTCAGATGAAAACTCCAAAAAAAACATATAGGCACATGTAAAATGACAATGATACATAGATTTCCATGATAGGCATATGAAAAATTACATCATCTACTGACATAGTATCTAATGTAAGGTGAATGTCATATACGCATATATAATTCCAAAAGTGTGTATATTGCCATACAAGCATAAAAAAAATCACATCTCATGTAATACATCCTAATCATCAAATAGCCTCCATCTCTTTTCCTTCCTCAAAGAAGACTCTCCCTAGGATGCCATGTTGGTATATGGAGATCCCTCGAATGACTTGGATTGCTCCAAGGTCTGACTACGATAATTATGTTCATAGCTCATTTGTAGATGAACTTGTTCAAATGAAAGTATTATTACAAAATTAACATAAAATAAATTCAACCAATTTAATAATTTAATTTTACCCTAAAATAAAAAATCATTTAAACATGCACTTACTACAAGCTCACAGTCCTACTCAATCTGCTTTTGATGATCAAACGAGTGAGTGGTAGTCTCAGTTATACAAATAGGCCTCTAAAATAGAGAAAACACATGAGAATTTACCCTAATAATCATTTTAATGGGACTATCAAATGTCATAGGACAACCTTGCATATACAATACATTCACATAAGTTATATTTTCCCCAAGTACATAGTAAAATGATTAAAACAAAAATATTTTTAGAATTCAAAAATACAAGTTAATATACACCTCTATGAGTGCCTATGCAGATGACATTACAACAATAATGCCTATGCATGTCTCAACTTGTAGTGATGGAGGAGTGTCTACTTGAGCCATCAACTAAATGTAAACAAGGTCTCACTTACTTTTCAAGAAAGTATCAAAGATATATGGCAAGTTTTTATCCTTTATTAAACCAAGAGTGTATTTAATAACACTGTACTTGAATTTTGAGATTCTTGATAGATAAATTTAACTTAATTACAAGGTAAATATACATAGACTAAATATACATAGAGCATAATATTAACTCAAAATATTACCTTTGTATAAGTAAAATGTGTCATCCTAACACAGACAGATGCAGAGTGGATGGGCCAGTAGTTGGATCCGTATATGTAAATAATGGTTACATAAAATCAAATCCTAGTTATGTGTATTGTGATAATGAAGGCATCATCTCCTCTTGGAACATAAAAAATTTCATAAATATTATTCAATTTCTAAGTAAATTAATTGTTAGCTAAATTAAATTTGCAAATATAGCTAAAATTTAACATGATAATTATATAAAATATACTTACATCTTAGTAGTGATTGCATGTCAAATGTGCATGCCAAAAACTCATCACTCATAAGTATATCATCCAATCCCTCTAAACCACAAGTATCATTGTCATCAGAACGTCTAGTGCATATAGATCCATAAGATCTACAAGGGTGGGGTCAGGTATGCACACTAGGTGGTGTATCTCTAGGATTGGTCTCTAAGAGCCTACTCATATGTTGAATGAGTGTATTAATGAGCACACTAAGTCCATACAAAGTGTTAATATCCATGACCTCCTAAACTATAGAGGGGATATCCGATTGAAGTGGCTTTTAGATACAGATCCTTGTAGGCATATTAGGCACATGACATGTACCTGGTTGATCTTGTGTAGATATTTTCCCTCGGCCCTGAAACTTACTATAATAAAAATAGTTTAGAATCTAATTGAGAATAAACTCATAGTAGAGTTTCCTCAAAAATATAATGAGACCTTGTGGTTATTACATAGATAATCAAACATCATCCACCATCAGTCCCAAAAATTGGATTTGATTAAATTGTGTTGACAATGATAGATTGGGCAATGTTTAGCAATTATTAGAAATGGTGCATTAGTGGTTGGGTCAATGAATAAGTCATAAATGGTGGAGTTTAATATGTCTTTGTTTTTGACCTCACATGCTGACAATTTATTAGCATAATAAACCCTTCAACTATCTTGATATGAATCCCATCTATCAATTTGACTCATTACAAAGTCAACTTGACCTAATATTGACTCTAGGGAACTAGATAGATAGGTGCAGTGGGTGTTAGTGGAAGTGGGATCCCTCATTCTCCAAATTAATTCCTCGATTTCAAATTTATTTTCCACAATGTGGGAAACTAGAGTTTCTTGACTGCCTAGGGGATTTTGTAGAACTATAGGAGGGTGAAGTGGAGGATTAGGTGGAGGTTTAGGAAGAGGGTTAGGATGAAGAACAGAAGGGTTAGGTCTAGGGTTAAGAGGAGGGTTAGGCTGAGGAATAGGAGGGTTATTAGGATGGGCTATTCAAAACAAATAAACTACCAATTAAATAATAAAAATAATAAAAAATTACTATAATTTAGGGTTAATAGGTGTAGATTTTTAGCACTTACCTCTTCTACATGGTGGCATTGTCAATTAGTCGATGTGTCAAGCTACTTATGATGAATTATGGAAAGGTTTGGCCTCACTAGGGCAAAACACGATTGTAGAGTGGAGGAAAATGAGTGAACCCAAATGCAAAATGAGGAAATTTTGTGTTTGAGTTCACTTTTTATTTTTTATAAATGACACATGGAATGCAATCATGTCATTAACATGATTGTGTTATTAATTTTCAAATAATGCAATCACATTATGTATTAACACAATCACATTATGGCTCGATAACTACCAAGACATCATCCAAATAACATGATCATGTAATGTCAATAACGTGATTATGTTAATGACATTACGTGTGACAGGACCTAAGTTCCCCAAAGCTCTAACACACATGATTACCATTGTATAAGCAACTTACATATGCGGAAATAACCAGAAGAACAAATAACTATCAATGAGAAACAACACAGAATATGAGAGGCAACACACAATTGTATTCAACTCATTACAAAGGAAATTACAATAAAGAGATCACACTCTTCTTCCACCTCTATGAGGCTTCCTCCTCAAGGGCTCCCAGTAATCTTCCTTCTTGAGTAATCTTCTCTCATAGGTCACAACACACAGCTAACACAAGTTGTTGTTCACCTCATTGTACATCTGGTACAATCGAGTACGAACCGGTACTCCAAGTAGATCTCACCATGATCCTGCTCCTGATGTATAGCTCTCACCTTGATCTTGCTCCCCCGCCGATCCTGTTCTGACCCTCGCATACACACATCCCTGCAGACCAACCTGATCTTACTTATCACATGTAGATCTCCACCATGATCCTGCAACACCCTGCATATCAAACCTGATCTTACATACATGGGGAATCCTACTTGATTCCACCATGGGAAGAACTCTCCAAGATCCACACTTGGGTTCTACAAGTTCTACACTTAACAATACAGCCCATGAGTCTATTATATAGATCTCATGCATACACTAATTAGACAAGCGGTTCAAAGAATCGAACTGGTCTTTATCAATAGAATATGAGAGGCAACACACAATTGTATTGAACTCATTACAAAGGAAATTACAATAAAGAGATCACACTCTTCTTCCACCTCTGTGAGGCTTCCTCCTCAAGGGCTCCCAGTAATCTTCCTTCTTGAGTAATCTTCTCTCATAGATCACAACACACAGCTAACACAAGTTGTTGTTCATCTCATTGTACATCCGGTACAATCGAGTATGAACCAGTACTCCAAGTAGATCTCACCATGATCCTGCTCCTGATGTATTGTTGTCACCTTAGATCTAGCTCCCCCGCCGATCTCCTTTCTAACCCTCGTATTCACACATCCCTGCAGACCAACCCTGATCTTACTTATCACATGTAGATCTCCACCATGATCCTACAACACCCTGCATATCAAACCTGATCTTACATACATGGGGAATCCTACTTGATTCCACCATGGGAAGAACTCTCCAAGCTCAACACTTGGATTCTACAATTTCAACACTTAACAATACAGCCCATGAGTCTATTATATAGATCTCATGCATACACTAAATTAGACAAGCAGCTCAAAGACTTGAACTAGTCTTTATCATGCAAACTTCACGTTCACTTAACTGACTATTCGTCAACAGCAGTTCTGACTGCCACAGGTGATCGACATCGGTCCCTGCCTTCCTGGAGGTGACTGACACCGACCGATCTCCTGCCGATGTTAGTTTCCTTTGCACTGTCCCCTGACCGACGTCGGTTGTGGCCTGCCAATGCCAGCGACTGTCAAGCTGTGAAAATCTCCTTGTTTGCCTTAGGTGAAGCTTTTAGCTCCACACCCTAATAATCTCCCACTTGGAGATAAATAGCTGCACCTGTACCTATACCAGTACTTTGTCTAATCTACATCCTGGCTTGTATCCCTCTTCAATCTCCCACTTGAAGACAACCCACCACACACCCTGTGGTGATACACCTGTGTCTAAATTTCTCCATTCTTTTGCCTTGTTATAATCCCACTCAAATAGCAACCCCTGTGAGTAACCTGTAATCAACAACACTTAATAGATCTGAACCACCTGTTAGTCAAGCTCACTCTGAGAACGTCCAACCTTGCTCTAATACCATTTGACAGGACCTAAGTTCCCCAAAGCTCTGACACAACTTGTCAGAATTAAGAGCACACATGATTACCATTGTATAAGCAACTTACATATGTAGAAATAACCAAAAGAACAAATAACTATCAATGAGAAACAACACAGAATATGAGAGGCAACACACAATTGTATTCAACTCATTACAAAGGAAATTACAATAAAGAGATCACACTCTTCTTCCACCTCTGTGAGGCTTCCTCCTCAAGGGCTCCCAATAATCTTCCTTCTTGAGTAATCTTCTCTCATAGGTCACAACACACAGCTAACACAAGTTGTTGTTCACCTCATTGTACATCCGGTACAATCGAGTACAAACCAGTACTCCAAGTAGATCTCACCATGATCCTGCTCCTGATGTATTGTTGTCACCTTAGATCTAGCTCCCCCACCGATCTCCTTTCTGACCCTCGCATTCACACATCCCTGCAGACCAACCCTGATCTTACTTATCACATGTAGATCTCCACCATGATCCTGCAACACCCTGCATATCAAACCTGATCTTACATACATGGGGAATCCTACTTGATTCCACCATGGGAAGAACTCTCCAAGCTCAACACTTGGATTCTACAAGTTCAGCACTTAACAATACAGCCCATGAGTCTATTATATAGATCTCATGCATACACTAAATTAGACAAGCGGCTCAAAGACTCGAACTAGTCTTTATCATGCAAACTCCATGTTCACTTAACTGACTGTTCGTCAATAGCAGTTTTGACTACCACAAGTGATCGACGTCGGTCCCTGCCTTCCTAGAGGTGACCAACACCAGCCGATCTCCTGTCGATGTCGATTTCCTTCGCACTGTCCCCTGACCAACATCGGTTGTGGCCTGTCGACGTCGACGACTGTCAAGCTACAAAAACCTCCTTATTTGCCTTAGGTGAAGCTTTTAGCTCCACACCCTAACAACGTGATCATGTTATGGGAAATGTCCATGGAGTTTTCCCCCAACTCCATGCACATACCCATCAATGTAACGTAGATGGGATGTCTTCCATGGTATGGATCCATGGTCCACCTAAAATTAAGTTATAGTGTAATGACTGGGACATTAATTGGAATGAAGTTGGAACCATTTTTGGCCCCAATGTCACATCTAATGTGATTTGGCCAACTAAAGTTCTACATGAATTATCAAATCCATTAATATTCATATGTATTTTTTAAATAATATTGATGTTAATAGCCATGGCAGTTAATAAATCCATGCCATAAATATTTAGGCCCAAACCATTATCAACTAACACCTTTTTGATTCCCTTGTTATGCATAATCACTTGTATGAATAAAGGCAATTCTCAATGAATAATATCTTTTGATGGTAAATATTTTTGATCCAAGGTAATAAGATTTGCATTATTTTTTAGATATTGCATAATATCTAAAAAACAATTTGGTCTAATATCACTTGGCTCTTAGGTTTTGTTGTCACTTAGATTTATACCCTTTGAGGAGATGAAAATCTCTCCTCATTTAAGTGGCACAATGGAATCACCTCTAGGCTTTTGGGTAGCCTAGGGAATGAAGTGAATCTCTAGATAGGGATAGCTCCCTTCATGTACCACTTTGGATTGTAACTACTAATAAACTTAGAGGGTGAAAAGGGAGAGAGAGAACTGAAACCAAATTAACTTAAAGGAGGTGATACACCAAATTGACTGATGACATCCAACCATATGCATATTACACTTAAAATCAAAGGACAAACTGAACATACACTTCTCCAATCTTCATCTCCTCACATCAATGTTACATTGTGAGGGTATGGATGAATGTGCAAAGATATGAGGATTAGATAAGAGGACTATGAGGGCACTAATGAAAAGACTAACTCACTCAATTGTTGACATATCCTAAAAAACTTCACATGCCCTGCAAGAAGAGGTTTTTGAACTATAAATAGGATGAAAAAATGATAAAACATGCTAAGAAATCCATAGTCTTCACTTATGTAAACTCAAACATTCCAAATGAACACACTAAGAAAAATCATTGAAAAGGTAAAAATCAATTATCTTATTGATCAAAAGGTATAAATTTGAGCAGGGCTTCACCATACTCAGGTGGAGCATAGAATATAATGGCCAAAATGGCTAGTTATTATAGAACTTGAGAGAGAGAGAAGAAGAGAGAAGTCCAAGGGTCGCAAGGACACTTGTCAAGATAAGAGAAGCAGTTACTTGTGCATGTGAGAAGGATATGGGATGAACGATGCAAGTTTTGGAAGCACAAGTGTCAATTCAAGGCATAAATTTCATGAAAAGTGGCAAGAAACTCCTCGTTCTAGCTCAAAAAATTGCCTTCAAGATTTAGACATGTTTGAACACCTTATAACTAATTAGGAGAAGTTCCAATGATTGGAATGGAAGTTGATACACTTAGGAATATTTTTTTACAACATATATTTTCATATCGTATTTTATGGGGAGTTGACCCAAGCCACCAATGTGATTCAAGGCATGAAATTGATGTAAGGAGTTAGCCTAAGTCTCAAGCTTCCCTCCCATTTGATTGGAATCTCTTGAAACCTCCTACAACCTATAAAACATGTAAAATAGTGAGAAAAACTCTATTTCTACCCCCATCTTTATAATTCCATATAGCTCAAAAGTATATGAGGGAGCCTGAGGGAGTCCTCTTTAGGGTCCAATATCTATTCTAGTCAAAATTATCCATTAGATTGCATCTTCAATTTCATTTTCTCCATCGGGTCCTGGCTGAGGGTTTAGTAGGGTTTTAGTTCTATTTTAATTCAAAAAAAATCAAAAATATTATTTTAAATTACCCTATTAACAACCCTGAGCTCTTTATATTCCCATGTATAACTTCAAGGGAGATCTGAGCATTTGAATGTGGACTATTTGAGTTTATTTTCACCATTTTGCACAAGTCTGAGTGGTTTTGGTCTTAAAAAGGATTCCTCATGAATTATCTACAAATTTAAGGTTATATAACACCTGTAATGACCTTAAAATCATGTTTCAATAGGTTAGAGTGCACATATCAAGCCAAAAATAAAGTTGACCCCCGTTAGATGTTAGGCCTAGTGTTGGCTTTATATCTTATTTGCAACTCTTAGTGGTCTAGACCATACAAATAAGATTATTTGAATTCCAAAATCTCAAACACACCTTTATACACCCCAAAATAATATTCCAATCCAATATATATCTCACTTAGGTCCAAAAGTGGAAATGGTCTCACATTTGGTCACTAGGCCTAATCCCTCTCTTTATGCTTGCATGTAACCTTTGCATTTTAGACCTCTCTATTGGATATATTTATTTTATGAAGTGTTTTCATATTTTTATGCATGTACTCCAACTATCCAAAACTATTTATTGTGTCCAATTAACTCTTCAATCACTCTTTTGCTTCTAAACTTCAAAACTGTAGGGTTTGTGTATGGGGAAAGTACCCCTTATCTGAGATAAAATAGGGAAACTTCCCATATATGTCTAAAAAAACACTTGTGTGTGATTAATTAAGTCTCATATATTCCCTCCACAAAATTATAGCTCTTGGTTTCATGATCTGACCCTTCAAATCCTTGAAAAACCAAAATAGACTTATTATAAGGCAGACTATCAAGGTTTCAATGGCATGAACTGAGTTTACTTGATTAGGGTTACTTCATTTGATGGATATCCACCTATGATAGTGTTATGAGATAATTTTATTCATTAAAAATTTTATTTTATTTTGAAAAAACACTCCAACCTCTTTACATGCTTCTTTCATGCATGAATCCTTAAGACTGTGTTTTGCATGACTGATTGTGTTTTGTAAAATAAGGGTACCTGTAGATTATCTTTGTATGTTTTGGCTTGATAAATGACTTTACCAAACTCTCTTTAGTATATTTTAACTCTTTATTATTCATTTACATTCATTTACATGCAATTCAAGTGTTTAAACATCGCTTTCTAGCCTATTGCTTATCACAGTCATTAAGGTTGGTTGTAGGTGTGCATTTAGGATTATCAGGGGTTTGTATAGGTTTATTCATCATGTTTAGAGATTATTTATATGATAAAGGTTTTGAATAAGGTGATCATAAATTTTTTTCATCGCTCCACTTCTATATACCCCTTTACATGCCTCTTGAACACCCAAACTGAGTTCCTTCTCTGCCTCTGACTGAGAAACTCTACTTGCCCCTGTCTATAGGTGAGTATGGGACTAACTGAGCTTGGTCATGATGTTGGAGAGACTCCCTTGAACCCATTTTAAGTAATATAACATGTATGTCATTTTTAAATCACTTTTGTGTTTCATCAAAACCCAAACTGTACTCTCCTTGGACTGACACTTCTCCCCTTAAGACCCTATTGTAGGTGTGTTTTTATGGGCCTGTGTACGAACTAGAAGTGTACATGGAATAAAAATAAGGTATACCCTTCTCATTTGATTATACCATAGGTTATTAATGCCACTTTAGTCATTTGGAAACATTTTCATGTGTTTTCAAGTCCTAATTTATTATTTTAGGTGAGAAAGGGGTTATTTCAAATCAAACCTGTAGACATTAATGCATGCATTCAGTATATAAATTGACAAGTTTGGGCCATCCAAAACCCAATCTCTATTTCTCATCCTCCTTTCAAACTTGGAATAATCCTTATCCTTGATATATAATTCAAGGAAAACATACTTATATGCATCTATATTCTTGGCAACTTTGTTGTTTGCTTTTGACAAAAATGCTAGGACCTTTATTTTGCATTTTAAAGGACTAAAGGCCTGAAACAATCTTGTTACTTTGAGCATGTTTTTCAACATCATATGCCAACTTGACATCTAAAACACAAATATCATATTCAACACAACATGATAAAACTTCCAAGTAAGGTTTCATCATGTTACAACACTTCCATATAAGTATTCAATTCTCTATCAACACCACCTGTAGGTGGTCCTTTTCAAGGTGCAGGCAGACAGTAAGCAGGATTAGTGCAATGGCATAAAATTTGGCCTTAAATGGATTATAAACTTATTTTAATACCTTAAAATTCATTATTTTAATTCTAAAACTCTTGAAATAAGTGTCTAAACTCTTTCTACAATGTGGATTTGAGCTTCATGGCACCTGTAGGTGGCAGTCCATGACTGCCTGACTATAATTTATTGCTCATGACTATAAAACATGAAGTTGCCTTGGATAATGAGGTTTAAAAGTGGATAGAGAATAAATATGACATTGTAAACATATAAAATACACTAACACAACCATATGAATCCATGAAGAAGCACAAAGCTCCTGAAACTTGTGAAAATTGCCCATAACACAAACTTATGCTCCTTTTGCAACATGAGACAAATTTGCTTATCCAAACACCATGGATAATTAAAAAAATTATGGGTATAATTTGGTAATAAATTCAAAATCATATATAACTAATATTATTAAGTGGTTTCTATGGGCTTGCCTAGAATGAAGCAAAACTTGTAGGGTTCACAGATTTGCAAGTAGAAAAACATAGTCAACTTCAAATGAATGATTCATAAAGCATAATTGATCATTATTCAAAATCCTACTATGAAAATAAATTTATTTTATCTTACTATTATCTCCCAAAGGAATTTATCTTGAAACTCCTTGTGTTGACTATACCAAGTACAAACTTGCAAGTCACTTTTACGTGTCTAGAAAGCCAAGAAAAGAGTGGAATGGTTTTGAGCAAGAAATGACACTTACAAATCAATTAAATCATGAATATGAGTTTTGAGAATATTAATATTCATATTTACACCTTTTTAAAGTGGCACACTTCCCAATGAGGTCATACAAGTTCCATTTTCTTCATTTCTTTAAGAAAACTAACTTTTCTCTAAATGACCTACCATCTTTCAATTACTAAAAGTTATTTAAGAATTTTAAGGACACATAATAAATGACATCACCAATAATAACCTTCACATTTACCAATAAACTTGTACAAAGCATTAAATTCACCCTTTTTGACCCTTAAAATGACTCAAAATGATAAATGGACATAAAACCAATTGACCAAAGCAATATAACATTGACATCAATTGAACTATAATTCACCTTATGACAACATATTAAACCCCATAAAAGACCTAAAAAGTCAATTTTTTACCTATAAGTTCCCTAATTTAACTTAAAATTCAAATTTGGTCAACAAATTGGTGACTCATAGGGGTAGTATGCATGTTATACTAACTAGACCAATAGCCTTATCGGTCCATTGGGATTAGGAGACATCTAGATACTGAGACAAATAGGGAAATTTTTGACCATTGACCATAAGCTTGACCAAAACAAGACAACTAATGACTACCTCAACCATACAAAGCAAAGGACACACACAAAACAAAACAAGCAAACTAATAGGACACACACACACACATGTGCTCAAAGCACTTAGGGGAATCTGCAAATAACTATTATGTACAACTAACAACGAAGCATACCTCCTTCTGAGATCAAAGGGAAAGTTTCTTGAATCTCCTTTTGCATGAAATGGATGAGGGTGTTGTTGACATAGTGGATTGCACCCTTGACATGAGGCCGAGCTCCTGCCTTCCACACGTCAAAATGGAAACTCCCCTCTTGCCTGTGGGTATGGCAAAACTGGGGGGAGAGTCTCTAGATAAGGGCTAGCTCCCTTTGATGTATCCTTTAGGTCCTATATTTCCTACTGCTAACAAATAAATGAAAAAAGGGGGGGTTGAAAAGGGAGAAAGATGCTTAAAATAGAACCTAAACCTCAACTAAAAAGGTGATACACCAAAAAAGTTGATCCACTCAACCTGAACATACACTCTTCACCAAGAACAAGCTCCCATACACTTCATTTGACATGAGAAATCCTTCTGCATCAGTAAGATAGGGGTCCGTGGATATACAAGGAGGAAGAACTACTAGAGGCATTCTAAGACACACTATGGTAGTCTATTCACAGGGACCTATACTCCTCTAGGGACACTTCTGGCTAACCTACAAAAGGAGAACTCACAATGCACTAGACATGTTGAAATCATCTTACGAAAGCATAAAGTAAAATGACTTAACATAAAACAAAGGCATAGACACATATGAAAGTGCAAGCTCAAATAGAGGTAAAAATGCTATGTCTCAATTCAAGGTAAAATCTGGTAGAGTTTTGCCTTACAAGCGCAGAGGTTTTTTGGGCAGAGCTTTGCCTTACGGGCTAAGAGATTCCTTCAAAATGAGAAGTTTACAATATATAGAAAGAGGAGAAGAAGTAAAGGCACCCCTTTTGAAAAAGACTTTTGGTGCCCTTTGACAAGTGGCCCATGTGTGCTGAGGGCGTTGGGAAGAGGAATCCATTGAAATATAAATGTTGTGTTGGCTCCTGCTTTGACTTTGGTGTTCAAACATTAATGTGAAAGCATGGGCCGCACCTATTTTCTATGAATAGACTGCTTCCTTTAGACATTCATGCAGTTTGTTTGCTCATAAATGCAAAGTGGAGAAATCAAACCATGCCACTTACTATTTGTGCCATTTGATGACCACTTGGCAAGCACTGTTCCAACTACAGGAGTAAATCCTTGAGTCAACACCCCTTTTCCACCTGGACCATTTTGTCTATTTTTGCACCTTGTCTCTTCCTGGCTTTGTCTCTTTCTGGCTTCTTCGGCCCTCGAGGCTATCTTTTTGGTGGGTCACTGAATTCACTCACGGCTTGTCCTTAAGCTTTTCAAAATCAATGGCTATTTCACCACCTTAAATTGGACGTCTACGCACCCATCACTGGGCATTTAAACTTCTAGCAGCTAATTTTTCATGCTTGATTTTGACGTCTTCAGGCCCATCACCCCTTAGAATTTCTTCGGCCTTTTCCTTTCCTTCAGCTTTTCTCTGGTCGGGCTTTGTCCTCTTTGTTCGAGCTTTTGTTTCGACCATTTTTCTCATAGACAAAATGTCTGCAAGAATTGTCTCGCTCATTTCCTTCAAAGTTTTCTCTCAGGCCTTTTTCCCGCGGCCTCTCCCGAATTTCTTCAAACTTTTTGTCTGAAGGAATTCCTTCAGACAAAAGTCTAAAAGAAATATTTTATGCCTTTGCCTTAGTCTCTTAATTTAGTGGGATTTTCTTTTGAAGAATTTCTTCAGACAAAATGTCTGAAGAAATTCTCCCTTTCTTACCTTGAACAATTTCGAAAGAATTCTGACTTGCCTTATTCAATTTCCCAAAGGAAAACCTACCCTTTCAGCCTTCTCTTTGGCCTCTTTGCAAATGTTCCATGCCCTCCACAAGGGCACTTGAGTCTAGAACTGCCCTCTGCAAGGGCACTTGAATGGTTCCTTTTGCACCTAAGTTTTGGGAACTTGTCGCTTTCCTGCAGAGTCCATAGTTCTCAGCTTGCAGAGTCTATAGAAAAATACCTATAGAGTCCGTAGAAAAGCCTACAGAGTCCATAGAAAAATGCCTGCAGAGTCCATAGAAAATCCTATAGAGTCCATAGAAATTTATAGACTTGTGTAAAATCAAATTTATGTACTGGCTTAGAATAGCAGGGAAAAAAGGGGGGGGCAATTTTGGCCTATAGGACCAAAATGGTCAACAGGTGCCAAGCATGTTTCTCTTTAGATTGAACACTTGATGAATCAGACCTATTCCTTGGCACTTCACTTGACTTTTTCTCAAGTAGATCATCTTCAAATAGGTCTTTAATGTATACATATTCCTCTTAACTTTGTTTACATACTTCATGTTGCTTCCCACTCTCTTTCTCATGATCAATTTTCATCTTCTTTGTAGGCATGGTCTCAAAAGGAATGATCTCTTGTTCTTTGAAATATTGAGGCCAATAGAGGTTTGTCTTCACATCCTTATGCTGATGTGCACTTTATTCTTGCTCACTTATGATATGTTGGACAATGTCATATTTCTTACCATCACTTGTAACTATCTCTAAAGGAGTTATAGACCCCTTGAGAGATTTATATTCTTTGAAAATGTCCTAAAATATCTACCATAAGTCATCATCTTCACCTTGATCAGCATCATGAAGGGGAAAAACAAGAGAGACTCCTTCAACTTCTTCCTTAGATTCCAAAAGGACCTCTTTTAAGATTTCTTCCTCAACACAAGGAGTGTATGCTTCATCATCAGCTAAACAAGGAGATTCAACACAAGAACTCACCTCTTATTCATCACTCAAGACCTCTTGAGATTTTTAAAATTGCACCTCAATTGTCATTATCTAATTTTTTTTGTCAATGGCTATAAGATCTTCAATCTCTTATTAGTGATGCCGAGACTAGGCATTTTGAAATCTGATGACCTAGCCCAATAAGGATGCCAAGTAGTTGCACTTTGTTCAAGTAAGAGTTCTAAATTTTCCTCAACCACTTGCTCTTCTTGATTTTCCCACACCACAATTCCATCAAGGCAAAGGGTTATGGGATGAGGACAAGATTAACTAGTTGGTGGAGGTGGAACATAGGGCTCAAAATCATATTGAGAACGCAAAGTAAGAGGTTCTTTTTGGAGCTATTGAGGAAGGGGAGGTAGACCTTGGGCTAAAACAATTTGATTTTCTTCCTTCCACTTTCCAAAGACTTCATTCTCATATAATTTAGCTTGAGGGATATCTTAAGGAAGGGTATATGGGGTGTGTTTAGGCATAGGATCTTCTTTTGGGTCTAAACCTTCCATCTCACCTTGACTTAGCAATCTCATCTTTGCCTCTAACTCTTCAATTTGCTTGGCTAGGTTCTCTTGGAAAAGTCTTTCTTGAAGATCATAGGAATCAACATGAGTATGAGGGATATATGAGGGTTGACATGGAACACAAGAATCTTCTTGAGGAAAGGTGGGGAGAACTTGCAAAGGATCAACTCCATTCTCCATTTCACATTCCTTGACAATGCTTCTATCTTTTTTCTTTCCCCATGATTCCACTATCCTGCTCCATATTAGGATGTTAGGATTATAAGCCTTTTCTTAAGGAATGGTAGGAGGACTTTTTATAAGGTCAATATTCTTCTCAACTTCACACTCTTTGTGAATACTTTTTTCTTCCTTATTTCCCCATGACTCCACTATCTTGTTCCACCTTAAGATATTGGGATTATGAGTCTCTTTTTGAGGTGGTGGGGATGCATTATGAGAGGTCAATAAGGGCTTGAACTCCACTTCCTTTTCTACCAACATGGACTAATACATATAAATATTTTCCAATTCAATTTGCCTATCAAGATTAGCTTCAAACATAAGATTTTTCCTTTCAACTCTCTCCTCCAACTGATTGGGAAAAGGATGACTTTGATATCTTTGATTTGGCTCATGAGTAAGGGTCATATATGGCTGATAAGAAAATTTAGTAACTAGATATAAAGGCTGATAGGTATGGTGAGTTTGCCTTTCATGAACTCCTAACCTATCCTCTAAGGAAGAGACTAGACCACTCACATCAAGCATCTCACTTGTGAGCCTTTGCCAATTGGCTCTCTCAATAGGTACCCACTCTCTTTTGATCAACTCTAATGCTTCTCTCACCCTATGAATAAGATGACTAGGAATCTCTAGACCACATCCCCTTTGAGTATCAAGATCTAACATATACCTTTCATATCCCAAGAGTGTCTTCTTGAAAGTGGAAATGGGTTGGCTTGAGAAGTGGTTAGGTTGACTAGGAGGAGCAAAATATTGAGGAGGCTAGTTATAGGATTGATATACTTCGTGAATAGGATGAGAAGTATCATATTAGGGCTTATGAAATTCATATTGAGGTTGGTGAAGATCATGACAAGATTGACCAAGGACTTTTTCATATTGATATGGAATGGCATAAGCTTGCAATGTCTCACCAACTTGTAGAGAATAAAACTCAACACCAAAGTCAGCCATGAAACTTCACTAAAAAAAACAAAATAAATAAATACATTTATAAAAATATTAAAATGATAACCTAGGTTGATTTACCAGCTGATATATCTTCAGAGTCGTTATTGATGCTTGAATAGATGCCTCCAAAGGATGATTGTTGAGTGACAATACCAAAAATCTCTCAACTTCTTGGACCAAGAGTCCCACCAGGCATGCCAAAAAAAATTGTCACTTATATTTTCACCCTTTGAGGAGATTCAAATCTCTCCTCATCTAAGTGTCACAATGGTATCACCTCTAAGCTTGTGGGAAGCCTAGGGAATGAGGTGAATCTCTAGATAGGGCTATCTCCCTTGATGTACCGCTTTGGATTATAACTACTAATAAAATTGGGGGTGAAAAGGGAGAGAGATAAGTGAAATAAAACTAACCTAAGGGAGGTGATAAATCAAATTTATTGATGACATCCAACCATATGCATATTACACTTGAAATCAAAGGACAAACTGAGCATACACTTCTCCAGTCTTCATCTTCTCACATCAATGTTACAATGTGAGGTTATGGATGAATGTGCAAATATATGAGGACTATACAAGAGGCATATGAGGTTACTAATTGAAATAATAACTCACTAAATCCTTTACATCTCCTAAAACACTTCACATGCCCTGCAAGAAGAGGTTTTCCAATTGTAAATAGGATGAAAGAATGACAAAACCTGCTAAGGAATCCATACTCTTCACATATACAAAATCAAAAATTACAAATAAACACAATAATAATATTCATGGAATAGTAAAAATCAGTTTTTTTATTTATCAAAAGGTATACATTTGAGTAGGGCTTCGCCATACTTAGGTGGAGCATAGAATAGAATGGCCAAAATGGGTAGTTCTTATAGAACTTGAGAGAAAGAGAAGAAGAGAGAAGTCAAAAGGTCACAAGGACACTTATAAATATAATATAAGTATTTACTTGTGAATTTGAGAATGATATGGGACAAACCATACAAGGTTTGGAAGCATAAGTGTCAATTCAAGGCATAAACTTCATGAAAAGTGGCACGAAATTCCTCATTCTGGCTTTAAAAACTACCTTCATGATTTGGACCTATTTAAACACATTATAACTGATTAAGAGTGGGTAAAATTATTTTAATGTAATGTTATGATATCATACATGCCTTTCCATGCATTGGTTGCATGCCTGGTCCTCTAGAAATCTTTGAAAGTGAACCATCATCATTTGTTGTCCAGAAAACTCTCTTTTCATGCACCCTACACATTTGGCTTCCAAAAAGGCATAATTTTTCCATTAAAATCCATAAAACATAGTGGATGACATGTTTCACGTCCCTCCATAGCCTTAGAATCATTAGGGATACCTTAAAATTACCCCACTTGAGGATCTCCACCCTTCTCACTAGCTTGTTCAATAGGCCAGTTTTGACTGGCAGAGTTAAATCACCTAGTTGAGACACTTAGGAATATTTTCAAGGAACTAAATTGACATGGGGAATTATATTAAGTCTCAAGCTTCCACCCCATGTGATTGGAATCTCTTGAAACCTCTTATAACCTTTAAAACACAAAAAATAGTGAGAAAAACTATGTTTCTACCCCCATCCATACAAGTCTATACGGCTCAAAATCAATTCATGGATCCTAATGGAGTAATATTCAATATCCAATATCTATTCTATTCAAACTATTCCATTATATTTCATCTCTAACTTCATTTCCTCCATCGGGTCCTGGCTGAGGGTTTAGTAGGGTTTTAGGTATGTTTTCCTTCTTAAGGTTGGTTCATAAATTTTAGACATCAAACCTTCAAAAAATTGATCTTAAATTACCCTATTAACATCCCTGAGCTCTTTATATTCCCATGCATAACTTTAAGGGAGATGTGAGCATTTGAATGTGGCCTATTTGAGCTTGTTTTCACCATTTTGCACAAGTCTGAGTGGTTTTAGAGTTAAAAAAGGCTTCCTCATGAATTATCTACAAATTTAAGGTTCTATCACACCTATAATGACTTTAAAATAATGTTTCAATAGGTTTTAGTGCACATCTCAATCCAAAAATGAAGTTGAACCCCCTTTATATGTTAGGCCTAGTGTTGGCTTTGTAGCTTGTTTACAACTCTTGGTGGTCTAGACCATTAAACTAAGATTATTTAAATTTAAAAAGATCAAAAACACCTATATACACCCCAAAAACATATTCCAATCCAATATATATCTCACTTAGGTCCAAAAGCGGAAATGTTCTCACATCTAGTCACTAGGCCTAATCAATCTCTTTATGCTTGCCTGCAACCTTTGCATTTTAGACCTCTCTGTTAGATATATTTCATATATTAAGTGTTTCAATATTTTTATGGATGTACTCCAACTATCCAAAACTATTTTTTCTGTCCAACCAACTCTTCAATCACTCTTTTGCATCTAAACTTCAAAACTGTAGGGTTTGTGATGGGGAAAGTACCCCCTGTCTGAGACAATATAGGGGGTACTTTCCTTATCTATACAACAAAAAAAAACACTTTTTTGGTCTTCCTCAAGTCTCATATATTCCCTCCATAAAATTCCAGCTCTTGGTTTCATGATCTTACCCTTCAAATCCTTGAAAAACCAAAACAAATTTATTATAAGGTAGATTGTCACGGTTTCAATGGCATGGACTAAGTTTACTTGATTAGGGTTACTTCCTCTAATGTATATCCACTTTTGAGAGTGTTATGAGATCATTTTATTCATTAATAAGTTTATTTGAGTTTTAAAAAACATTCTAACCTCTTTACATGCTTCTTTCATGCATAAATCCTTAAGATTGTGTTTTGCATGACTGATTATGTTTTACAAAACAGGGGCACCTATAGGTTATATTTGTGTGTTTTGGCTTGATAAATGCCTTTACCAACCTCCCTTGAGTCTCCTTTAACTCTTTATTATTCATTTACATTAATTTTAATGCAATTTAAGTGTTCAAACATCACTTTTTAGCCCGTTACCTATCATAGTTATTAAGGTTGGTTGTAGGTGTGCATGTAGGATTATCAAGGGTTTGTATAGGTTTGTTCATCATGTTTAGATATCATTTATATGATCAAGGTTTTTAATAATTTTATCACTAGTTTTTTTCATCACTCCACTTCTCTATACCCCTTTACATGTCTCTTGAACACCCAAACTAAGTTCCTTCTCTTCCTCTGACTGAGAAACTCTGCTTGCCCCTGCCTATAGGTGAGTATGGGACCAACTGAGCTTCGTCACGATGTTGGAGAGACTCCTTTGAACCTATTTTAGGTCATATAACATGTATGTAATTTTTAACTCACTTTTTTGTTTCATTGAAACCCAAACTGTACTTTACTTGGACTAAGACACTTCTCCCCTTAAGACCTTATTGTAGGTGTGTTTTTTTAGGCTTGTGTAAGGACTAGAAGTGTACATGGAAGAAAAACAAGGTATACCCTTCTCCATGATACCCTAGGTCATAAATTCCAATTGAGTCATTTTTAATCATCTTCATGTGTTTTCAAGTCCTAATTTTATATTTTAGGTGAGAAAGGGGTTCTTTTGGATCAAACCTGTAGACATTAATGCATGCATTTAGTGTATAAATTGATAAGTTTGGGTCATCCAAAGCCCATTATTCATTGTTAATCCTCCTTCCAAACTTGTAATAATATTTATCCTTGATATATGCTTCAATTAAAATGTACTTATATGCATCTAGAGTCTTGGAAACTTTATTTTTTGCTTTTGACAAAAATGCTAGGACTTTTGTTTTGCATTTTTAGGACTAAAGGCCTAAAATAGTCATCTTGTTACTTTGAGCATGTTTTTTAACTTCATATGCCAAATTAACATCTCAAACACACCTATCATAGTTAAAAAAACATGATAAAACTTCCAAGTAAGGTTTCATCATGTTACAACACTTCCATAAAAGTATTCAATTCTTTGTCAACACCTGTAAGTGGTCTTTTTCAAGGTGCAGGCAGACAATAAGCAGGATTAGTGGAATGGCATAACATTTGGCCTTCAATGGATTCTAAACTTATTTTCATACCTTAAAATTCATTATTTTCATTCTAAAACTCCTAAAATAAGTGTCTAAACCCTTTTTACAACTTGGATTTGAGCTTCATGGCACTTGTAGGTGGTAGTCCATGACTGCATAAAACATGAAGTTGCCTTAGATAATGAGATTTTAAGGAGGATGTAGAATAAATATGACCTTGGAAACATATAAAAGACACTAACACAACCATATGAATCCATGGAGAAGCACAAAGCTCCTAAAACAGGTGAAAACTACCCATAACACAAACTAATACTCCTTTTGTGACATGAGACAAATTTGCTTATCCAAACACCATGGATCATGAAAATAAGTATTGGGAGAATTGGGGAAGAAATTAAACATCCTTTAGATTCAAAATAAACAAGTTTTTTATGTGTACTTGCCCAAAATGAAGCAAAACCTGTAGGGTTCATAGATTTATAAGTAGAAAAACATAGTCAACTTCAAATGAATGATTCATAAAGAAAAATTGATAATTATTCAAACTCCTACTATGAAAATGAATTTATATAAGCATAATATCATCTTCCAAAGGCATTTTTCCTAAAACCCCTTGTGCTGATTTTACTAATTACAAACCTGTAAGTCACTTTTGTGTGTCTAAAAAGCCAAGAAAAGAGTAGAATGGTTTTGAGCAATAAATGAAACTTCTAGATCAATTAAATCATGGAGATGAGTGTGGGGAATATTAAGAGTCATATTTCCACCTTTCCCAAGTAGAACACTTCCCAAGAAGGTTGCATAAGGGCCATTTTCTTTCTTTCTTTAAGAAATCTGACTTTTCTCTAAACAACCTACCATCTTTCAGTTATTCATAGTTGGTTAAGACTTATAAGGACACATGGGACATGAAATAACCTATTATAACATTTTTATTTCTTAATAAACTTGTACAAATCATTAAATGCACCCTTTTTGACCCTTAAAATGACTCAAAATGATAAATGGACATAAAACTAATTGATCAAAGTCAATATAACATTAATTGACATCAATTAAACTATAATTCACCTTATTAAAACATATTAAACACCCTAAAACACCTATAAAGTCATGTTTTTACCTATAGGTGCCCTAATTTGACTTAAAAGTCAAATTTGGTCAATAAGTTTCACACAATGTTAAAATGTCCTTGTAGATATTATATTACTTTAGGAATTTGAGGATTGAAATTTTAGCATGTGTGTTGCTCTATCGGTCAATAATATCATGTATTTTTTATTTGATAAAAATTTTAGGCATAGGAGGAACCTGTTATATAGTAACATGTGGTGGGATAGGTTAGACACCCTTGCCTTTTTTATTAGTGATAACGTGGACCATGTAATCCAATATAAACCATAGGTAAAGAATCGGTGAGGGATGGTAACTATCACTTGAATATGATCTAGGTGGAATAAAGGGTTGGGATCATACACGTTGGTGTCTAGATACCGACTTTATATTATTATAAAAGGAGTTGTAGAAATAAACTTGATTCTTATCCTTTCTTAGGTTTTTATTTAATTTAACCATGTACGAAGAATAACAAAAAAGAGTTACCATGAAATATTGTAAAAATAAATAAATGGTATATGCATCCATGATTAATTCATTTAAAAGAAATGGAAATCTAAAAAATATTTTTAGCTTAGAAATTATAAATTATAGAAAAAAATAAGAAACCCTAGGTCCGATAAGGTTAGTAACCAAAGATCAGGTCACCAAAGGTTTAACACTGAATGTAGATATGCAAGTGCATAGGATTAAAAAATTGGAATAGCTTTTACACAAGGGTGGTGAACTAATTTAATTATTGGGTCAATTAATAGAAAACTCAAACAAATAGTATTCTGAATTTATACAACTAAGATTGTTAAAAATAATAAAGTACAACTATTGATAGATATTGTAATATATTAGAAATAAATTATTCTTAGTTGGTTTACTATGAACATTCAAGTCTAGGTAAGAAAAATCTATTAGTTGATTGTAATATGATCCTAAAATAGTCATCAGATTTTACAAATGTTTTTTATGTGGCCTCAGACACTTATGTTGAATTTAGATAGTTGTGTTGACACAGGTGTCCAACTTTACTACAGGGGTCTTGTACAAAATATTAACTATATCTTGATGCAACCAACTAGAGTCTTTTGAGTTTTATTGCCTTTCTTCTGATGTTTTAGATCATGTGCATGGGGTTTTGCCCTTTGTCAAATGATAAACTCATATCTCTTCACCCTTGGAGTGACTACGGGAAAAATGGGTTAGTGGGCTCATGGTGTCAAGCTAACCCCAAAGACCGCTCTATTAATGGGTGATGCATACATATCCAATACTCTAAAGAGGGCCTCAAAATAGTATAGTTCTCCATTACATGTTGGCTTATGTGTGCACAAGGGTGCAATATGTGAGAAGTAAAGACATGTAGTGACCTAGCTTGTAACTTGATGAATATGACTAATGGGATACTCTTTGAATGTTTCAGACCTATATAAACATGGATCCCATGATTGATATGGAAATAGGGACAAATAGAGAATATTTTCTCACTTTAATGCTTGATTAAGTGCTTCTTGGTATATTTCCTTGTGAGTTATATGTGATTTCCAGGTGAGGAATGAATCAAGGTTGGTCTTGTATATATACCAATCCCTTTTGTAAATATATCACATCAAAGCACTTAGGTCAACCTTTTGGAAATGTTCTTTTCTCAAAATGGATAATTGTGTCAATGCATGTGTCTTCCTAGGATGCAAGTGTCCAGGAAGATAAAAACATGTATAGGTCCAAAACTAGCATTGAAGGATAATAATTAAGTTTAGAGCTTTTTACACAGTATAGAAGGCTTGGGTCATTAGAATAAAAATGGTTGGACAAAGAGATAATCAATTTGGTACAAAGAAATACTGAACATGAGCCTTTCAATATAAGGAAGGTATGTAACTAAAAGGTACAAGTGTGATAGGTATTTTCCAAGTGTACAAGACAGAGGTACTATATAAATTAGATTTTAATATCTACAGAAACAATTTTCTATATATTTTTTATTGTACTATTTGACTTTATGCATGGTTTGGAGTTCATGTATGTAAAAAATATGTAATTTATTTCTAATTTTAAATGTCCTTTGACTATAAGGATAAAAGAAAAAAATGAGATTAAAATATCAGATTAGAATTTTGAACAACATTAATTAGGTAATTAAAAATAATTTCACCTCTCATATTAGTTTTTAAACTTGTATATTCTAATAGAACCAAATCTAATGGTTAAAATTATATTTTCCTTTGTTAACACAAAACATAACTTTTAGTGTTATGTTTATGCCCATCGAAAAATGTATTTTAAAAAAAAAAGTTTGATTACATTATAAAACATGTTCAAGAAATAACCAGTATGTAATTTTGCAATGCAGATTTTTTTTTTAAGAATTTTTTTTATGACATATACAACATGTGGAACTTTGCATTGTAGTTTTTTACCATTATTCCTATATGGTCCTAGAAACAAATTAAAAAAAATTAAAAGACAAAAAAAATGAGGAAACAAATGCTACGTAAATTTCAATTTATGTTGAAACATACAGGCCACAAACTGAATAATACTTTGTAAGGATTGACGATGCTCTAAATCAAGAAAATATTTTTAAAATTAAATCACTCAATTATACTGTTGATAATTATCTTTTTGACATAATTTAAGTTTTATTACACATCTAATATGATACGAATTAGGATAGTAGACTATTTCATAACTTCTTTACACAATGTAATAAAATTATATGCCCATTAATTACACCCAAATGTGTTATTTATTTACATAATATACATGAGAAGAGCACATATTTTCATAGAATGAGAATTTCTACAAAACAACTTATAGATAAGGTGAAAGCAGTCATTGGGGTGACATATTTTGCATACAATGGCTATCCAAATTATTAGACATACCAATTTGCATTTGGTCTCTAAAAAATTAAAATAAATATTTGTAATTTAATTAATATAGTTCCATTTCATTGTACTCGATTTTGTTTCATAATAAAATCCCCATTAGTGGCCACCTTGACCCATTATTTTTCAAAATAATATGCATTAATTACTCAATATAGGATAAAAAGTCTTCAAATACAAGCAACAATCTTCTTTCCTAATAGAATGTCATTATTCATGAAGTAGAAGCACATGGTCTGTATAGTATAACTCAATTTAGCTCAGATTGTGGCAAAAGCTTATGCAATGCCATTAGTTGCTTAACTAAGCAAGAATTTGATGGTCACACTTTTCAATGATATATTGCTTAGTCCTTTTGCATCATAATTATTGGTGATAATAGCCATGTGATGGCTTCGTTGTAATTTTTTAAATAAGAACTAATAAAAGATAACACAAAAAATATTTTCAAGTGGTAAACATATTTTATAATGATTGGAATGTCATATGAAAAAAGTGGCATTGAGGGGAATGAATTTTTCTACCCATGGCTTTCAAACATTCTACAAACCAAAATTCAAATATGTTCATCAAAAACCAAAATCATTGCCAAAGTATATTATAATTATCCTCATCCACAAAAAATAAACAATGTAATTTACTTTGAAATAGATACAACTCATTTTCAATACTATCCACTAAAAATAATGCCTCAAACACATGTTACACTTGAAATGCCTGATGGCATTGACACAAGTGAATCAAATCTTTGCACTTTGAAAGATTATAAAACAAAAGACAACATTATCTATTATCATGGAATGTGATGCATATCATATTTCTATTACAAATATACTTTAAACTAAGAACAAATACTAAATATCATTACACTTTATGAAAACAATCATATGTAGACAAAAACCAAAGTTGTATACATTGAAACAACATGATGAAAAATATAAAAAGCCATTAACATATATCTAAAATCAAATAAATACACACCATCCATGTTTTTGTAGTTTGTGAATGCTTTCATTTTAAAAAATACATTATTTAAATTGATAATACTATTGTTCACACATTTTCTTCTATTTCTATTGACACAAAATTAAAAACAATTGTGTAAGGATAAAAAATATGCAAACAAAGCAAAAAATCTCTTGACGATGAAAAACTTCCAAAGTTTGTTGATCCTTTTAACATTAGGAGAAACAAAAAGGATGAAGGTTGTGCATAAGTTAAACTTTTTAGAATAGAGACTAGTTTCCTTGTGAAAGGCCTTTGCACAAATATGAGAATTTGGCTATAAATGATCACAATTTGGACTCACTTAAAGAAGTATAAATGTTCCTATAGACTTTGATTGAATTCAACAATCATTGCCTAAATAACTAGATGAGATTGAAACATTTACAATCAATCTAAAGTTCAAATTGAAATACAAAAATGCATATTTAAGAGGAAATGTTTGACCTGCATGTGTCATGGACACATTGGCAAAGCTTTTACAGACCCCACTATATAAACAGGAAATAATTTTTATTAATTATGATTGGAAAAATAACTTCAAAAAAAAAATCAAAGAAGTAATAAATGATATTCACCTTGATGAAGCCAATGAATTTGACACACGTGCAAATGACTCAAAACCAATTAATAAATCTCTCGTGTATGGATTTAGCCAAGAATGGTTAATTAAAGACTTGGAATATGAAATTGTTGAGATTACTCCATTTAAAGGATTCAAACCATCAGATGTCATTAAAGACAAGTTCTTAGAAGAAATAAACTTTCCAATTCTTTATTATGGCTACATTCATCCTAACGATGTCACACAAAAAATTTCATACCCCAAAAAAGTGGAGTGGGAGCTCTTACACTAATAAAATGATATTGTTACATGCATTACTAATATCTTATTCAAAGTTATTAAAATAATTTTACAACAGGTTTCAAGTCATGTTTGAAAATTCATATGTAAATGTTAATTGAAAGGAAAACAACATTATGCCAAATATGTTAAAGACAAAAGAAACCTAGGCAAAAACTTAAAATCATTGATAGGCTATAGAGCTTTCAAAACCATTTAAACACCTCCTGACTATGTTGAAAACTCAAGAAAAAAAAATGCAATGATCAGGCAATTGGGACTACCGACATTTTTTGCTACATTAACAAGTGTTGATCACTTTTAAGAGTCATTATGTCATGCCTTACAAAAATTATCTTCCAAAAACAAAAAAAACATGATGAAAACATTGAATAAGAGAGCATTGATACGATGATTACGAAAAACCCAGTTCTCTACACTTGTTATTTTAACCATAGATTTAGTACATTTAATATATATATATATATATATATATATATATATATATATATATATATATATATATATGTGTGTGTGTTACAAAATGAATAATTATTTTGTAAAGTTTTAAATGACTTTTTATGTCACAAAATTAAAATAGAGGAAGTGAGTGTTTGCCTTTTATGGTTTGGGTACATGGTTCACCAATATATGGACGTCATTTAAATATTGTATCAATAAAATTATAAACATTATTTATTTTGTGATTCAACATTGCTTAATGTGAATTTGGCTAAAATATAAGCACAAGTAAATAATATAAAAAATATCATTACATATTCAATTCCCCATTGCCTCAAATGCAAAGATCCACAATATTAGAGCCTTTGGAGCAAATCAATGAGCTATACAAAGAAAATTATTTATTTATTTCAACTCGAGCATAAAAAAATATGCCAAAAACACAACATTTGAAATGTTCTTGCATGATGCAAATTTGTCTAAAACATAATATATACTTTTGTGGCAATCTTGTATTTCGTAACCTATTATAATGTTAAAATGGTATCCATCAAATACTTGGTTAAATGTTTTTTTAAAATACGACTCTACACCATGGTATGCAAACACATATGCACAATTCATCCTTGATTTATCTATTGTTGCAACATGTTGTTACTCTTATATGACAAAGTTTGATCATACATTAACAAATGTTTTTCATAAAGTGTGTGAATAATTTGCATGTAGTAATGAGAATATACCATAGTCTATATGAAAACTAACAAATATTCTCCTTAAACATCAACGAATGTCTAATCACCAATTAATTCACATTGCAATTTCATTGCCATTACATTATAGTTAAAGTAAAATAGTTTTCATAAACACATCACCATTAAAAAATAAAACATTCATCTTGAAGAGCCTAAAACTAGTAGAACAAGAACCTAATGGTTCAAAAGACATAATTTATACTTCTCCTATAGAAATATGTATTGTAAAACCAATGGATTTAGAACAAATATGCTTCATTAAATATGTAGCATATTATGTAGGAAATTTTTCAAATGACAAGAAATGAAAAAAATGCACATTATATGACATGCTACACACAATATGCACATAGATCCTGAAAACTATTATAAATAAAAAATGATGTTGTTTGTACCATACCTTGACAATGAAGAGACATTGACAGGAAAATTTAAAACATGGGCCAACACATACCTTGATCATAAGACACAAATAAATAAGATAGAAACCATATTTATTGGATAAACTATATCCAAATGGGGAAACATTGACATTGCTACAAAAAACATTGACATTACTTCTACTGTGTTATTTGACATTACTAATGATGATGAAATAAAAAAAAACATTTGCTAATGTTGAAAAATATGACATATATGCTTATTTGTATTATTCCAGAACTAACAAGTTATTTGATAGTCAATAAACAAATAAATTTCAAACAAGCAAACAACCATTTCTTATATGAAAAGAATAATACTTCAATTTGGGATTTTTTTCAATAGGGAGCAACAACTCATAGTTAAAGAAATTCCAATTTTTAAAAAATGGCTCCAAATACCCCAATCTATTTGTTATTAATAGGTGGAGCATGAATAGGAAAAACATTCACAACAAGAGTGATATATAAAACAGTAACACACTTCTATAACAAGCAACTTGATAGTTACCCTTTAAAATCATTGTTGCCTATTATGGAAAATCAGCATACAATGCAAATGGTGAATCTACACATTCTATCTTTCAAATTCCATATAGATATGCTAGCATGTTGCCATTAGACTCAAATACCTTAGATATCATAAGAAAATGTTTTGAACAATTAAGTCTCTTGCTTATTGACGAAGTATCTTTACTAGGATGTCACATTATTTACAATATAAACAAGAAACTCTATCAAATTATGCATACACCCACAAAAGCATTTGCAAATGTTAGTATTATATTTGTTGGATATTTCTATCAAACACAAACCATTAGAGATAAATGGATTTTGACCAACCAATCTTGCATAAAGAAATAATTGCATGCACCTTTTGGGTAGACAATGTAAAATGGTTTTAGCTACAACAAATCATGAGACAAAACAACCTGATGTTTTTTTGTTCTAAAATGTATCATAACTTGTGACCAAACTAAGGACGACATTGACAACTTTAATTCCCTATGCTATAGACCTCCTCCCAATGATCAAACATTCCTATATTTATTTCATATAAACAAACATGTAGATAATCACAATGCCAATTTTTTCCCTTTTGAATGAGGAAACATATAAATTTAATTCAATTGATAAAAAAAATGGATTCTATTTATGAAAATATTATAAATAATGAAAAAAAAATATGTCCCGATACAATAACCTTGAAACAAAACATGTTGGTCGAATCGATTGGTGGAAACTATGACATACAAGATGGCTTGGTAAATGGTGTAGATGAAATTATCAAACACTATACACCCAGAGAATTATACATCATTTGGATAGAATTAAATGAAATTATTTTATAATTTTTTATTGCTTTCTTCGCTTAATTTACAAGATACTTGGTGTATTTATTTCAATCTTCACTCTCTAGTTTACCAAATTTGAGGTCACATGCAAGGCATATTAGCTATAAATAATCACCACATATTCATTTAAGTTTGGATTTGAATTAAAATTGTCACTATATCTTAAATCTTGTTCTTTGAAGTATTTTATCAAGTAGTTCACATGGCTTTGCTAGAGTTATATATCGCAATAATATAGTTGGCCATAATTTTTATAATTCCATCTACTAAAAATAATCATAGCGACTTCTAACATTGTAATTTACCTTTAAAATCATGTTGATTCAATGTGAGCTATACATTTTGTATTCCCTTGATATGCATTCACCCCTTCTTTCTTAGAAAAAAAAAATGCCTTCTATTTATGTTAGCCTCCACCATGATGTTCACTCCAAATGCATCTCGTCTGTGATATTTATGTACTACATTCATCTTTGTGTCTTACATCCTTATCATTACATGGATGAAACTCCAACTTAACTAAACTCCATGTTGCCACACATCCATGAACTTGACAAAAGTCAAAGAGTTCTCAAATATTTCTTTACACCACATTTGAGGTGAACGACTCTCCAAATTAGCGGTCCCACTCAATATTATGTTGGCACCACTTATGCCACCCTTCCCATAGACATCATTTTAGATTAAATTAGATCCCATTTGATAACATGTGTGTGGGATTATAAGTCTCATGTAGTTTACAAGGAAAATGATAATGTGTTCAAGGCAGCTGTCATGGTGGGTCCACCTTATAC
The DNA here is from genome assembly GCA_037957365.1 of Torreya grandis. NCBI lineage: Eukaryota > Viridiplantae > Streptophyta > Pinopsida > Cupressales > Taxaceae > Torreya > Torreya grandis. The sequence goes on from JARHVA010000140.1 coordinate 6,737,167, forward strand.
ATGGTCACTAATTGGGTGTCAAATTAAATAAATTACAATTTATTTACCAATGGGTCCATGTGAGTAAACATTTGATGTAGAGGTATCTTTCTTTGATACACACTCTCGCTTATCTTGCTTCAACATGCTTACTCTTTAACAAAGACTTGTAGGAAAAATATCTCAATACATGATTCAAGGTTTATTTATTATGTTTGGTTTCTTATGACCATATATCTTCTTATGAAAGTCCTATTTGATCTTCTAGCCAATCCACACAACTTCTATGTACAACTATTTCATCACTCTATGTTTCTTACCTTTGTTATTGCTTTCTTGTAGCCCTTTTTTTACTATTTTCATATGTACGGTCTAGATAAGAAAGTACTTGAGTAACCAAACTAATATTTAGATACCCTCTATTTATTTCTTGCTCTCTAATAATTTTCTTAACTCCATGCATAAGTCACTTTTCTAACCACCTTCTAGGCCTAATTAGGTCTCTTCAACCCTGCTTCACACACAATCACCTTATTTCATACGTAGAAATTATGTAATGGTGTAAAAATGTGAAAATATGTTATATTACCTTATTACCCAACTAATAACCATTTTTTTTAAATTTTAGATGGTGACAACTCATGTAAAGTAAGATTTTGTTTGAAAACCCTAATTTAGGGTTACAACTATCTATGTTAAATCGAGAAGGAATATTTGAATGATTTAAGTTTATAAAAGAGTTTTAAACTTATTTGAAAGGTGAATTAGGCCTATTATAATCCTAAATGCATTATTGAGAGTTTAAACCCCTTTTAATGACCTTCACCATCCATGTATACACAACTTTGAGTCTGATTGTATGTAGTTTCACAATCACCTTCTAGGGTTTATTTTGATTTCCTTACAAACATGTATGAGAATGATTAAATAATATATAAAGAATCTCTATATAAATGAAAATTATGGATTAAAAACTTATATATGTATTAAAATCAACATTATACATAATCTTTCCTTGCTCATGTCATAGACACAGTCTTCTTGAATTCAATACACAAGAAACATAGAGTATGACGGGGTCTACACAGTTCAACTTCTAAATTTGAGGTACTATTATTTATTTCCTTGAGGTTATCCGCCATAAATCCTATAATTAACATTAAAAACTATCTCTTTGAATTATCATTTACCAATTTTATATGTTCTATAACTCCTCCAATTGTTCTTGATTACCTCCAAGAATGTCGAGAGGCTCATAACCATCCTAGTTCATATCACAATTATAAAAATGACTCATCATGTAATTCAAATAGGTAGTGACGTAACATTGACCCCTTTGAGAGCCTAATCAATTAGACTAAATCATTTAAGCTCTTTCAAACATGACTAAGGACCTAAAAATTGACAAGAAATTTTGAAAAATCAAATTAGCTAAATTTGGTGGGAACATGACAATTTTGAAATTCTTAGTACTTAAATCTAAACTAACAACAAGAAATGAAACATTAGAGATAATATAAGCATTATAAGACCCATATGACTTCTAAATACTGAAAAAAGATACTATTTAGACTCATATCACCAATATCAACCTTTAATTAAGACAACTATGATGCCCTTGTATCATACTACCAAGGAGCAAAAGAAAATTTTCTTGAAAGTTAAATTGATCTCTTATGGATGATTTCTCTTGAAATATTTATTATCATCTCTCCTTTTTACATACTTCTACTCTTCATTTCATGGTTTCCTAGATCTCAAGGTCTACTAGAGGAATGTAGACCTCCTTGTTTCTTAATTATTGTTGCATTGTATTATCTTTTTAGGTTGTCTTTCTTTATATTGTTCTCCAAGATGAGAATTATCAAATTCTCCTTGTTTTCCTTCCTCTAAAGAGATACACATGAAACGAACAAGTCAATAAAACAACTTATTTCTTATCCTCTTAAATTTCACATTTCTCTTTGGCAGTATTTGTTGCCTCTTGTATTATTTTTGGTTGTTTCATCTTGTCATCTATAGTACTATCAACCTCTTCAATTGCATTATTTCTCTCTTTCCATTGTTCACTCACTATATGATTAGTCATTTCACCTTCCATGGCAATCTCTCTCAATAAACCAATATTCTTATCAAAGATTTCCAGATACCCTATAATCATCAAAGATAATTGATGAGATAAGTCTATAAATAACATTTCCAAGTGTTCCTTTGACAAAAACTAAGTTTCATAAGACAAATCAGATATCTGATTAACTATAATGACCATTCCTTGAAGCTCACACAATTTATTACTCGCCTAATCATGCTTGGCTAGTTGTAGAAACTCTTTACTACCTACAATCAGTACTTAGAACTCTTTTAAACTATTGCATTATTTTATCTTACTTATTTATTAGCTTGTATTCCACCTTCTTTAGCTTGACACTTTTCCTTAATTGGTACTTCCTTGGATTCAATGTTACAATTGGTTCTTTTTAAAAAATACTCTTTCTCACCAAATGCCATCACTGTAGTTTGTACCTCTTTCCATTCTTGACTATCCTTTAATGGAGTTAGTGTATGTTTGATGTCATCCTTTTCAATAGTGTATGTGTTGGCCCTACCATCATGAATATCTCTTCTATCATATTGAAATGGTCTCCTAATTATGATATGGCAAACATCAATAGGAATCACATCACACAAAATTTGGTCTTTATAACCACCAATCTGCAAGTCTACATAACATTACTCACTAACTAGGACTTGATTATTTATTTGAATCTAATAGACTTTATAAGGATTTGGATGTTATTTTATTTCTAATAATAGTTTAGTTACCATCATGGAAGAAACAAGGTTATCTATGTTACCATTATCAACTATTGCCTTTACTTTTGCACATAGTCTTGAACAATGTCTTTCTTTGTGGTGGCTCTTTATCTTCATGGCTTGAATTCAATAAAACTCTCCTTATATGCAATCAGAAATGCATCATGTCTATAAATCAATCTTGGATCAAAGAAGATAGATCATACCTACACTTTTGATTGGGAATATATTTATTAAGCAGGAGCATGACCAAGATGGGGATCTGTTAGACCCGATTAGGGGATCACTTATCACAATACACTATGGTAAGGAGGGTTCTAAAGCCTCTAGACTAACACAATCATTCAATAAACCTAAGGGAGTCCTAGGTTTTGATATTTCACTTATTCTAATAACAAGAAAGTTAATCTAATCTAGTGCTCACCAAAGCTTGTGACACAATATGAGGGTTAGAAACAAAATAAACTAAACTAAACATGCATAGAAGACATATACTCACATCAATGTATCTGGAATCCTAATACATGAAAGAGAAGCACAACTACATTATCTATCTACTCTTACAAAGGAGAAGTAAATTTAGGAATACTTACCTTTGAAGACGAACCCATTGAGCCTCAATCTCTCCCATGGCCAAGGTGTTTCACAAGAGATTGTTGTGGTATGTAAGGATAACAAAGACAAATCATCTTTAGGATACACAATGTATCTATTCAACCAAAATATTTCTTCACAAGACAAGATCCATATCTCCAAAGAAAGTATAGAACCGTAAGCTTTATTCCTCAAGTAGAATGGTCAATAAGCAGATGTTCATTCACACTTATTCTTCTTTGCTTCTCCATATCAAATGGTTGGAAATGAACTTGTATATATAGGTGAATCTTACCCTAAATCCTTCTAAATATGTCAACTATATGGGGTCAACCCTGTCTACCCTATATGTTTTCAGGAGATAATTTACTAGGTCCCAAGCTATGCCAGCCAAAGGGCTAACAAGCTCAAAAGTGAAAAATACCCCAAAATACTATAGGGTCAACCTAGTATAACCAGCTATCAAAAGGGGGATGAAGAAAGGAATAGGAGGATAATGATGTGATAAATTATTGGAATGGGTATAATTGATAAGAATAATCTTAGGTTAAATGGTTTTAGGAGACAAGTGTGTAGATGGCAAGTGGCAAAAGGGACAATACTATTACGAAGCACCAATGGTCTGCCCACCCCTTTCCCAGTACAACCCTTAAGCCGTACACTCATATAGACTCAATAGGTTTTTGCAAGATACAAATTGTTATTAAGTGATAAAAGTTTGAAAATATTATGTGTATATATATTCCCCCACTCTAAGCTCATCATGTGTCATGTGAGTGTAACATGGGATGGTGCTTCAGGAAATAAAACATGATAACACACAACATTGATGCTAAGTAAATGCAGTAAGCAACAAATAAGATAAATGAAAGGATAGAATTGAAAAACACATACCTTTACTTACCTTGGTGTTGTATATAAATAAGTATATTTCAAGAGAGGTGAAGGCATCCAATGTGGAGAACACTAGGCAAACCTATAGAAGTTAGTGCAAAAAATAGCCAAAAATTGAAATTTTGGGAAGATAGACATATGATAGTGGAAAATAATGAGTTAGTAGTGACATGAGGGTATTAGAAAAAATTGGAAAATTAGGATTGTTAAGGCAAGGCTAAGGCAAATTAATGATAAAATGATGGGAAAACAATGATAAATGACAACAAATGAATGACAACTGATTGACAAAAGAATGAAAAATGATGGAAAATGAATGGAAAATGATTGTAGAACACATTAAATCACATTGGAAAGCATGGAAAACATTAATGGTAAAAAGGATTGTAGAACATACTAAATCATGTTGGGAAGCATATAAAACACGAATGATAAATGAAATATCAATGCAAGAAAACTTGAAAAAAGATATGTAAGAAAGTGAAAAGTAACTCCATGTAAGATAAACATGTTGAATAAAACATGATGAAAAATATGAATGACTAAAAATGAAATATAAGTCAAAATGTAAGACAAACTTGTCAAATGAAGGTGAAGAAAGCATAAATAAAAGAAAATGAAATGTAAGTCAAGAGGGAAGATAAACATGAAGAAGTCATACATAAAGAAAAATATGTAATAATGGAAAATGTCATATATAAGATAAGTGAAGTCTGCAAATATCAAATCAAATAAAAGCATGATGGAGAAATGAAAATCAAAAAGCACTAAAGGATGAAAACTCAAACTTAGTACTTGTTCTAAGATACAATGGAAGAAAACACAACCACCTAATGACATGACTAGTTTGACAATGAGATGATGTGATAAATAAATGGTGTAAGGGTGTAATCCATAGTTGCTCAAACATGTTGGTTTTCTCTGTTGATAGATAAACTGAAATAAAGTAATGCTAGTATGTTTTTAAAAGGAGAAGACTAAAGAATAATAAAAGAGGGAAAATAGATTTGGAATCATAATTTGTCTGTCAAAGGGGGAAATGAAATGGGTGGAGGGTAGAAATGAAGGGAAAATCAAGGTATATGAATTCTTTATCAAATTAAAGACAATCAAATTAGGCTTGTCTAAACAAGAGGACATTCAACCTTAAGGACTATGAAGAACTTCTCTTAGCCACACAAGTCTTAGGTCTATAAATTCAGTATATAGATCATCCCATGAAGGCTATATGCATGAAAATTAAAATGGACCTACCTTCCCACAACATGTTCCTCATTCCTTAGAACCCCTTATAGACCCGTCAGTCTACTATGAAGATTGGGTACTTATGTGATAAAGTAGGTAGTACCATGATGTTTGTTGAATTCTCCTATTCCAATCTACTGGCCTATCACACCCCAAAGGACCTCGGCTATATGTGAGTCCAACTATAAAGTTTGATCTTTGATTAGAGATAGGAGATGTGCTTGAAATCACATCTTTTGATGTGATTTTCACTTTTGATATTTATTTGTTGCCTTTTGTATATCATTGCCTTTTGTTTTAAATGATTTGGCTTTTAACTTTCTTGACGGATTTTTCTATTCCTCCTCCATACAGATTTGGAAAACCAAACATGGATGCTAAATATGACTTTCATTTGAATACTTGGGACTTGGTTGCTAAGAGAGAGAACCTGAAAGAGCATGGGGTCTAAGAGTCTCATAAATATAGGTGAAATAAAAGTGCTATCTTGACTTTGACCTTGTTTTATCCAATATGGAGGGAAAGAAAGGGGAAATCAAGATGAGTGACATATGGAACAATTTGAATTACTTAAAATCACAAAAAATGTGACAAAGGGAGAAAAAGAGATACAATGATAGTAAAGTGTGATTCCTTATCATAAGAATGAGGTAAATGGAGAAAAACATGCTAACATAGATTGTTGTGCAAATTCCATCTATCAAAAAGAAGCAAAAGCTAAAGTTGATAACAAGGGTCAAAAACATGTAATGATTAAAAAACATATTATAGAAAAGGAATAACAAGATGGTAATTTTATGAGGAGGTCCAGGTCCTATCCATGGTCTTACACTAGAACTCATAAAATAAAAACCCACTAGGGTGCCAAAAATAAACATGTGAAATAATAAAAGAAGAAAAGGTGGTATTTTGTGAAGAGGGTCAGGTCATATCCATGGTCTTACACTGCAAACTCACAAAAGAGAAACCCATGAGGGTGAATGCTAAATAAGATAAAAAATAATCATAAAGCTACTAAGGCTAAGGATAACATAAAAATACAAAAATAAAAGAAATATATGAGGATAAAAAATGAAATCAAATACCAAAGGTGATGTGTAATAAAACCAAAGAGCGTAAAGGAAGACAATGATGCTTATAAAGCGAAAGTAAAAGAAAGAAACTACACAAAAATAAAGAAACATGAGACAAAAATAAAAAGTAAGATCTATGCTAACATCTGTATCAAAGATGATCATGTGAAATACAAGTATATAAGTCTCAAAATGTTTCTTGAAGTTGAATTTAGTTGTTATTTTGCAATGTAAAATGAGAGTGGGCATCATAAGATGCCCCAATGGGTAAGTGGATGTAGTGATGGGCATCACAAAATTACCCAAAGTCTGAAGGGACATGTATATGGGCATCACAAGATGCTCCAACATGTGAGTTATAATGAGGTAACATTGAACCATTAAATTGATTTGCATTGGGTTGGTAGGTGCACTTGGAGATAGGTAAATGTGTTGGTTTGTTAGATTTTAAGGATGTTGAATGTGGCATATGATGTGTAGGAGAGGTATGAAGAGGTAAAGGACGTAAAGGAGGACCATGTATGATATGTTTTGGAGTAGGTAGTTGAACTAGGTACTCCTTTGGTTCATGTGGCCTAAGAGGTTGAGGTTCAATGGATGCCACAATATGTTTAAAGTTGTTCATGTGAGCTATCCTTTCCTTATTGGTGTAGGAAGAAGGATCAATTGTAGTTTGAACAAAATTAGTAGATGAGGGATGGGTATGGGATAATTGTTTTTTATCATTAGGTAATTGATTTTGATGTGATTCTGGTTCTTGAGATTGAATTTGAGAAGCTTAAAGATAGTCTTGATAACATTGTTTTCTTAGAGTATCAAAACTGAAATATAGACCAAGCAAGGAAGAAACAAGAAAATGGTGAAGATCATGACAAGACTCATGATATTGACCTATATTAGCATGCCACCAACAAAATTTATTAGGATTGTACCATTTTGGAGGAGGTTTAGAAGGGTCAAAGCTTATGGGTTTAAAGGGTGGCAATTTCTTATTAAGTTCTTCTAGACTCAAGGGAAGGTGGGTTGGGTTAAAATTGGTTGAATTAATGCTCCACTTTAAGGTTGGGGAGGCTTGGATGAATCAATGTTATGATAAAATGATTGAAAAGGTGCTTTAGTAGTTGTTTGAGGTGTTTTAAATTGAGTTATAATAAAATCTTGCCTTTTTGCTTGGTCTAAGGCTTCATCTAAAGTTTGAGGGGAAAAGATTCAAACTTTGTATTGAAGGGGAGGCCTAAGAGCAATAATAAATAGTTTTAAAAGAGTATCATAATTCATGTTATGGTCCAATTTATGAGTAAGAGACTTCCATCATTTGATGAAAGTATGAGCAGATTCATTAGGGAGTTGATTGGCATTGATGAAATGGATAAGGTAATTTTTATGAAGGTCATCATGTTGGAATTTCTTCACGAGAGCATTAACTAAATCCTCTATTTGTGAGATGGAATGCTTAGGAAGTTGGTTGTACCATTCAAGTGCATCACCAAAAAGGTTTTTGGCTAAGAGATTAATGGTAGCAAAAGTGTCAGTTTGAACCCATTCCTTATAGATATTACCAAAAGACTTAATAAAGATAGTAGGGTCCTTAGTCCCATTATATGTTATAGTTGGATAAATGTTTCTAATATCTATAAATGCAATGAATGGGGCTAAAGGTTCATTTTGAATATGTTGAAGCATTTTATTATTCGTTGGAGGCTAAAGGATGATATTCACATTGGCATCTCTAAAAGGAGGAGGGACAAAATCTATATTTGGTTGATACATGATGACTTGAGGTGTTAAATTTTGTTTTATGTTCATCGTTTGAGATTGATTGGTTATTTGCATGATGTTTATTTGTTGAACTACGTGTACAAGAATTTGAGTTATATCAATAGGTGGATTGGAAGGTGGGGTATTAGTGTTGATAGGAAGAGGATTATTAGTGTTGGTGGGAGGAGGATTATTTGTAGGTGGAGGATTCCCAAAATTTGTGTTGGGAGGAGGATTAAGACGAATGACCTTAACTACATTACATGGTGTAGTGATTGATTTTGGTTTAAGAGAAGTGGAAGGAAGAAAGTGGATAGTTTAATCTAAATTAATTGTTATCACTTGGATTTTCACCCTTTGATAAGATGTCTAAGCTCTCCTCATCCAGGTGGCACAATGGAAACACCTCTAGACTTATGGGTAGCCTAATGATGAGGTGAATCTCTAGGTAGGGCTAGCTCCCTTGATGTACCACTTTGGATTTCAACTACACCTAAACTTATGGGGGGGGAAGGGAGAGAGATAATTGAAAGCAAAATATTCTAAGGGAGGTGATACACCAAATAAGATGATGAATTCAAACTAGCTACATGTTACACATGAAATTAAGGGACAAACTGAACATACACTTCTCTAATTTGTATCTTCTCACATCAATGTTACATTATGAGGTAATTGGTGAATGTGAAAATCTAGTAAAAATAGACAAGAGGACTTAAATGGCACTAATGAAAATACTAACTAACTCAATCCTTGACATTTCCTATAACACTTCACATGCCCTGTAAGAAGAAGCTTTCAAACTGCAAATAAATGATAGAATGAAACAATCATGCTAAGGAAATAAGAGTTATCACTTATGCAAAAACATTCCAAATGAACATAATAATAATAGTCATGGAAGATGAAAAAAATAGTAGTATTATTGATCAAAAGGTATGAAAATGAGTAGGTCTTTGCCATACTCAAGTAGAGTATAATTTACAATGGCCAAAATGGCTAGTTCTTATAGAATTTGAGAGAGAGATAAGAAGAGAGAAGTCCAAGGGTCACAAAGACACTTGTAAAACTGATAAAATTAGTTAATTATGCATTAAAATATGATGTGAGATGAACCATGCAAGGTAAGGAAGCACAAGTTTCCATATAAGGCATGAAACTCTTGCAAAGTGGCATAAAACTCCTTATTCTAGCTCAAAAAAACTACCTTCATGATTTGAGCTTATTGAACACCTCATAACTAACTAGGAATAGTTCCAATGATTGGAATAAATGGGAAGGATTTTATACATGCCTCTCCATGCATTGTTTGTAGTATTGGTCTTCTATAATCATTTAGAAGTGAGCCATCATCATCTATAGTCCAAAAAACTCTTCTTTTCATGCACCCTACACACTTGAATTCCAAAAAGGAATCAATTTTCCATGAAAATACATGGGAGGGAGTGAATGACACCTATCAAGACCCTTCATGGCCTTATAATTATTAGGGATACCTTAAAATGAGCTCACTTGAAGTTTTCCACCCTTCTCACTAGTTTGTCCATTATGCCAGTTTTGACTGGCTAAGATGAGAGCTCTAGTTTAGATACTTAGGAGTTTTTTCATGGAATTAAATGACCATAATAAGTTATTAAAAGTCCTAATCTTTACCCCAAGCTTGATTTCATCTCTTGAAACCTCCTGTAGCCTACAAAACACATAAAATAGTTAAAATTACTCTATTTTGTACCTTGTCCATACAAGTTCCTACAGCTAAAAAGCATTGGTATTATCCTAAATGATTTATTTGCAAGGTCCAATCATCTTCATAGTCAAAATTGTCCATTAGAGTAGCTTTCTAACTTTATTTCTCCAAACTAGTCCTTGTAAGGGTGTGATAAGGGTTTTAAGCAGTTTGACCTCTTAAGGTTCGTTCATAAAGATTCCACATTGAATTTGTAAAAAAATTCCACAAGATGGTTTTTCAAGGACCCTATTAACATCTACAAACTCCTTGAGTCACCATGCAAAGCATCAAGGGAGGTATGAACATTTGAAGTTACCTATTCAAGTTTGTCCTTCCATTTCCTAAAGGCTAGAGTTGATTTTGAGCTCAAAAATGGACTGTTTATGGTTTTCACTGCATTAAAATAGCTCAAGACTTTTTTTTTTGACCCAATTAACATGTTTCATCTAGTTGGAATGTTCACCAAGAGATGTAAGTGAAGTTGGACTCCCATTTGGCTTCCAAGCCAAAACCCTACCCTTAAGCCTGACTGCAACCTTAAGAGTGTAGGGTATCCAGTTAAGTTCCATCCATTTTTTCATTTTCTACAAAGTTTTTTTGAGTGTGTTATAACTCCACATACCTCCTATCAAGATATTGACATCTTCTTGTCTACCCTTTTGTCAACTTCTCCCAAAACTTGCCAATTTCACTTAAGGGTAGTGCCCTCTATCTGAGAAGAAATAGAGGGCATTCCCATGTTTCCTCAAAAAAATGTGAATATTTTAATATATTTTATAGGTTTTAAAGAACTTACCTATAAAATTTTATCCCTTTATGACATTATTTGACCTTTCAAATCCTTTAAAACCCACAACTGATTGCATAAAGGTACTATGTGTAGGGTTTTCATGCTATGGACTATATATTGCTTTTGAAAAACACTTTCTCTACTAAAAATACATAATTATATCTTCATGAGGATTTTTTAAAATCTATGAAGATGTTCTACCCTTCAACCATCCCTCCAAACTTTACATGTTCTCCATATTCTTTGCCTAGTCAAAACTAGTTACCCTGCTTGTCTTCCTCAATAGTGAAACTTGTAGGTTGCTTGCCACCATTTATCTTGATAAGGATTTTTTCATCCTCACTAGAGACTCTTTGAATCATCCCACACCTTTTTTGGATCATTATTTTTATTCTTAAGCACTGCCAACACCTGAAAATTCTTAAATTGCTCATTGTCTGCTACACAGTCATCTCTAATGGTTGTAGGTGCTCATAGGGTCTTATATAGGCTTATTTCACATTGCCAAGGATTTATGGAGGTGATAAAGATATTTATGGAATTTTTTACTTGATTTATTCATAATTAAAACCCCACCTAATGGCTTTACAAGCAACTTGAACTCATAATACTTAGTTCTTCTCTCTTAACTGAGAAACTTTGCCCTTAAGATTCTTGTAGGTGTATTAGCCTTAACTGAGATTGATCATGGTGTTTAAGGATTTATTTTAATCCCTTGAGGTCAGAAATTGAATTTTTATACCTTCACTCACATTTTATTCCATTAAAACATCATGAAATCACCAAAGTTAGCTCACTGTCTACCTATTTTGTTGTAAGTGGATGTTGAGGTTGCTTGTACAAACTGTAGGTGTATATGAGGAGCATGACAGCACTTATCATCCTCTCTTGATAGTATTTTAGATCATGAGTTTCAATTTTACCATTTTTAACTACTTTACCTTTATATCATGGTCTAAAACTATCAACATGGAGTGCAAGGTCATTTTTTATCAAAATCCTGTAGACACCAATCCCTAAATTCAGTGTTTTTATGAGCAAATTTAGACCTTTCAATCATCATACTCCACTTGATTTCTGCCCTTAAAAAATTTTATATGTCTTTTCCCTACCATAGGATTCAATACAAAACCATTTGGATGCATCAAAGGTCTCCATATCCCTATTATATGATCTTTTCAAAAGGACTCTATTTTGCATTTTTGGGGAAAATGTCCCTGAGTTCACAATCATTGCATTTGTAAGATTCCTCCACTGTCATTTTATAATTTAACACCTCAATGAGATATTATATGATAAAACCATACCATATAACTTCAAATAATTATTGGTCATGTTCCAAATTCCTCTATTGAGAGTTTATCATCCTTTGTTAGGAACACTTGTAGGTGAGCATTCTAGTATACATGCAATAAGGCACCTTTAAGTAGTGACATGATTTTTCGACTTTAAATAGTGATTGGACATTTTAAAAAGTTTCAAACAGATGTTTCCCACTGTAAAAACCTTTCTCGTCTCAAGAAACTCCTCTTCAATGCAATTGATTTCCAAGAAGGCACCTATAGGTGAGCTTCTTCATGGCGGACTGAGTACAAGTATGGATAATGTGCATTGCTTGGTCATTTTATGAGTTATATTCCCATATCAAGGGTTCTAAATAGATCATATACATTAAAAAATACCTTTTTCAGCCCCAAACTTGGTTTTCAACATGCTTGGTCCTTTGAGGGCACCTATAGGTGCACACTCCAATGGCAGACTGCGTGTATATAGTATTTGACTATCACAACTCCTTTTTCACTCTTTGGAGGATCATCATAACTTCTTGAGATTCTAATATAGATATATAAACACATTAAACATGATATGCACATGTGATCAACATGACTACAAGTGAGAAGAAGTGAGGAGTTGACAATGGAGAATGACAAGATGGGAAGTTGCTCCAAAGTATGATGTGATGAAACCAAACATGGGAAGGGGTGATAATATGTATTTGAGACATGTTGAACATCATTTTCCATTCACATAAAACCTCTATAGAATAAAAATATTCTAGAACAAGGCAAAATTGATTACAACTTTACAATGGTGACACCTTCCTCCAACATGAGACAACTTACCCATCAAAACACCATGAAACATGAAACTAAGCATGGAAATAATTTTCTAAGGTATCCAACATCCTTTGGAGTTAACATCACCATTTTTTTTTACATATTTTACTAATATGGAACAAAACCTATAGGGTGTATGAAACAACTAGCAAAAAAGTATAGTCAACTTCATGAGGATGGTTTATAAAGCACATGCCACCATTCTTCGAACTATTGTAATTAAAATGAATGTATTTGAGTGTACTAAAACCTCCTAAAGGAATTTACCATGAAAACTCTTGAGTTTTCCATACTAATCACAAACCTGAAAGTCACTTCTATATGTCTAGGAAAGCAAAGAAGGATTAAAATGGTTTTGGATTAAAAATGGCACTTCTAGATCATGTAAAGAATTTAAATGAGTGTGAAGAAGATAAAAAGGCCTTCCATGATCTTATCCCATGTGGCACACTTACCCATGAGTCGTAAAAGTGCCAAATGCTCCCTTTTTCAGTTGTTTTTTTTAATTTCAGTTAAAAAACCTACAATATTATGATGTAATTGACATCCCTGATAGGTAAACTGACATCTTGGATGATTGAAAGGAAAATAAGACACTTGGGCACCTTGGTAACTATGCCACTTGCATTTATGACCCTCAAAAGCCCACTAAATAACCCAAAATGATAAATTGACTAATATGAGTAAGAGCAAGGTTAGGATGACATCAAATAATATATAATACACCCCATGAAAATATATTAGACCCCCTAAAACATATAAAACTCATGTTTTTACTATAGGGGTCCTAATTTGACCTAAAAATCAAATTTGGTCAACAAATAAGTGACTCATAGGGGTAGTATGCCTATTATACAAAAGACCAGTAGCCTTATTAGTCTATTAGGTTTAGGAGTCAACTTAAGTCTAAGACAAAGAAGAAGGATTCGACCATTGACTACAAGATTTTATCAAGACAAGACCAATGACTACCTCAATCACATAAAATAAAAGACACACAAAAAGCAAAAGTAAACACAATTATACTTCATGAGCACTTATGGAATACACACACTAAACTGAAAAAACTAACTCAAACACTAACTAACCTGAGATGAGAACTTCCTCCTAGATCAAAAGGAAAGTTTGAAACTCTTCTTATTCCATGACATAAAGGATTTAGTGAGACATATAGCCTTTTATCCTTTAACATTTATGCCTCCAACTTTTTCATGATGTTTTCCAACTTCATTGGCATGATGTTCATTAAAAACCAGGTAGCTTCAAATAGGTTGGCTATAGAAATGAACTCTTCTTGCATCCAAACAACCTCAACCTTCTTATGTGCATCTTCAATTGCAACCTCATTCTTGATTTCTATAGGGCTCTCAATAAGATTGGGTTTCTCCTCAGTTACAAGTTCTTCTAACTCATCAAGGAGATTTGCATAATCTATCCAATCTTGATCATTATCCTCCATGGAAGCTTCCTTATTCACCTTACCATGCACTTGATTCTCAACTTGGCAAAACTCTTTAAGCCCTTGATAAAACTCCATTTATATATGCCAATCATCCTCATCCTTTTTATCATCTAGAACCACTACCTCTTCAATATTCTCTTCTTGATGTATGGTGTCATAAAGATGGTGTTCTTCAAGCTCTAATACATCTGATGGTGATTCAAGATTAGGTTAAGGTATTGGGTCATCTTCAAGAACAACATCTTGCACATTGGTCTCAAAAGAGTTTTCTAGGGCTACAACTTCTTTGAGAAAGACTTGAAAATGTTCTCCATCCATAGTAATGCATTCATCTTCATGCTAGAGGTGATCATCTACAACATTTTGATTAGATCTAGAGTCTTCTTCAAGGTCTTCAAGATCTTCCATCTCCTTCTCCTTCATGGTGATGGCAAGATTAGGCATCTTGAAATCATGTGGCCTAGCCCAATGAGGTCGGCAAGGAGGTAGGCTTTCTTCAAGCAAGAGTTCTAAGTTTTTTTCAACCAACTACTCCTATGTATGTTCCCATACCATAGGTCCATCAAGGAAAAGGGTGATGAGGTGAGGACAAGATGAACTAGTTGGTGGAGGTGGTACATAGAACTCAAAATCAGATTGAGGGTGAAGTGTAGGGGATTCTTTTGGAAGCTCTTGAGGAAGGGGAGGTAGACCTTGGGATAAAACAACTTGATTTTCTTCCTTCCACTTGAAAATCACTTCATTCACATTTAATTTAGCTTGATTAATCTCTTGAGGAAGGGTGGATGGGGTGTGTTAAAGCATAAGATCTTCTTTTGGGTCTAAATCTTCCATCACACCTTGACTTAGTAATTTCATCTTTGCCTCTAACTCTTCAACATGCTTGGATATGTTCTCTTGGTAAAGTCCTCTTGAAGTTCAAGACATCTTCATGAGGATGAGGAGTATAAGAGGGCTCATATGGAGGACAAGAGGTTTCTTCTTGAGGAAGGATGGAAGGGGCTTTCATAGGACCAAGTTCTTTGTCAACTTCACACTCCTTATCAAGGCCTTTATCCTCTTATTTCTTTCCCCATGACTCCACTATCTTACTCTAGCTTAGGATGTTGGGATTAGGAGTCTTCTTTTGAGGTGGTGATTCAACTTGAGGAGTGGGTGAAGTGTTTGAAAAGCTTGGGATCTCCTTAGGCTTGGATTTTCCACCTTGTCTCCAACTTTGAATCTCATATCTAGATGTCTTCTCTTAAGGTGGAGATGTAATTAGAGAGGTCAATGAGGGCTTGGATTCCACTTCCTTTACTGCTAACATGGACTATTTCATCTGCATATTAGCCAATTTAATTTTCCTATCAAGGTTCTCTTCAAACACAAGGTTAGTCTTTTCAACTCTCTCTTCAACCTGATTTGGAAAAGGATGACTTTGGCAATTTTGACTGGGCTCATGAATAGGGATAAAATATGGACGATAGAAAACTTAGGAAAGTGGATATGAAGGCTGATAGAATTGGTGAGGTTGTTCCTCATGAACCCTTAGTTTATCTTTTAAATATGGAATCCAACCACTCACATCTAACATCTCATTTGCGAGCCTTTGCCAATTGGCTCTCTCAATAGGTATCCACTCTCTTTTGACCAGCTCTAATACATATTTTGTCTTGTAAAATTAACATCTAGGAACATCTTGACCATGGCCCTTAGTGTATCAATATCCAACATGTACTTCTCATTTCCCAAGAGTGTCTTCTTGAAGGCAAAAATGGATTGAGTTGAGAAGTGTCTAGGTTGACTAGGGGGAGCAAGATATTGAGGAGGCTATTTATAGGACTAGTAAGAATCATGTGAAGGTTGATAATGTCCATGTGGGAGTTGGTAAAGATCATAACAAGACTGGTAAGGATCACACCAAGGCTAATAAGGAGTGCCATAAAATGGATATGTCTCACCAAGTTGTGTAAAACAATAATTAACACCAAAATAAGCCATAAAACCACATTGAAAGAAAGAGCACAAAGGAAAATGTTACCAACAATCTTCAAAGGATAACTTGGGTTGCTTAACCAACTGATATAACTTTAGAGTCACCATTGATGTTTGGATAGATGCCTTCAAACACTGATTGTTGAAAGATAACACCAAAAATATTTCAAGCTCTTGGACCAAGAGTCCCACCAGGCATGCCAAAAAATTGTTGTCATTTAAATTTTCACCCTTTGAGAATATTTCTAGCTCTCCTCATCCAATTGGCATAATATAAACACGTCTATACTTGTGGGTAGCCTAATGATGAGGTGAATCTCTAGGTAGGGCTAGCTCCCTTGATGTACCACTTTAGATTGCAGCTACACCTAATTTTTTTTTGGGGGAAGGGAAAGAGATAACTGAAAGTAAACTATTCTAAGGGAGGTTATACACCAAATAAGATGATGACTTCCAACCAGCTACATGTTACATGTGAAATCAAGGGACAAACTAAACATACACTTCTCCAATTTGCATCTTCTCTCATCAATGTTATATTATGAGGTTATGGATGAATGTGTAAAGCTAGGAGGACTAGATAAGAGGCCTTTAATGGCACTAATGAAGAGACTAACTCACTCAATCCTTGACATTTCCTACAACACTTCACATGCCCTGTAAGAAGAAGCTTTCCAACTACAAATAGATGATAGAATGAAATAATCATGCTAAGGAAATAAAAGCTATCACTTATGCAAAATCAAACATTCTAAATGAATACACTGAGAACATTAATGGAAGAGGTAAAAATTAGTAATATTATTGATCAATAGGTATGCAAAGGAGCAGGGCTTCGCCATACTCAAGTGGAGCATAAGTTATAATGGCCAAAATGGCTAGTTCTTATATAACTTGAGAGAGAGAGAGAGAAGAAGAGAGAAGTCTAAGGGTCACAAGGACACTTTTCAAGATAATAATCAATTACTTGTGCATGATAAGAGGATTTGGATGAAACATGCAAGGTTATGAATCACAAGTGTCCATACAAGGCATGAAACTCTTGCAAAGTGGCATAAAACTCCTTATTCTAACTCAACAAAATTGTCTTCATGATTTGAGCTTCTTGAACACCTCATAACTAACTAGGAATAGTTATAATGATTGGAATGAAGGGGAAGGCTTTAAAACATACCTCTCCATGAATGTTTTGTAGTCCTAGTCTTATGGAATCATCTGGAAGTGAGCCATCACCATCTGCAATCCAAAAACTCTTCATTTCATGTACCCTACACACTTGGCTTCCAAAAAGGCATTATTTTTCCATGAAAATCCATGGGAGTGAGTGAATTACACCTTTCAAGACCCTCCATTACCTTAGAAGCATCATGGACACCTTAAAATGAGCACACTTGAAGTTTTTCACCCTTCTCACTAGTTTGTCCATTATGCTAGTTTTGATTGGCTGTGATGAGAACTCTGGTCTGGACACATAGGAGTTTTTTCTTAGAATTAAATAACCATAGGGAGTTAATACAATTCCTAAGCTTTACCCTAATATTGATTGCATCTCTTGAAACCTCTTGTAGCCTACAAAACACACAAAATAGTCAAAATTACCCTATTTTGTACGCTATATGTACAAGTCCATATAGCCAAAAATCATTTATATTAGCCTGAAGGAGTTCCTTGTAAGGTCTAATCATCATCCTGGTCAAACTAGTCCATTAGACTAGCTTTCTAACTCCATTTCTCCAAACTGGTCCTTACAAGGGTTTAGCAAGGGTTTTGAGAAGTTTGACCTCTTAAGATTCATTCATAAATATTCCACATTGAATTTGCAAAAAAATTCCATAATATGGTTTTTCAAGGACCCTATTAACATCTCCAAACTCCTTGAGTCTCCATGCAAAGCATCAAGGGAGGTATGAACATTTGAAGTTACCTATTCGAGCTCATCCTTCCATTTCCTAAAGGCAAGAGTTGATTTTGAGCTAAAAAATGGAATATTTATGGTTTATCCTACATTTAAATAGCTAAAGACCCTTTTTTTTTACCCAATTAATATTTTCCATTAGGTTGGAATGCTCACCAAGAGCTGCAAGTGAAGTTGGACTCCCATTTGGTTTCCAGGCCAAAACCCTACCCTTAAGCCTAACAGTGACCTTAAGAGTGTAGGGCACCCTAATGATTTCCATCCCTTTTTGCATGTTTTACCAAGTCTTCCTAAGTGTTTTACAACTCCACATACCTCCTTTCAATATATTAACATCTTCTGGTCTACCCTTTTGTCAACTTCTCCCCAAAACCTGCCAATTTCACTTAAGGGGAGTGCCCTCTATCTAAGACAAAATAGAGGGAACTTCCCTATTTATTAAAAAAAAATGAATATTTTAGGAGATTCTCTAGGTGGTAAGGAACTTCAATACAAAATTTTATCCCTCTATGACATCATTTGACCTTTTAAATCCTTAAAAATCCACAATTGACTTCATAAAGGTACTATGTGCAGGGTTTTCATGTTGTGGACTATATATTACTTTTGAAAAACACTTTTTCTACTAAAAATACATCATGATAGATTCATTAGGATGTTTTAACATTTATTAATATGTTCTAACCTTCAACCATCCCTCCAAACTTTACATGTTCTTCATATTCTTTGCCTAGTCAAAACTGGTTACCCTGCTTGTCTTCCTCAATGGTGAAACCTATAGGTTATTTGTCACCATTTAACTTGAGAATGATGTTTTCAACCTCCCTAGAGTATATTTTAATCATCCCACACCCATTTGGTCTCATTCCTTTGATTCTTAAGCACTGCTAACACCACAAAATTCTCAAATTGCTCACTGTCTGCTACACAATCATCTATAATGGTTGTAGGTGCTCATAGGGTCTTATATAGGATTATTTCACATTGACAAGGATTTATGGAGGTGATAAGGATATTTATTAAAGTAGTCACTTGATTTATTCATCATTCCACCCCCACCTTATGGCTTTACAAGCATCTTGAACTGATAAGACTGAGTTCTTCCCTCTTGACTGAGAAACTCTGCACTTAAGATTCATGTAGGTGCATTAGCCTTAACTGATATTTATCATGGTGTTTAAAGCTTTATTTTAATCCTTTCATGTCACAAAGTGCATGTTTATACCAGTTGGGTGAATATTTTGTCAATAGCTAACTGATGAGCAAAATAGGTCTCTTCAACCACACCAAGGGAGATTGGTCGGCCAAATGTGCAGGTTTACTACATCAAAGGTGGACAAATCTCTCCTCTCATCAAGGGGAGGTTCCCTGTTAAATATGAGGAGATATATACTATATAGATAAGCATAAAATAACACTTAGGGGTAGGACTTCACCATCCATCTCTCTTTTTTTTAGATGATGTTCACAGACAAAGGAGAAATCCTGTTGATGATATTAAAGGCACTTCTCTTCTTTCAAAAGTGGTCTTGTAGTAGGGCGCATGAGTTCTTTCAGGTAGTAACAAGTAACTGGTAACAAAGTGTAGTAACCAGTAGAATGAACTGTTACACAAAGTCTACACCTCAGTTGCCTAAAGAGTGAAAAATAAAGGATAATGGGGGCACAAAGTCATCCCAAGATCCTTCATACAGAAAGAAACTAAAAACACACTGAAGACAACTATGACAGTGCAAAGTCTTCCACAACTGGCTTCAGGACACCTTCCTAATTACTTCCACTAGTTCTACTTGTTAAATTAAATAAACAAAATGTATCCAGAAGATAGACATAAAACAATCTCCTAAAATGACACAAGCTATAACAGCACAAAGTCTGCAAGTAACTTGATTTCTCCTTCAAACAAAGAAATATGAACAACAATTTGAGCTCAAAGTCTCAATAATCACCTTTAAATTTTGGCAGAGTTTTGATTTTGTATTCAAGAGATCTTCTTTTGCATAATATAAGAGATTACAATGTATAGCAGCCAAGAAAGGCTTGGCGCTTTTTCCTATGGGACGGCCCACGCTGCATTCAATGCCTTGAATGCATTTTCAGTTCTATCTGGGGAGCCATGCTGGGAACAGTGTATTGCCTTAACTATGGCATGCCCATTCATCTTATATGTCTCCTCTTTAGCATGAGTTGTCTAGTCCTTTTCTTGATGTCTGCACAGCTGTCCATTTTGCCTTTACTTCATGGAAGAAAAATAGGCTACGTCCTTGATTTGGTGTGCTCAGATGACCACTTAATCGATTGTTTCACCTACTGGAAATAACTCCCTTGAAGATATTTTTGATCTTTTTGTAATATTATCTCTTCCCTGTAGTAATTAAAGCTCTCGGGCTATCTTCTTCAGCTGGTTGCCTGATTCATTTTTCAAGTTCCGTGCCATATTCAAAAACGAACGGATAGTCCATTACCTTAAATTTGACATATGCAGGGCCATCAATGGTGGCTGGATATTTGAACCATGTTGAACCATGAATCTTTGAACCTATGAAAGTTCATTGATTCAATGGTTCAATGGTTTAGGTGATCTTTTTCAGTTCCCTAGTTCAATCGGTTCCTTGTTTTTTGCTTGAACCATCCCTTTGAACCATCTCTGGAATCTTCCATTTGTTTCTTTCCTTTTGTCTGGAGCTTCCTTTGAACTGTTGAACCTATGACCCATTAAACTTTGAACTCTTTCGATTCAAGGTTCAATTGGTTCATTGGTTCATCCTTTGTTCCATTGTTTCCTTTATCCTTCTAAGTCCCTTTAAGGCCTTGGAAATCCCTCAGCCTTTGTCCTTGGAATGCCCCGAAGGGAAGGTGTCCCTTCAAGCTTTGAGAAAGGTCCTTTTTATTAGTGTCGAGAGCCCCCCGCAAGGGTACCTACCCTTCGAGGTCTTTCAGGCGGCCTTCAGGCTTCATTCTTTTGGAGAGTGTTCAAGCTTCAATTCCTTCAGACAAAATGTCCGAAGGAATTCTTCGCTTGCTTTAACCATTTTCCCACCGGGTTTTTAACTATTCCTTCAGGCAAAATGCCCGAAGGAATTCCTTTAGGCATTTTGTCTGAAGGAAATCTTTCCTTAGCTTTGTCTTTTCCCATCAGGATTTTGCTTTCAGGCTTTTCCTTCGGACATTTTTTGAGGAAAATCTTTTTTTGAGGAAAATAATTCACCTTTACCTTATCTATTTTTTTGAGGAAAATCTTCCCAAAGGAATTCTTATAGTTCCTTCACTTAGTAATTTCCTCAGACAAAAAGTTTGAAGGAAATGTTCACTTTCGGCCTTAGTCACTTTTTGATCCTTTGAACCCATGTTCCTTGCCCTCCATAAGGGCACTTGTTTCTAGTTCACTGCCCTCCACAAGGGCATTTGTTCCTTCGGCTTTAGGGCAGTCCTTTGAACCAACCATTTGAACCGATCGATTGAACCAACTTTGGTTTAATGGTTCAATGGTTCAATCAATTTGATCTCTTTGTTTTGGCTAAGTCTTTTGACCGCTTGAACCAACCATGCGTTGAACCTGCTGAACCATTAAACCTGTTGAACCTTTGAACCAAAATGGTTCAAGGTTCAACGATTCAATGGTTCAAGCCTTCTTCTTTTTGCTAAGTGTTTTGAAGTTGTTGAACCTTGAAGCGGTTGAACTTGATGAACTTTTGACAAAGCGCTTAACTCTTTAAGCTTGCCAACGATGTTTAACCTTTGAACCCATTGAACCCGTTGAACCTTTTTAGGTTCAAGGTTCAATGGTTCAATGGTTCAATCCTTGCTTAGAAGCTTGCTAATGAACAATTTTGGTTGAACCCAGGCATTGAACCAATCTTGAAATTGCATAAGTGCTAGAAACTTGCTCCTTTGAGAGAATTTGCTTGATGAGGCCATTGAACATACTGAACCTGCTAGTTTCAAGCCTATAGAGTCTGTAGTTTCAAAGCCTACAGAGTCCATAGAAATCTGAAAAGCTTGAAAAATGGAGAATTTGAATGCACAGAACAATTTTTGAGAAGGGAAGAGATAATTTTGCCCTGTTGAACCAAAATAGTTCATATGTTGTCCCAAAATGAATGACAAATTTTGGGGAACAACAATAACTTCACTCACCTTGGATTCCCTTAAAACATCACTAAAGCACCAAAGCTAGCTCATTGTCTACTTGTTTTGTTGTAGGTGGATTTTGAGGCTACTTGTACAGATTGTCAGTGTATATGAGGAGCATGACACCACTTATCATCCTCTCTTGACAGTATTTTAGATCATGACTGTCACCTTTACCATTTGAAACTACTTGACCTTGATGGCATGGTCTAAAACTATCAACATGGAATGCAAGGCCACTTTTGATCAAAATCTTGTAGAACCAATACCTGAATTTAGTGTTTTTAAAAGCAAATTTAAACCTTTCAATCATCATACTCCAATTGCTTTCTACCCTTAAAAATTTGTATAGGTCTTGTCCCTACCATAGGATTTAATAAAAAACATTTGGATGCATCAAAGGTCTCCATAGCCCTATTATATGATCTTTGTAAAAGGCCCAGGTTCTCTGTTTTACATTTTTGGGGAAACTGTCCCTGAGTTCATAGTCATTGCATTTGTAAGATTCTTCCAATGTCATTTGCTCATTTAAAACCTTAAGGATATCTGCTATGATAAAACCATACCATATAACTTCAAATAAGTCTTGTTCATGTTCCAAATTCCTCCATTGAGAGTTTATCATCCTCTGCTAGGAACACTTGTAGGTGAGCATTCTAGTATACATGTTGTAAGGCACCTTTAAGCAGTAGCATGATTTTGTGAGTTTTAATAATGATTAGACCTTTTCCAAAGTTTTAAATAGACCTTTTACACTATCAGAACCATTTTTATCTCAAAAAACTCATTTTAAACACAATTGATTTCCAAGAAGGCACCTATAGGTAGCTTCTTCATGGCGAACTGAGTACAAGTATGGATAATGTGCATTATTTAGCCATTTTCTGAGTTTTAGTCCTATCTCAAGGGTTATAAATATATCCTTTACATTAACAAAGACCTTGATCAGCTTCAAACTTGGTTTTCAAAATGTTTGGTCCTATGAGGGCACTTGTAGGTGTACACTCTAATGGAAGACTGTGTATATTGCACTTGACTATCACAACTCCTTTTTTCACTCTTTGAAGGATCTAGCCTATTTTTTCTTGTTTCCAAACCCATACTAACTTATTTATGTCTATAATACAGTTTCATGAACACACTAAACATGTTATACACATGTGATCAACACAAGTGAGAAGAAGTGAGGAGTTGACAATGGAGAATGATAAGATGGGAAGTTGCTCCAAAGTATGTTGTGATGACATCAAACATGAGAAGGGGTGATCATATGTATTTGAGACATGTGGAACATCATTTTCCATTCACATTAAACCCCTATAGAATACCAACATTCTAGAATAAGGCAAAAGTGATTGTAACTTTGTAATGGTGACACCTTCCTGCAACATGATACAACTTGCCCATCAAAACACCATGAAACATGAAACTAAGCATGGAGAGAATCTGATAAGGTATCCAACATCCATTTGAGTCAACATCACCAATTTTTTCCTATGTATTTGACTAAAATGGAGTAAAACTATAGGGTATATGAAACAACTAACAAAAAATTACATTCAACTTCATGAGAATGGCTCATAAAGCACAGGCCACCATTATTCGAAATATTGTAATATAAATGAATTTCTCTAAGTTTACTACAACCTCCCAACATCATTCTCCTTGAAACCTCTTGAGCTGTTCGTACTAAGCACAAACCTAAAAGTCACTTCTGTATATCTAGGAAAGCAAAGGAGTAAATGGTTTTGGCTTAAAAATGGAACTTCTAGATCATATCAAGAATTTAAATGAGTTTGAGAAAGATTTAAAGGCCTTAAATGATCTTCTCTCATGTGTCACACTTCTCCATGAGTCGTACAAGTGCCAAATGCACCCTTTTCAGTTGGTTTCTTGACCTTCAGTTAAATAACCTATAATATTTTGATGTAACTAACATCTTTGATAGGTAAACTAGCCTCTTTGATGCTTGAAAATAAAATAGGACACTTGATCACCTTGGGAACTGTGCCATTTGCATTTATAACCCTTAAAAGCCCACTAAATGACCCAAAATGATAAATTGACTAATATACTAAGACCAAGGTTGGTATGATATTAAATGACATCAAATAACATATAATACACCCCATGATAATATATTAGACCCCCTAAAACATCTAAAACTCATGTTTTTACCTATAGGGGTCTCAATTTGACCTAAAAGTCAAATTTGGTCAACAGTAATAAAATAAGTGAGTTTATTATCCAAATCCTTAATTATGCAATGTTCTTGAATAAGAGAAGGATGAAAAGATATCATCATGATGAGATAAAACTACATAAACACACAAGGAAAGAGTGTAAAAAATAATAAAGAGATCGAAAGTGACAAAAATAGTACAAAGTCAACTAGGTCGACCTAGCATAGAAATAGGGTCTATAAACAGTACAAGGTTGATTGGGTCGATCCAGTATAGTGAACAGAGGCTGGAAAAAGAGTGAACAGGGTTTACAAATTGCACAGGGTCAACTGGGTTGATCTAGTACAATGAACAAAGGCTAGAAAAATGTACATGGTTGACTAGGTCGACTTAGTACAGTAGATAGGGAAAATTAGAAAGCCTATAACAGATTGTGAATTGAAACAAGATAATTTTTTAAAATAATTTGAAATGTAAGAACTGAAGGGAAATGAATAATCAATTGGATTAACATTGGCCAATCCAATTGAGACACACAATAACAAAACCTTGTACCAATGCTAGCTAATGCAATACAAAATATAATTGAGCAAAGAGCAAGCAAACAACTTGGAAAGTAAATAACTAGCTAAATGGTCAACCTGAATATTTATAAGATTATTAAGATATGTTTTTAAATGTGATGGGAAGTTGGCTATAAGTAAGGAAGTAAAAAGTAATCAAAGTATAGTTTCAGGGAGTTGGGCTGAAAGGGATCTGTAGTGGTAATAATATAGGCTTGGTATTAGGGCCTAACCCCTCACTTCACACACCACAGTGATAAGGGTGTTGGGTAATTATCTAGAATATACCATTGACCACACTTTATTCTTGACCTGAACATCAAGTTAGCTTCCCCCTTGGTGACGAAATCCAAAAAGTTGGCCTTGGGTAGTCAAATGTTAAAATGCTTATTTAGATTTTGTGATTTGGTTATGTGTGCATAAAATAGAAAATAGTGAATCTAAATGATTAATTAAAAACCACCTAATTAAGCTATGTGATCTATTCTAAGCATGAAATCAACAAGAAATGAAAGTGTGAGATAATTACTAACATATAAAGGTTAATTTTAACTTTGAAATAAGGTACAGTGTTGATACAATTGATAGTGTATGCATAAAATATAGAATAGGGTCAACATTATCGATCCTTTACTATAGAAGCAAGGTCTAAAAATGAATAGAGTTGGCAGATTCAACCTAGTTATGTAGACAACACATATAATACAGAACTGGGTCGACAGGGTCGATTCAGTTGACTATACAAGGGCAATTTTGAAGACTACAAAGTATGAAAGGAAAGACTGTAAATAAAGAGATAGAAGGATAAAAAAGAACCTTCATGGATCAGATATGTAGAGAAGGAAAATTACTATTAAATAACCTTATGTAATGCTTGTAAAACCTCTTAATTAGGTCAACTACGTTGATCAAGCTCTAGAGGAACCTGTTGTTGAGTGTCTGTACTGTACAAGGTCGATTAGGTTGACCTAATATGTTGAACAGGATATCTGAAAGTTTGGAAACTATACTGGGTCAACTAGATCGATCTAGTAGTCTGGCCTAGAAGTTTAAAAAGACAAAAACCTATACTGGGTCAATTGGGTCGATCTAATAGCCTGGATTGGAAGTTTGAAAAGCTAAAAACTTGTACTGGGTCCACTAGGTTGATTCAGTAGCCTGTACTTGAAAACTTGTGGATATAAATTAGAGTTGGGTCAATATAGTTGACCCAATATGGAAAATATATGATAAAAATAATGATGAAAAGAATGGAATAAGTGAACAAATCTTATAAGGGTTAGTTCATGTCAAGTTTACCAGAATGTATGCAATAAAAAATGCATCGTGTCTATAAATCAATCTTGGCTCGAAGAAAATAGAGCATACCTATACTTTTTATTGGGAATATATTTGTTAAGAGGGAGCATGACCAAGATGGGGATCTGAAAGACTTGATTAGGGGATCACTTATCACAATACACTATGCTAAGGAGGGTTCCAAAGCATCCAAACTAACACAATCATGCAATAACCCTAAGGGGGTCCTAGGTTTTGATATTTCACTTATTCTAATAAAAAAATTAAATCTAATCTAGTGATCACCAAATCTTATGGCACAATATAAGGGATAGAAATAAAACAAACTAAACTAAACATGCATAGAAGACATATACTCACGTCAATGTATACAGAATCTTAATTCATGGAAGAGAAGTACATTTGCATTATCTATCTACTCTTACAAAGGAGAAATAAAGTTAGGAATACTTGCCTTTGAAGATGAACCTATCAGACCTCAATCTCTCCCTTGGCTAAGGTGTTTCACAAGAAATTTTTATGTTATGTAAGAATAACAAAGAAAAATCAGCTCTAGGCTATACAATCTATCTTTGCATCCAAAAGACTTCTCCATAAGATAAGATCCGTATCTCCAATTAAAGTATGGAACCCTAAGCTTTATTCCTCAAGTAGAATGGTCAATAAGTAGATGTTCATTCACACTTATTCTTCTTTGCTTCTCTATGTCAAATGGTTGGAAATAAACTTGTATATATAGGTGATTCTTACCCTAAATCCTTCCGAATATGTTAGTTGTACAAGGTTGACCCAGTCAACCCTATATGTTTTCGAGAGATAATTAACTAGGTCCCAAGCTATGTCTGCTAAAGGGCTAACAAGCTCCAAAGTAAAAAATACCCCAAAATAGTATAGGGTTGACCCAGTCGAACTTGTATAACCAATTGTCAAAAGGGGGATGAAGTGAGGAATAGAAGGATAATGATGTGATAAATGATTGGAATGGGTACAACTAAGAAGAATGATCTTAGGGTAAATAGTTTGAGGTGACAAGTGTGTAGATGGCAAGTGGTAAAAGGGATGATAATCTTATAAAGCACCAATGGTCTATCCACCCCTTTTTCGATGCACCCATTAAGGCATGCACTCAGAGAGATTGAAACTCAATGGGTTCTTGAAAGATACAAAGTGTCAGTAAGTGATAAAAGTTTGAAAATTTATCAACTATAACCTTACAATATTTACCTATACTTTTGCACATAGGCTTGTATAATGTCTTTCTTTGTGGTGGTTCTTTCTCTTTATGGATTGACTTCAATAAAACTCTCCTCATCAACAAACTCTCTCCTATTTTAGGTTCTTTAACATAGTTTGGTAGTGACTCCATGTTTTCCTTTTTTTATTGAACTAATTGATTCCTACTTTCACTCCAAAAGCTGCCAACTTAAAGATCCTTTGGACATTCATAAGATCTATGTCCTGTAAACTTATTACATTTGAAACATTTACCTATAAATCCACTATATCCTCTTCCTCTGCCATAAGGTCTTCCACCTCTGAATCCATAACCACCTCTATTAGG
The DNA here is from genome assembly GCA_037957365.1 of Torreya grandis. NCBI lineage: Eukaryota > Viridiplantae > Streptophyta > Pinopsida > Cupressales > Taxaceae > Torreya > Torreya grandis. Next base: position 6,765,251 of record JARHVA010000140.1, read on the forward strand.
CTAAATTTTACTTTTGAAATTGTTACCAACTTCCTTATTATAAGTTTGCCACTGATTTCTATTGCTTGGTTGTCATCTTCTTTATTTTTGACCTCTATCTTTGTAACTTCTTCCTCTCGCTCTATTTTTTTGGATTTGCCTTCTATTAAACTTTTCTTTTGCATTCAATACAAATTGATAGGCCTCTTCTATTGTCCTTGGATACAAGATGTTGATTTCATCTTAAAGACTAAACTTCAGTCTATTAATGTACTTGACAACCTTTTCAGCATCCTCCTCTATGTGTCTTGCTCTAATGGTTAGTTTGTATAATTCTTATGTGGATTATTTCACTGACATGTCTTTTTGTCTTAGATTTTTTATCCTCCTAAATAAGTTGGTTTGATAATCTTTAGGCATGAATTTTCCCTTCAACTTGGCCACCATTCTATCCCATGATTTTATCTTTTCTTTTTCCCTTCTTCTACTTTCTTCTTGGACTTCATCCCACCATAGAGATGCATGAACCTTCAACCTTTTCATTACAAGATTCACCCTATTTGTCTCATTCAACTCTTCATAGTCAAAGTACTTATCCATTGTTGTTATCCAGTCAATCGGCTCTTTAACATTGAGACTGCCCTCATACATTAGCACCTCTAATTTGGACTTTGATGTCACACCTATAGCTGCTCTAATGAATCTTTCTCCACTCTACCTTCCTCTCCTTCTTCTAGTAGTTTCTTCTTGAGGAACATCATCCTCTCCTTCACTCACATCACCTCTATTCATCTCTCTTCTCTAAGATAATTCCATAGCTTACAACCTAACCTGCAAGTTTCTCACTTCCACCACTAAGGCATCAACTGCCTACAATCTTCTTTGAGATGCTACTACTCCATGTCCTCTAGTTGCCATGTTTTTTACTATCCTCCCAATAGCTCCTAATCTTTGACACCAAATGATGCAGAGGTATCTTTCTATGATACACAATCTCACTTGTCTTGCTTCAACTTGCTTACTCTTTGACAAAGACTTGTAGTCAAAATAGTTCAACACATGATTCAGGGTTTCTTGATTCTATTAGGTTTTGTCTGACCATCTATCTTATTATTCAATTCCTCTTTAATATTTTAACCAATCCACACAACTTCTATGTACAACTCTTTCATCACTCTATGTTTATTACCTTTGTTGTTGCTTTCTTATAGCATTTTTTCACTTTTTAAAATTTTACGGTCTAGATAAGTGAGTAATTGAGTAACCAAATTGATATTAAGATACCCTCTATTGATTTCTTACTCTGTAAGAATTTTCTTGACTTAACTCCATGCACAAGTAACTAATCACCTTCTAGGCCTAATTAGATCTCTACAACCCTGTTTCACAAACGGTCACCTTATTCCGTACTGGTGTAAAACTTTGAAAATATGTTATATTACCTTATTCCCCAAATAATAACCAATTTTTATGAATTTTTTACGGTGAAAACTCTTGTAAAGTAAGATTCTGTTTGAAAACACTAATTTAGGGTTATAACTGCCTCTGTTAAACCCAAGAAGGAATATATGAATGATTTAAGTTTCCAAAAGAGTTCTAAACTGTTATAATCCTCCACATGTGCTTGAGATTTATACACAATTTTGAGTCTGATTGTATGTAATTTCACAGTCACCTTACAGGATTTGTTTTGATTTCCTTACAAAGATGTATGAGAATGATTAAACAATATATAAAGAATATCTAGATCAATGAAAAGGAGGGATTAATAACACACACACACACACACACACACACACACACACACACACACACACACACACACACACACACACACACACATATATTCAAATCAACATTCTATAAAATATTTACTTATTCATGTCATATACACAGCCTTCTTGAACTTAATACATGGGAAACACAGAGTATGACAGGGTCTATATAGTTTAACTTAAAAATTTGAGGTACTATTCTTTATTTCTTTGAGGTTAGAACCCCTACACCTTGAATTCAGATTTTAAAATGTCTCTTTACATAAGCATTTACCAATTTTATATGTCCTATAACTCCTCCAATAGTTCTTGATTCCCTCCAAGAACATTGAGAGGCTCATAACCATCGTAGTTCATATCACAATTATAAAAATGACTCATCATGTGATTCAAGTACGTAGTTAAGTAACATTGAACCCTTTAAGAGCCTAATCAACAAGACTACATCATTGAAGCTCTTTTAAACATGACTGAGGACCTAAAACTTGACAAGAAAATTTTAAAATTCAAATTAGCTAAATTTGGTTGGAAAATGCCAATTTGAAATTTTGAGTACTTAAAGCTAAAATAACAACAAGAAATGAAACCTTAGAGATTATCTAAGAATCATAAGACCCCTATTACTTATAACTACTGAAAATAGATCCTATTTAGACGCCTATCACCAATATCAACTCTTATTTGAGATAACTATGATGCCCCTGCATCAACATTTTAGATGCTTAAAGCTATATTTATATGTTAAACTAGTCTTGAACACTTGATAAATATATCTCAAGGCTTTACCCTTTAGTTTGACCTTATTTAGAGCTAAAAGGCTCGTACTTGCCACCTCACCGAGTCTAATTACTTATCTCTTAACCCAACCTTGATTATTTTGAATAGCTAGATCACTTATAACTACATAATGCTTAAAATCTGATAAATATCCTTCATTGTCAATTACAACACCTCGATAACTTTTCTTCATCCTAGACAATTGCATTCATAACTAGATAATAACATTGACACTACTATCCATGATCCCACGCAAGTCTTTATACCTTACAAACACTCAAATTTTTAAATCTTTTTATGTGTATGGGTTAACCTAAGAATGTCATTAACCCTTCCACGAGGATCATTTCAAAAGATATAGCATAAATGCAAGTTAAAGCCGATTCATTTGACATCCAGAAATAATGAAGAATCACCTCTCAAGATTAGACATACTACTAAATTTCAAAGCACACAACTAAACTATTATGCACTATCGATTCCTATTTGCATATTAATCATTGAAGCAACCATATTATAGGTTTGAAGCATTCAAAAGTTACTCCATAATCCATATTTTTTAAGTTACAAGTTAGATCACTACATGCATATATATAGTATATTTCACCCCTATCCACACAAATTTCCTCACATAGGGGATAATTGCATAAGTCTAAGGCCCTCCTTGGAGTATTGGATATGTAGGAAATGCTTATTGACCAAGGGGTCTTTGAGGTCAGCTCGACATCGTGAGCCCACTAACCCATTTTTTGGCAAGGCAAACTGACTTAAAGTGGATATTTAGAGTTTGAGCAAAAAGCAATGATACAAAACCTATGCATGCGATTCAAATACATCAAATGAAAGGTGATAGAAAACCCAAAAAGACCCTATTGTTCACATCTCGATCCAATGAGCATGATGTACATGATAATTGCATCAAGATTCAGATAGTAACATTGACACAAGTATCCACAGGTCGACACAAGTGTCCAAGTCGCTAGAAGGAATATTTTAAAAATTTGACACTTGATTATTGAGCATAATACAACCTATTTCCACATCTATGCATCTCATATTTGTCTATACATCATTGCATAATCTAAGTATTATTTCATCTTCATGATTATGCAATCAAAATATAGTTTAGTATTCTTGTTTATATATTTAGTATTTTTCATAATTCAACATTAAAATTGAATATCATAAACTGAATTATTTAATTACCTTAATTTTAGGGAATAGTTTACTGCACTATTGAATACTCTATTCCTTTATAACCCTTAATCCCAAAAAGGGTTAAACATTTGGTGAACTTGACCACTATGTCTTTCCTCACAAATCTTAACTTGCTCTAAGGTTTTCAACTTCCTAAGGTATTTATTTGTTGTTTTTATTCATATATGTTCTATTTTTTGCATGCAACCTAGGCATATATGTAGATTTAAGTGGTGTTCCTATTAAATATCTTGAGCTACCACATAGGCTACCTAAAATGGCTCAAGTTAATATCGTGTCAAATTATCCTAATAATGACATTGTAAATAATGATAATGAGACACATACTAAAAAATTTATTATTAAAGATATATCTGATCACAAGGATAATGAAAATGACCACGTTGACCAAGAACAAGTTAAATCTATTACATTATTTTGAGATCACATTTGTGCAACTCTCAAAGATCTCCATAAGATCCTACATACTATATTAGCAACTCAAAAAGTGAAAAACATTGATGAACAACCATGTGCATCTATTGATCATGATATTAGAGCTACGGGGCATCCCCATATCATCATCTCTCTCCCTTGAGCATAACATTACATACTATACCTAATGTTTTGTCGAAAGAATTTGGCACTTAGCTCTTCTCTCAAAGAAATGCAATTCCTTCAAACTTTTTGCTTGGGAAAATGATCCGTAAACTACATTGATAAACTCAAAGTGAAGTTTTTAAAATATGGATACTAAATTTCTAAAACTTATCAAATTCTTGAAATACTCAAAAGAACTTGCAAATTGTTTGGCAATTAAGTGTTCTCAATTATCGAATTGGATCAGAACTGTCGAACGACTTGTCACTTCCATTCACCAATTAAAATGGCTTTTTTTTTTATAAATGTTGTAAAATGTCAAATTTTAAAATTTGCATAGATTCATGATTAATTAAAAATTATAAACTAAAATAAAAACATGTAATCAAATGACAAATTACCATCCGACATTGATAACGGAGTTCGGCATCTCTTGCCTACGTATCTGGGTCCACCCAATACTGAGGACTATTTTCATTAAATTTGTGCAACAAATGGCTTACAAATTCTTTAAAACACTACACAACTTCCCTCGTGTCTGATCTCTATACAAGAACTCCACCTTTGCTGATATACTCAAGCTCGACAACACAAAATCCTTCCTCAGTTTTCAACCCCCTTCCAAAGGTGCTTAAGTTCCTTCACTTAAACTATTGGTCTATCCAATTTATAATAAAATAACTTCTACTTCTATTTTCAATTAAAAAACATAATTAAAAAGGCTTACTCACTGTGTACCAGGTCGGATAACGGATCAACATCCATTTTCAAGCTATATCCAAGCTTTCATCTAGCTCTCAGCCTCTTAAAAATAAATACACAATCCAACGAATACTTTATTCAAATATAAGTTCGTTCCTTTTATACCACTTGTAAACTTGTGGCTCAAGTGGTTAAGGCATATCTCTTTTGCATGGTGGGTCATGAGTTCCAAACCCATCGGCGATGCATTTGAAGATAATGCTTAGTCATTTAGTCCCACATTGGGCAAACTTAAACAACTTTTAATCTTTTAATATCCTTATCTCCAAGGCTTTAGTCATGGCATCAACCATGCTTCACTCTTTTGCTTGGGTGTTACCCATCTTAGGCATCCTCGAGCCTATATGGTCCTCGAACTTAGCATAAATGCCAAATTACATGGATACGGCTCGGTCTTCGAGCTTGACTCGGCTATCTTCAATCTCGAGGCATGTGGATAATGACTTGGCAAGGTAACGAGTTGGCTCTATCTCTAATGTGGCATCTTGGTGGTTACTTGGAACATTTGATCCATTGATCCTGAGCTCGGCCACGTAGCAATTGTTGGTTCTCCCATGTGGCTTAATGGGGCTTGGTAATTGATAAATACAATGTATTACCAAGGAATTATTACAAAGCGTTTAAAAACTTACAATTCAATTGTCCCACATGCATTTGGTGGGCACAATAGAATGCTTTAAAAGTAATTTCAAATGCATTGTAATGTGAAATGAAGGCCAAGGTACCCCTCCTTAAACAAGTGTATCGACCCTCGTTGAGGGCCCCCAACGAGCCAATAGCGAGGCCCATGGTTCTCCATATGATCACTTGTCAAAGACTGGAGGCTGAAACCAAACCAAAACACCAAACCAAATTTTTGCACAAATGTATAGAAATGGACTGCCATGTGTCTACATGTGATTGGTCCACTTGTCGTATACAAATTGTGACACCTCCTTATTTTGCCTATGACGAAATAACTTTAGTAGCCTATAACTTGGGCATCTAGACTCTATTTTGCAATCTGGAATAAGTGCCAAAAAGCTCTCGAAAAGCTCTTCAATGTGTAAGAGGTTTCATCATGACTTGGGACCTTTTTCTGAACATAGCTCCAGATCACACCTCCCTACAAAAGAAGCTTTTAGTCTCTAAAAGTCTACTATCTCTTGAAAACTGATAACTGGTCTACTGCATCACATCAAACAGAACCCAATCATAGCAAAAGATAAACATTGGAAAAATAAATGATTCACAACTCAAGTGAAAATGCCTACAACATGGCATGAGTAAATGAATCTGCAACTGCCAATAAACTTATCACAACATACTAAAACTGTTTGCCCATGTCACATCCTATAAAGTGGTGAACTGTTAATAAACTAAAACAATTCCCAATGTAACTACAAAACAAGTTTCTTAATGCCAACAACATACAATAAATGTTGTAGACATGTTGAAATACAATGCCCTGGTATGGGACTTACAATGCTAAGCAAATGCAAACAACATAAAGTGTATATTGCCTAACATCCAAACATGCCCATAGGCTCTTACAATGCATCTATACATCCATGTGCCAAAAATAGATACATTATCAAAATAGCAGTTAAATATGAGACAAGTGTTGTAAGGAAATCAACCCACAACATACATTATGCTATTATCTCCAACTGATCAAATGAGTTCAAGTCTTATCAATTCCACAGATAACTCACTCAGCATAAACAGAAGATTCCAAAACATAGAGCTATTCAACATAAGGTGAGAATTGAAATACTTCGAATGATAAACCTGTCTCGAAGTGTTCTCACAAGCTCTACTAATGCATCATCAAAGCTTGTTCTTTCCCTTAATAGAATTCTTAACAATGCTTTGAAAAATAAATGCATTATAAATCCACTTAATCAAATTTTCTGCCTGGTTAACTTGATTTCCTCAGTGCATTCATTAACATCATTATGGATTGATTTAACTTGATTGACCTTATTAACAGGTTAATAAATCATCTTAGTTTTACCATGTATAGGATGAGAAGATGACTGAAGTGTAAAAAAATGATCAATCTGATGTCCACTCATATGGCAATGAGTGCCTAAAACCTTCATAGGTGAGGTCTCCCTTTTACCTCTTCTCACTTTGCCATGATGAGAATGGTCTTTAACGCCTACAATCTGCTTAATCAAAGCATGTCTCTTCCAAAAAAATGCAACATTGTGGTTATGCATCCCACAAAAAGTGCAAGGAAATGATTGCATCATCTTCTGAATGTTAAATCCAAAATTTTTAAACATAAAGAGTGGATCAAAAGATTTAGTGCTAACTTTAGTGTAGGAACTAGGAGGTGGAATCTCAATACCTCTTCTACGTGTTCTCTTAAACTGCACGTGCTCTACTAGTGGCCTCAGACCTTTGCTATCATAAGCTTGTATTCCTTTAGCCATGGAGGAATTTTCTCCAATATCCACCTACTCACTCGTGTAACCCAAACCTGCATGAAGAGATCTCTGCCCTACCTATATTGGGTTAGTAATTCCTTGGCCATTTCAACCAAGACCTCTTCTATTAAAGCCCATTTTCTTTAATAATTTGGATCCTATACCTTTAGTGTGTTGTTCAAAACTACCAAAAGCATCATTACTTGAATCCAAATCTAAATGGAAAAAAGAAGATGAATTACTTGGTGAATAACTTATAGTGCGCTTAGTCATAGTCTATGCATCTGACGTAGAAGGTATGGCCTTCTTTGGTTCACCAGACTATAATTTGATCAAGAGCTCATCCTTAGATTCAAGCTCTGATTCAAACTTGCAACTTACTCTTCATGAGCTAAGAGCTTGCATCTCAGGAATGCATTCTCATCCTGAATTTGGGTGTTGATGCTTTTAAGATCTTCCATCTTGGCTTTATGTGACAACTTGCCCATGGGTTCCTGTAAATAAACTGATTCCACAATTGCACACTGCAATCTAATCAAGTGGTATTGATAACCAATAAACTGAAAGCAACTGTCAAATCACACAATCAGAAGCTAACCCTGCTTTCTAATTGCTCTGATACCAATTTGATCCTTAAACTACACTGATAAACTCAAAGTGAAGTTTTTAAAATATGGATATTGAGTTTCTTAAACTTATCAAATTCTTGAAATGCTCAAAAGAACTTGCAAATTATTTGGCAATTAAGTGTTCTCAGTTGTTAATTTGGATTGGAACTATCGAACGACTTGTCACTTCCATTCACCAATTAAACCATTTTTTTTTAAATGTCATAAAATGTCAAATTTTAAAATTTGCATATATTCATGATTAATTAAAAATTAGAAACTAAAATAAAAACATGCAATCAAATGACAAATTACCATCTGAATTTGATAATGGAGTTTGGCATCTCTTGCCTACGTCTCCGGGTCTGCCCAATAGTGAGGAACATTTTCATTAAATTTGTGTAACAAATGACTTACAAATTCTTTGAAACGCTGCATAACTTCCCTTAGGTCTGATCTTTGTACAATAAATCTGCCTTCACTGATATACTCAAGCTTGGCAACACAAAATCTTTCCTCAGTCTTCAACCCCCTTCTGAAGGTGCTTAAGTTCCTTCACTTAAACTATTGGTCTATCCAATTTATAATAAAATAACTTCTACTTCTCTTTTTAATTACAAAACATAATTAAAAGGGCTTACTCACTATGTACCAAGTCGGACAATGGATCAAAATACATTTTCAAGCTATCTCCAAGCTTTCATCTAGCTCTTGACCTCTTAAAAATAAATACACAGTCCAACGAATACTTTATTCAAATATAAGTTCGTTCCTTTTATACCACTTGCAAACCCGTGGCTCAAGCGGTCAAGGCATATCTCTTTTGCATGACGGGTCACGAGTTCCAAACCCATCGGTGATGCATTTGAAGATTATGCTTAGCTGTTTAGTCCCACATTAGGCAAACTTAAACAACTTTTAATCTTTTAATATCCTTATCTCCAAGGCTTTAGTCATGGCATCAGATATGCTTCGCCCTTTTGCTTGGATCTTACCCATCTTAGGCATCCTCAAGCCTATTCGGTCCTCAAACTTAGCATAAATGCCAAATTACATGGATATGGCTCGGTCTTCGAGCTTGACTCAATTGTCTTCAATCTCGAGGCATGTGGATAATGACTCAGCAAGGTAATGAGTTGGCTCTGTCTCCAATGTGGTAGCTTGGTGGTTACTTGGAACATTTGATCCATTGATCTTGAGCTTGGCCACGTAGCAATTGTTGGTTCTCCCATGTGGCTTAATAGGGCTTGGTAATTGATAAATACAATGTATTACCAAGGAATTATTATAAAGCGTTTAAAAACTTATAATTTAATTGTCCCACATGCATTCGGTGGGCATAATAGAATGCTTTAAAAGTAACTTCAAATGCATTGTAATGTGAAATGGAAGCTAAGGCACCCTTCCTTAACCAAGTGTGCCGACCCTCATTGAGGGCCCCCAGCGAGCCAATAGCGGGGCCCACAGTTTTCCATATGACCACCTATCAAAGATCGGAGGCTGAAACCAAACTAAAACACCAAACCAAATTTTTGCATGAATGTACAAAAATGGATTACCATGTGTCGACGGGTGATTGGTCCATTGTCGCATACAAATCACGACACCTCCTTATTTTGCTTGTCATAAAATAACTTCAACAACCTATAACTTGGGTATCTGGACTCTATTTTGTGATCTAATCACTGGAAAGCTCTCAAAGAGCTCTTCAACGTGCAAGAGGTTTCATCACAACTTGGGACCTTTTTTCGAACTGAGCTCCAGATCAGAAAAATGTTCGAAGGAAATATAACTTTGCCCCGTAGTAATTTTGCTGAAAGAATCTTTCGAACACTTGAACATACCCTTCATAATTTTTGTTAAGGGCACCTGCCCTACAAAAATGCCCTTCAGACTTTTAAAATGGTCCTTCGATCTCTTGAAAGTGCCCTTCAAAATTATTGAAAGTGTCCTCCATCTTTAAAACGTGTCCTTCGAGAGTTTTGAAAATGTCCTTCACCATATAAACTTATCCTTCAAACCTTTTCCTTGGGTAAAATGTCCAAAGGAAATGGACCTCTGCTCAATAATAATTTTGCTGAAAGTACCTTTTAGGCCTTTGAAAATATCCTTCAAAATTTTTGTTAAGGGCACCTACCCTACAAAAATGCCCTACAAACTTTGTGAATGGTCCTTCAGGATTTGTGTAAGTGTTCTCCAGATCCATAATTATCCTTCTCGAAAGTACCCTTCGAGAATTTTGCAAGGGCAAAATGCCCGAAGGAAATAATCTTTTGGACATTTTACAAAGGCAAAATGCCTGAAGGAAATAATCCTTTGGACATTTTGCAAAGGCAAAATGACCCTTTGGGATTTTTGGAAAGTACCTTTAGCCGAAACAAATGACCTTACAATTCCTTCAAGCTTTTTGTGTGGGTAAAATGCCCGAAGGGCAAGTGCCCTTCGGCTCTTTTGCCATGGACAAAAAGTCTGAAACAAATGACTTGAAGCCAATGAACAAGCCCTTCGAAACTTTTGTAAAACATTTAGCCTGAAAGTAATAAGACATTGAATTCCTTTGGAACTTTTTTAGTGGATAAAATGTCTGATGGAAATAAGTCTTCGGAATTTTTGTTCGAGACAAAAAGTTTGAAGACCTATTTTCATAGGACATTGTGTTCATGCAAAAGGCCTGAAAAGTCTAAGGGAAAGAACACCTTCACCAAGCAAAATCAAGACAAAGGACTTAGCAAATTGTGTACATGAGCTTGACCTTCCAAAGGAATACATGGAGACAAAAATCTGGCTAAGGACATAAACTTTGATACAGACAAGGGCCCAATTGCTCTAATATAATTTTAGGCACTAACAATCCATTAGTCATTAAGCAGTAGTAGTCCATTAGTTATGATTGTTTCATCACTTGTTATCATCTTTTAGTATTTTATTTTTGGTTTGATCGTCTTACTTGAACCATTCTTGTTGGTATGTGGACTTGCCTACTTGTTTCATTTTATTATTATTATGTCTAGCTATTTTGGTATTCCATGGTTGTGAGGTTATTAATTTAATTAGTCTTTGACCCCGCCTTGGAGATGTTATTCAAGCTCTTACTTATTGCTTGACTTCTTAGGTGGAGGGACCCCAATTAAATAATTTGCTAAGATTTGATTTGGGTTATAATGGCCCATGCAAGGGGAACGTGGGCATTTTGAATCTTAACAAATTGTTAGTATGACCAGACATTTTGGTTGATGGAGCAAATAATTACATGATTTCAACTTTGGCAGATTTGGGGATTTTGGCTCTTTGTCTATAACATTTTTTTTTTGTTTTTGTTGGGGTAGTTGGAGGAGAGAGGCGTAGGATAAAAGATTGGGGGAGAGAAGGAAACCCTAAAGGGAAGAAGAATGGTGACAGTTGTGAGTAGATGGGCTCAAAAACCTTTTCAGGAGAGTATCTTGTGGCTTGACTAGAAAATGAGGTTGGGCATGGTGCAATGGAAGCACTCCATCCATTCCCTAGAAGGCAAATCGAATCACAAGTGATATATTAATCTTGGAAAAGGGAAATGAATATTTGTTATGAAATTAATTTGTGTTTTACAAGTATAATAAATTGTTTGTAGGTTCATGAAGAAGTCATAAGAATTCCTAATAAACTTGAAAACACCCCAAATCGATGTAAAAGCTTCTTCTAGCATAGGGGTTATTTTGGTTTTGTTTTACCAAGTTATTTTTAAATAATGGGTTTAAGCCCTGACATTGAAATCTTTTTTTTGAACTCAAAAAAACTGGGCAAATTGAATATTTTGTTGTCTCTATTTTTGTTTGCCCATTTTGGCATTAAGATTGTGTAAGTCGCTTGGGCTTCCAATATGAGGGTTTTATTAGTACGACCATTTTTGTAGAGGCTTGGTACTATTAAATTGTTGGGTTTTGTTTTGTTAACTGCTTATGACATTTATGGCTCCCAAAATAGGGTTTATTATTACAACCATTTTTGGTAGAGGATGTGTATAAATTTCATGGGTTTTATTTTTGTTATTTGTTTAAGACATTTTGGGTTTTCATTTATTTTCCCTGTTTAAAGTGGTTAGGTAAAATAACTAGAATTTAGGGTTAATGCCCTAGCATGTATTTCACCATTTGGGTGATTTTGGCTTGTTAGTTGGTATTCTTTTTTATATGTATATTTATTATGATAGCATGAAATTTCACATTAATTGGTTAATGTTATTGGAACTTTGAACAAGACATTTAGATATTTGATATTATCATCTACCCACAATTTCTTTTGAAAATTAAATTTCATCATATGAAGGTCATTTATAGTGATTTCATCACTTTGCACATTATTACGGGTGATCAAATGATTGTACCTGATTAGAGGGCAAAGGGGTGAGATATATAATTCCTTGGTAATTTATTTAACTGGTTTTGAATACAAATTGCATATGAATGTTGCATTTTTTCTCATGGTTGTAGGTGATGATTTTATCTCACTATGGTTGTTGGATTATGTTATTTGATCATTGGCATACCTTGAATAGATGAAACTTTATCATGTTCAATTGAGAATGTAATCAATGCTAATAAAACCTTCGGAGAAGCACAAAGGCTACCAATATTTGTATGTATGTCGATGATTATGTTTTGAGTCAAATTTTTAAGTTTGATCCTTCAGTTATGAGTTTATTATTTGTTGAGTAATTGTTGTAATTTTAAGTAATGGCTTTCATGTTCATTATTACTCACGTCCTCATCTTGTAAGACCCAAAAGTCATACTCCACTCCCAGTTGATGGTTGGGGGTGGTAAGGGCCACCTATTGGGGGGCTCATAGGATAGGTTGGGTGGGAAAATTCATGAAGAAATACTCTCTTGGAAATTGTCCAGCTAGTTACTTATCTTGATCTAGCAGATGACTCATGGTGTTAAGTTTACTGCAGCATGTTTTATAAATGCAAAAACATTATTTTGTTTAATATATAAAAGTAGATAATTATACTGGTATTAATATTTATATGAATCTCAGTCAATTATTTAATTACTTATCTTCCATTATATTATTGACCGGTATACTTTTTATGCTTTGCATGAATAGAAAGGTTAAGTGGCTTACTAGTCTCAATTATAATATGTATTTAAATACTCTCAATATAATGTTAATACTTCATTGAGTAAATTATTAAACTCATGATTAGTTATGTAGGAGGTGAACAATGTTAACATGATGCATATAAGTTGATTTTATACTTTATGAGTTATTCTATTATGACTGTAGATTTTAATTGTCACTCGATCAAGCTTGTGATCATAATTACTTGGAACCATAGATCTTATACAAATTGTAAATTATTGTACTTACATACTAAATGCACTAAGTTAGGTTCATTATTGAGTGTTGGAAACATGAGAATTTAGCCTATTTTTATGTTGTTGTACAAGCACGATTGTGGGCATAACAAGAGGTTCATTTTATGTTTTAAAAAATCACTATGTATATATTTTATATATCTACACTTAAATTCACTTTGTGACTTGAAATAGATTGTTGTCAACAAAGAAAAGCTTGAGGATATGTTCTCTCTAAATGATAGGTTCTTTTGATCTTTCCTTGGCATGCTACAACTAAGTATAACAAGTTTGCAAATTGATATTGATGCAAAACAAACTGAAACAATTCGAGTTGAATTACTTAAATTGCCAAATCTCTGTTAGGGGCAAAATGATTACAAAGTGATAGTGTCATGGCTATTTCATTATAATTACTAAATTTCATTTAAATTTTAAATTGGGAATTGATGTCTTATTTATTGAATTTAGTCATTAATTCAATAAGTGGAAATGGTTCAGGTTGCATTAATAAAACATCCTTTTCTAAGTTAAACTTCTCTTCTCTTATGCAAAGTATGAAATGTAGTGATGCATTGGAAATTATGCTTGATTGATTATTTCAAATAAGATTTACTTAGGGAAGCGAATTCATTATTAATTGAATAGAGTTTTGTTTATTATTAAACTATTGTTAATAATTATTTTTAGTTGATTGTTCATAAACTAATAATGGTGATAAATTGACATGATGTTGCCAATATGACCGCAAGTTACATTTAAGAAGGATTGTCTTCCATTTATGCTAATATTCAAAGTTGGAAGTTGTTATTACTTCAAGGAATTAATTATTTGATTAGTACAACAATCATAAGAATTGTGATCCTTAAAACGAATTAATTAAATAATTACAATATTAGAAGAGTATGATAAGAAATAACCATAGTTGTAAGTGGTGTATTAATTGAGCTTAAAAACTAGTTTTGTATAAGCATGCTTTGGCTTAAAAGTGGAATAAGTTTGTTTAGTGTTATGAATTGAATATGATTACCATTAAATAACTACAATAGATTGTTAGTATAAATAGTTTTGATGTTCTTAGAAGGATAAATTGTGGAGACTAATGAATAAAACAAAGGATTTATAATTGTATGGATTGAGATTAAGTATTGTACTTTATTATTGGTTTAAATTTAATCCTAAACTATAACTAGTTATTGTGATAGTGACCAAGTGACAAGTTGATAGTACTTTAGAGATTTTAACTCTAAATACTTACCTACATGATAGTCTAAGGTTACTATGAGAACGAGTTAAGCAATATTGGTCAATGGTATGATGCTCACTTGTGTGAAGACATCGATCCTTGACAAACATCATGATAACTTAACTATATCTTAGTGGTAAACTATTTGTGTGAAATAATAAGTGGGAGCACGTAGTACGATGATCTGTAAAAACTTATAGATCATGGTATAATGATCTAAATAGGGATAGTACTACAATGGGCTCTTTACTTACCCAATATTCATTAAATTCCTATTACAATTTCAAGAATTTTATAGGCATAATTCCCATTTGTTAACTTGTTAGATGAACATCATTGATTGAGACAAATAGAACAATGTTATGTCTATATTATGAATCGTGAATTATAAAATAATGTAGCAACTCCTAAACTTAAGAATAATAAATAAATTTATGTTTATTTTGACATATCCCTAACGTTCAAATGTTCTCATTGACATAGTCATCCCAAGTAGAAAGGAGGGGAAAATAAGCTACCCCGACCTATACCCAAACGTCCATAGATGTGAGTCTCTTAGATAGGATAAGGACACCTAGGTCGTCATATTGGGAAGGTGTCTGCTCCCATATAGTTCAAATCTAATTATTATGGTCTACATATCAATACACCCCAAACTACATGTAGATTTCATAGGATAACAATATTTACCATAGAATCTTTTAGGAATTACCCTAATTAAGGGTTACATGTATGTAAATTTGGTTATGGGATTGTGGTATATTACACAAAACCAAGATGCATGTAGTGGACCCTATTCATGATTTTGCTTTGTACTCTAAATGAAGTGATGTTCAATTTTTTTGGGGAGTCGTTTCAATTCACTAATTTGGAAGTACTATATTATGGAAACTAAAAATAAAAATAAAATGTAATGAGAAATAAATATTTAACTAGAAATTGCATTTGTGAAAGGAATCAAAGGTTGAAACTTATTGTGCAGGGAGGTCTAATGGTTGGAATGAAGAATCAAGACCCAGATCTCTTCTCTGTGAATAGGGCCATAACTCTATCTGTATATCAAATCTGAACCTAAAAAACAACATTGAGAACAAGACACTAGAGGGGTCACACTATTATGCAATATAGGGCATTCATGTCCACTTATAGTGAGGGAATTAGTGTTTATGAGTTCTTTATGTATTCATCTATAGGGCCTGTATTTGGTGTGGGAGTTTGCGATCACTTGCAAAGACCACTGTATGACTGATTTTCCTTCAAAATCCCAACTCTTTGACATGTGAAAATCAATGCAAACCAATGGGGAAAATGGGGTCATAGGTTGAATTTGGGGGAGACCTCAATACCTCATGTGTTGAGCCCTGCCTATATACAAATACTCCCAAGAGGGATCAAACTTCAAGTAGTTCTCCCATGCTACAGTGGTGTGTGAATAACTGGTGCAAAGTGATAGATGTTAGTGTAATACTAATGTGATTAAGTGCCTTAATCATGACTTGTGTCTAGTAAAATGTATTCAAACTTGAGCTTTGAGATAATAGGGTTGTATGAAATCATAATTGAGAGAATTTTTGCTCTCAATGTGCAATTATAATTATGGAGTTTTTTTATGTGTAAGCCCCTCCTTGAGAAATGGTTTGAAAAGTGTTTATCTAATCATATATTTGAAATTCATTTGAATTGGGCTCAATAGGGACATAGGTCAACCTTCCTATGGCTTTTGATTTTTCAAGTTAGTCATTATTTGGTGGAAAGACATGAGAGGGGGCAAGGACATTAGAGCGGTGCGCTATAGTCCCCCAAGCTGCTCTTGTCCAATGGGTGATTTGATCATGCTGAGTGTTAGGCATGGCTTAAAATATGTTTAAGGTTGATAATAATTGGGATGAGCACATTTGGGGATCATTTATCAGCTTGGAGGAGTATACAAGGTGGTCGAAAGTGATCAAAAGGGGCCCTAAGATAGGTCAAGAGCTAAATGTATAAAATAGTAGTCATAAGTTCATGATCTTAGCTAAAATGTTAATTTATTTGTCTACATAGTATCATCTCATGTCTCTCCCTCCTCCTATGGTGGTTGATACGATCTGACCTTTACCAAAAGGATATGATGCCAATGCCTATTGTGACTATTAGCAATGTGCAGGGCATTATAAGAACAAATGTTATAAACTAATGCACAAGATACAATACTTTATTAATAGTGATCAACTTACCTTTGAGGACCCTCCCAAAAATTCAATATCACATCTAAATGATCATCACAAACAAAAGATATTCAATAATCCATTGTAAGATCATTCTAAGGCAACTCCATAAGTATAAATGGCATATCATGCACATCCTCCACCACATTATGGAACCCATTAGATGGGATTATTGTTACATTTATATGTGAGATACCCCCTATGGTTTTGAGACCTTATATTTCATTTGAAAACAATGAGATTGTGGATGATGACTCAGATCTTCATTCCTTATTTCTCAAGGCATATATTGATCATCAACCTATACATAGTGTTATGATTGACAATGGTGATAGTGAGAATATATGTATGTGAAATTACTCACACATTTGGGATATACACATGATGCTTTATTCCCTTTAACTAAACTGATAAAACCATTCAATGGGAAGATACAAGTTTTTGGTGAGATTGATTTACCTCTTTAGGTTGGTCTAACACATGTGACCACTACCTTTTCAGTTATACCACATATGAGAGTCTTTGATATGTTATCGAGACATCCTTGGATACATAAGCTCTGTGTAGTACCTTTCACAATGCATGTTTGTCTTAAGCATATTCATGCCAATAGGGTTATTATAAAATTTGGGATTCTATATGAACATCCTTTGCAACAAGTAAAGTTTGTTCCATGGTAGTTGATTATAAAACCTAATAAGGTTAATCATGCATGAAAGGGCAAGTAATATGCAATCTGCTTTCCTAGGCACCCTATACTTGAGAGTCCTTTATGTTAGAGATCTACAATAGACTCGTAGAGATCCTCATTCACACTTCCATGGCCTAACCATTTATCTACATCAAAACACCACGTTTCAAAATGGATACCAAGAACCGCTATTACACAGAGGAAATTTCAAAGCACAAAACAATGGGTTCTAGGAACCCCTACACCTTTTATTACTACTTCACGACTGTAGAGTCTTTTGGGACATACACAAGCATCACAAATTCTACACATTCAAATTTGGCACATTTATCTAATCCTTGATAATATGACCAATTTATTATACCATATTCAAAGTATAGAGCACCCTATGAACATCCCTTATATGCAATCATTAGCTAACACTCTCTTTGCAAACATTCCAAAAAAAATCAAAAGAATAAAAATTCCCCAAAAATTAAATATTCAAGAAAATACAAAAACATTCAAATAATTCAAAAATACCAAAAAATATTTGGCATTTCACATGTTTTCGAGATTTTGCATATGTTGTTTACTTTATGTTAGTAGATAACATATCATTTCTATACACACATATATTTCACGGGTACTTGAGTGTGATATAAGAATACATTAGACCAATGATATCTCAAGCATGTAGATGTTGGACCTTTCCTCTTATAGTGTGATACACTACACTGGAGGCATCTTGCTTCTTTATAATCTCTTTTGACACAAGTTATATTATTTTATGATCATTTCCCATTATTGTACTGAGCTTATATTTCTTAGACATGCCTATACTCATATTGTTATCTTACACAATGTATTTGATATGTTATTCTACATGTCATTTTGTTAACACATGTATCCAAGGACTAGTATGACATGTTTATGCTAGTTTCTTATGCTTCATTACTTCATCTATTTACATTAGCTTACTTGAGTGTACTTCTTGTTTGCTTATTTGTCTTGCTTGTGGGAACTTTTGAACATGTTCCTTTACTTGTTATCCGTAGTGCCATGTGTGTTGTTTGTTTATTTGGTGTGTGGACATTTGCACATCTTCCACTTGACTGTGCAACATTTGAACATGCCCCTTGTTCATGATCTCCTTGGAACCCTCCTTGTGTGACATTTGAGTACTCTTGTATATGTGATTGATTTTTTGTTAAGGTTATTATATCCTAGACATTGCCATGATTCATATCATGTATTTTAGGGTTTGTTATATATGCATACTATGAGCTTCATTGATATATCTACTTTGACATGACACTACTATATGATTCTTTACTAGATGATTTGCACATATATAACATAGTTATCTTATCCTTTTGAGATAAGGTGATGATCACTTTTACAATCCCCTCACCTAAAAGGGGGGCATATCAATGGAGGCATGTCATAAAAGAGATGAATCCACATACAAAGAATGGAAAAATGGGTAGAATTTGACTCAGTTTACATAGTTTACATGATTCAGAAATACACTTCAGACAAAACTCTATGCATTTGGCACATACTTGGGACAATGTTCTTCATATTTGTAATACATATTATACACATGTTATAAAGCAGAGGTTACTTTTTGATAGATACTTGAGCTTGATACATATTTAAGGTACATATGCACCACATTATAGATTCATCTTGGGATTATGCACACATTATGTACCAATCCTACCGTGATGCACCATTTGAGATTTTATTTGCTACAACAGTTGGGCTCTTTTTAATTGGTGAGATTGAGATTTTACACCCTTGATGGACTTGACACTATGATTATATTATTGTGGGTTGATATGGTTACACCATTTAACTTGGGCGAGGTTGGCTAAATTGGCTAAATTGGTTATACTTGAGTTGTGTGATTGAGATTTTGTGCTCTCAATAGACTTGATCACTCTCTGATTCCAATCTTCGTATCTCCAAGGTTCAATTGTGAACCTCTCCCCAATGCTCCATCTAGGAAGCATCTCTACAAAGACAAAATACCAAGGGGAAACATGGTTATATTATCTCACAGGTTTACTCCTTTGTTGCTCTCTTTATTTCAAGTAATTTCAAATTATATGCACTAATACACTCGTAACATACTTTTGGTTATAGGTCATTTACATACAACAAATTCAAGTGGGATCAAACGAAGACAAGGTGTGTTTTACATACCATGTTATGCATTATTTTCTTTAACCTAGTTATTCCATCCCTATGAACTATATTAAATGGGGGGACAAATGTAGATGCTTAAATATGGATTTATATGTTAAACTAGTCTTGTACACCTAACAAATATATCTCAAGGTTTTACACTTCAATTTGACCTTCCTTGTAGCCAAAAGGCTCACACTTACAACCTCGTTGGGTTTAATTACTTATTTTTTAGTCCAACCTTGACTATTTTGATTATCTAGATAACTTGTAACCACATATGCCTAAAACCTAATATATATCTTTCACTATTAGTTACAAAACCTCAACATCTTTCCTCCATAATGAATAATTGAGTTCAGGAAAAGACAATATCATCGATGTTACTATCCCTGCTCCAATGCAAGTGTTTATACCTTAAAAACACTCAAATTTTCAATGGGTCAGCCTAAGAATGTCATTAACCATTATGTGAGTATCGATTTAAAAGAGCTAGTCTGAATACAAGTCAAAGCCAATTCATTTGACATCTAACAATCATCAAGAATCACCTCTCAAGCTTAGACATACTATTGAATTTCAAAGTGCACAACTAAGTTATTATGCCCTATTCATTCCTATTTGAATATCAATCACAGGAGCAATCATACTATGTATTTGAAGTACTCAAAATATAACCCATGAATCATATTTGTCAAATTACAAGCTAGATCATTGCATGCATCTTTATATAGTATATTATACCTTTATGCACACACATTCACACATATGGGAAAATTACATAATTATGAGTCCCTCCTTGGAGTATTGGCTATGTAGGCAATGTTCATTGACAGAGGGGTCTTTGAGGTCAGCTCTACACCATGAGCCTGCTAACCCATTTTTTGGCAAGGTAACCTAACTTAAGGTGGAGAGCTAGAGTTCGAACTAAAAATAGTGATACAAAGCCAATGCATGAGATCAAGATACATCAGATGAAAGGTGATCGAAAACCCTAAAAGACTTAGGTGGTTGCATATTGATACAACAAACATTTTGTACATGATAGTTACATCGAGATTCAGATAATAATATCGATGTAAGTGTCCACAAGTTGATGCAAATTTTTAGGTAGTCAAAAATAATATTTCTAGAATTTGACGATTGATTCTTAAGCATCAGACAAACTTTTTACACATCTCTACATCTCATATTTGTTTGTACATCATTCCATAAACTAAGTATTATTTATTCTTTGTGATTATGCAATCAAAACACTATTTGGTATTGTACTTTATATATTTAGTATTTTTCATAATTCAACATTAATATTGAATATCATAAACTGAGTTATTTAATTGGCCTACTTTTAGGGAATAGTTTACTTCACTCTTGAATACTTTATTCCCTCATAACACTTAATCCCCAAAAGGGTCAAACAAACACATAAAACTTGCCCTTGATTATATTGCACAAACATGATGCCTTGAGATCATGACACACGTCATTATCATGAATGGTCTAGATCCCATACACACACCAAGTGATATGTCCTTCTACTATGTTTGAAAAAAGAGTTCGCAGGTCTCTAGTGTTTCCATGTTATCACCCTATAATGTCTCTGGAAGTCACTCTTGGTTATAACACATTTTATTTATAATGGAGTGGTCGCTACAATTATGGGCCTAACTTATTTCCACAAATTTCACTGATGAATTTGGCATCGCATTTTAGGTAGACATGGTGTTAGTTTACCCCATCCATTTGATCACCAACTCTTGCCAATTGATAATAGAGTTCCACATAATCTTCTATGTCATCTTAAATTACATTTATGTGGCTGCCACTATTACCTTGTAGACATGACCTAAAATATAAACTAATTTACATAAAATGATAGGTCCATAAAATTTGAAATATTCATAGGGGTTACAAGGGGTTTGACACCATGTTCAGAGCAAAGGGATAGCATGTGCTTTCACGCCACATGTTTACTCAAGTCACTTCTACTAGATAAATACTTTGCATTCAATATTTAAAGCCACACAGGTTTAAAACCATGTTGTTCATGTGCATACTCTCTTTTACTCTAAAAGTGACTAACTAGGGAGATAGTTGACAAGGCTTTGGTTACAGGGGTTATGCAGAGGGCGAATTTGACCTTATAGAATATAAGTGGCACTTATTATGTGGGGACCATTATGGCCTATGACGAGTCCACGTGGAACTCATCTCAGTCTCACAACCTCTCATATTTGACAAAATTCAAAGTGATTAGGTCACAGTTTAAATTACAATGGGTCTGCAAAATACCTTCATAATTCACATAGTTTGTGGGCCATTTTGTTACCGCATTCGAGGTAGAGATTATGGCAGGTACTCTATCTAAAACCCTACATGGAGTGTGACCTAGTCCAAGCTATTGAGATGATGACACTTATCACCATAACGACACCACGAGATCATATACTCTGCAGAGTCACTTTAACTATGTCCCTACAAAAATGACATTGCATTTGAGGCAGGCGTTAAGGTGTGTAATTCTATGCCATGTGGTTACTCAAGTCACCTCTATTAGATAAATACTAAATACCCATTAAAATTATAACTCGTGCTTAAAAGTGGTTGGATGTAATGAAATTCAAAGCAATCAGATTGTAATTTAAATTGCAATGGGTCTACAAAATACCTTCACAGTTCATGGAGTCCATGGCCACTTTATTGCTGCATTCCAGGTGGAGATTTCAACATGTACATTATGCAAGTGATCGCCAACTATTACCATTCCTAACATTGGCGTGGTCACCACTATTTACCTATGTTGTGGATTTCAAATATACTGACCCATTGGCCTTGAATTCATGGATTTGTGCTATCATAAGCAAATGATAACTTGTAAGGTCACACATATAAGCCAAAAGGCTAAGTAATAATAGTTCCCATATTATTTAATATAGGGAAACCATGATTATGCCTAATGGTTATCCTCATAATCAGTTGCTTTTGTATAAAGTGACACTTTGTGCAAGGTAAACAAGATAAAATCCTATGTATAATGCGACCCACTTTGAGCTGTTGAGTTGGTAGCACTTGTCACCATCACAACTCCACGAAATCACAGAATCCATACAATCACTTTAACAATATCCATGCAAATAACTGGGATCAACTTGGGACACACAACCTCTATAATAAATATGTAAGAATTGTAAAACAAAATCTACTCTAGTTACAAAGTCTCGAAACTTTACATTGATCTCAGTGACTACAATCCAATTGCAAAACTGTCCCATCTACTAATAAAATACTACAATCAACATTTAAAATAACGCTAAACAAAATATCAACCCTAATAAACTCTAAATATTTCTCTTGAGAGTAGGTACTAAAGCTAGTAAAACTACAAACTCTAAATATTTGTTCTATATACAAAAAATAAAATGGGTTTTAAGGACATACAAAATCGAGAAAGATAAGGGGCACGAGAAACAAATAATAGTACCCTCTCCATGCTCCGTTTCTTTCCTTCTCAAGACTAGAAGAAACAAAAAGTTTTTACTAATAGAAATTAAAAGCAACGCAATGGCCCTTTTTATAATCAATCGCACACCAGCAACAGCCTCGATCTTTCTTTGTTCTATACCCCTCACCATAGTCTTTTAGATCTTTTCTTCATTTCACGAAAGGCTTTGTACAGGGTTTTTGCAGACGGGAGAGCTTTCTTCTTCGCCACCCCTTCCACTTTATTCTATGCCGTCGGGTACTCTAAAACCCTATAATTTTTTTTTCTCTTGTTTAATTTTTTTTTTCCTTCCAAACCCTCTGTCCATCAACCATCTTTAACTTCATGATTTGTTGGGGATGTTTTGAATAAATTCTCAGCGACGCGATGAAGAATACTTTAAATTTAATTGACCAAGATTTATCTGTATTAAAGAAAAAAATGCAGTATTGAAATTTAACCGAGGTTTCGATAAGGCAATATACTATTTTAACCCTAGATCATACTGCACTTAAATCCAGGGAGAAGGAAGGAAAAAATAACAGATCATGTTGATGGAAGCGTGAACAGATTTAATTTTAACCCTAGGTTATGAAAGTGGGGTTGAGAATAGAGCAAATATAACCTAGATCATTTGAGCGGGAGGGAAAACTAGAGTAAAAATGTCCTAGTGTATGGTCTGGATAATGGGTGTTGATAGGTTGCAGGAAAAAATAAGGGAAAGGTAATCGTTTTAAAGATTTCAGAAATTTTCAGTGCGTGGTTTTTGATATATATATTTTTTGGATAAGAATTATGTCGGTGTTTTTATGCCAGTGCAAAGTCAACCTAAATAATGGATTGAATGAAGCTATTGGGTCGCATGCCAGAGAAGGGTTTTATTCCCCTTTGCATTTTATAATTAAGTAGGTCATTTTTTTTCCAGATATCAGTGCTCAGTTTTTCAGTGGTTTTGTTTCCTAATTTGGGATTGTGGGTGTCAGGGTTTGTAACAAGGTGCCAGAAATGGCAAACGGGTGCCAGGCGTCGATGCCAATGAGTCATCCCTTATTGGATCTTTGTCGCATCCTGCTTTCCACTTCAAACATTGCTTACCAGTGATCGTGTGATTTTGGGTCCCCTTGCCTTGTCCACTCTTGAGTTTTTCCAGACTTACAATATTCAATAAAATACAGTGGCATATCTCTTGTTCTACTTTTCATTCCATATTAATATCTACCTATCAAACACAAACACAGCAGAGGAGAACTTAGTAATTTCCCCACAAATTGTGTTTTCTCCATTTATCCAGAAAGTTATTTCTAGGGATGGTGCCAAGCTGCATTGCAAACTGCTAGCCCCTGATTGGATCTCGGAGGCATCCTTCTTTTTCGTACTAACATCACTTACTAATGTGTTTGTGCTTTTTGGGTCCCCTTGCCTTGCAATTATTTCCAGTTTGAATGTAGTTCTAAAGAATTACAAAGAATTACAAGCTTCAAAAAAATTCAGTGGCATATCCCTTGTTGATGGTTTGGGTCCATATTAATATATATGTTTATCATACTTGACAGAGGAGCACTTGGTAATTTATCCATAGACACCATGAACTAGTAATCTGTCCAGCTTTGAAGGCCACACAACCCTCATGTGACATACTCCCCTTGGAGCCTTGAGGTTCTTTTATTTTTTTGATTGAAAGAACATCTTTTTTTACATCACTGTCAGTTTTATGCATTGCCTTTGTCTCAGCATTGTCACAAGGAGCAATTGTGCTGGATTTGAACCTTACAACTAGACCACAGCCCAATGGAACAAGCCTTCAGCTTTACAGTCTTCCTAATGCTGATCATTTTTTGGTTCTAATTTACGAGGAATGCAAAAGAAACTTTTTGTTTATCAGCGTTCTTCTACCTTGTGAGTTTTTGGCTGGTAGACTACAAGGGAAAAGTCATGTCAGTTTTTGGGCACAAGATTCACTTGCTGCCAATGTGATTCTAATCAACAATGTTAGGCTGCAGGGATGAGTTTTGCCTTGACAGTGTAAATGAGTCTAACTCATTTTACAGGGATTTTGGCTACTATTTAACTAATTGCAATTTCAATTTCAATTTCACCTTTTTTAATTAAGTTGAAGAACACACATTGATATGATTTTTGCTAGGAGAGCATTGGGATTTTATCAAGGGGACCAAGTTCCAGAAAGTGGTGAAGTTACATTGGATTCAGAAGATATTCAGTTGGCTTATTTCTATAAAGACAAAAGATATGACAATATTGGAGCACTTATCAACCCTGAAGAATATGGAAGTCTAACAGAGATTGTAACTACTAAACACTGACATAAACTCTTTCCATACATAACCAAAAAATAGCAAAGATTATTCTAAAGTTTTGGGTCCAATTAGTGTGTGATAAGTACCACCAAAACCTAAAACTTAAAACTGTAGAAAAAATTAAGTGAAGTACCCCCAGGCACAAAATAGGGAAAATTATATACAATTTTCTCGCTAGGAGAGACTCCCCCTCTTAGAGCATCCTTTCAAAACCAAGTAGCCCCATACCGTAGGAGGTTTTACAGGCCTATGCAATATAAATTGACTAGACTGATCACAAGATAGCCATCATATAACATTGCAGGAAAGTGAACAAGTAACCCAATAGTTTTGTTTCTCATTTTGCTGGTCATATTCCAGATTATGAAATACAGTTTCCTGCAATTTCGGAGTGAATGCAACTTGATCTGGTCAATCAGCATCCTGAATAATTTATCCATCATCTCCAGCCTCCACTTCATTTTGTCAATAATGACTATTGTAGTAGTAAAATAGGAAATCATCTCTGCATTTGATGTCTGTGACCATGAAGGAAGAGCCTCTGCCAGTAACCATTACCTCTGTAGCTAAATTATTGGCAAGAGAATGTACATTATTATGGAATCTTGTTGTGCCCATTAACCTTGCCACTACCCTAGCCTCTCCTTTGCTGCCTGTGAACAAACCGGCTGTGACTGACTTTACCAGCAAACTTTAAATAATAAAGTTTTTAATTTGTTTCCTCATATCTTTGCAGAGTTTCATCTCCAGTAAATTGGCATTCTGCATTGGGGTTTAAGGTCTGTACCCACTCCCCAGTGTCCATTCCATCCTTTTAGAATCTATCTGAATTACAGTACAAGGATGCTTTCCACTTTCCAGCAGGTGCCCTAGCAGTGGTTTTAGGCTTCCACCCTGCATTTTCCTCAGTAAAAATCCCCTTAAGCATCTCACTGGCAAAGTGACTAGAGGTCTAAGTTTTGAGATATTAGATACTACTCTTCATAGGCATTGTTTTCATCTGCTGCCGACTTTAGCCTCCAGGTCTATGCCACATTTCTTGGATTGAGTAACCATAGCATTCCCTGAGCTGTCTATGGATAAAAACATAGAATTGAGAGTGGCAGAGCAAGGGGCCCTAGGTCACAAGGTTCGAGTTCGAGTTCGGATGAAAAAAAAAATTGCCATTAAATTAAAACATTAAAAGATCGATCTTGTTTTTATTTTTTTATGTTTTTCTTGGACAGTAAAGGATCGACAAAACTTCTGCACTTTTTTGACCTTGGCAACACAACCAATAACATGGGAGAGACCAAGTCAATTCTGAAAGGTCCACTATAGGAAAAGATGATTAATTAGAAAAAAATAAAATGGAGTGGCATTCTAAGCATAGTTACCAGGTTCGGCTGCATCCCTATGAAATCCGGAACTTTCCGCATTTTCTCAGCCTTCCGGATTAAATCATTCGGTTCGGTCGGCGTGTCTCTGTATTTTTGTCTGCGTTTTTTTCCACGTTGTCACAGCTGGGCAGAGGGGTTGTGTTTTCAATGCAAGAACGTTTTTTTTTAGTGTCTAAGCGCTGAATGGCAAAGGCAGTCATTGCCGTTCACGGCAATGACTGCCCCGTGGTTTTTAGGTTTTCTTTAGTGTAAGATGTGTTGTTTTTTTCTTTTTTTAATAGAGTTGATATTTACGTTTTTAAAAAAAAAAAATATATATATATATATATATATATATATATATATATATATATATATAATGTTTATTTATTATTTTTAATATTTCAAGTTTTCAATTATTATATTTTAATAATAATTATTTTAAATTTTTAATATTTGAAATTTTAATTTTATTATTAGTTTTAATTTATCGTTGATTTTAATTTAAAAATTGAAAAATATAACTGATAGATTTATATTTAATTATAATTTAAATGTAAAATTTTAATATATATATATATATATATATATATTTATTTTATTATATATATATATATATTTATAATATATAAATAATAAATATATATATTGCTCTTCCTCGTATCCGGCCTCCTATTTTTCAAAAAAAGACATACCTATACTTGTGCTCGTCTCCCCTACCTATACCCATCTTCTGGTAATTTCTGTCTACGACATAAAATATTTAATTCAGGGTTTTTAATTTATAAATATTTTTTAATTGTATTTCATTTTATTTTTTTAAAATTTTAATCAATATTTTATTATTTTAAATTTTATTGTTCGAATTTAAAGTTGATTTTTTTTCTTCGAATTTTATCATTGTTGAACTTGAACCGCATTTTATCGTTGTCAAACTCGAACTCAAACCTTGTGACTACGATTAAAAAGATAAAAAGTTCAAAAGCCTAAAATAAAGACTAGAGTGTGGCGGCGAACTGCAAACACTGTTTTGGATTCAAGGCAGGACGTCGACGGTGAGAGCAGGGGAGTGGTGGCGTTAAGTGAGCTCAGTTGAGTGTTGATGTCAATAGTCAAGAGTTGAGACCAGGGGAGGCACAGGGGAGCATAAG
Source organism: Torreya grandis (assembly GCA_037957365.1). Taxonomy (NCBI): domain Eukaryota; kingdom Viridiplantae; phylum Streptophyta; class Pinopsida; order Cupressales; family Taxaceae; genus Torreya; species Torreya grandis. The sequence goes on from JARHVA010000140.1 coordinate 6,793,319, forward strand.
CGACACCAGGTTATATATATATATATATATATATATATATATATATATATATATGTTTTTTTTTTTTTTTTTTTCAGAACCGGATTTTACCGGATTTTTTTCTGAACTTTTTCAAGAATTCCACATTCCGCATTTTTTTGGCCTCCCAAATGCATTCGGATTTCCGAACCTGGTAACTATGATTCTAAGTTGGTCATTGATAAAGTAACCAAAAAAAGTGCAAACTGGAGACCGAATGTGGTTATTTAGCATACAGTTAATCTCAGTAACTCAATTAGCACGTCATTTGTCCATAGTGGATGAAAAGGTAGTTGTCTGTTCGATTATGTTTATAAGAAGGGGGTTGAGATTACCAAGATTTATTGGTATCGATAATAACTTTTTTTATGTATGACTCCTTTAATGTTAAGATGCATCTTGTCACTCCCTCATTATGATATATATTTCAATATTAGAGTGGTTTCTTGCTTGGAGTTTAAATTAATGATAAGTTGGACCAGATTACCTCTTGCCAATTGATATGATATTTATTGATTTATGCAGTTGAAATTTTGGTTACTTGTTCAGAGGGGTATATATAGACATCCTTTTACAGCTTTGTCATATGAAATGTCACTACTTATTTGAAACTGCAATAACAGTGCTGCGTGAGTTCATGGTATCGTCTGTCTGCTGCAGGTTCTTTACTTGGAAGATTTGAACAACCTTGGCAACTTGGTGGAGTAAATGGTTACTTCAGCCATGTTGACCAGAGAAAGAAGGTAGCAGTTGCATTGTTTTCTTTCATCTTGGTTTGGTTTTGTTTTGTTTGTCTGTATTAATCTTCAAGCTGTGGGTTGTATGCTTTTTATGTGCTTTTCTGATGTTAATTTTCTATGCATTAGATCAATAGAAATCTATTCTTCTGTTTTTTAGATTTGCATTATATTAAAGTGGCATTCTATTCTTCTGTTTGTTAGATTTATGTTCATCTTAATTTCTGTTGTTTTCTTTATTTTTGTCCATACGTTTACTCTGGCCTTTATCCTGCCAAAGTTTCAACGCTTTCTTTCTGTGTTTCTATTTTTGTAATTGCTATGTCTAATATTTTGAAGTCCATGGAAAATTATCGTTTTCCATTTTTACCAAAGCATTTTCATTCATTGATAAAGATGTACAACACTATTATAACCCTGAAATATGCATCTTGTTAATAGCTTGCTAATATTAGATGTATTTATCCATTTCTAAGGTTCATGCCACGTAGAGCACATGAGAGTGTGGATTACAGCAGAGAATTTATTAGCTTATTTATATGTTTAAAACTTTAAGGCTTTGTAAAATTACTTTTTTCATATGTATAATATTGGTTTTAATGCATTTGCATTTGACTCTCGGTTGATTCATGAAGGATATTCACAAAGTATGGAAATTCAATTTTGTATGGCAGGGGGAAAATTCCAAAAATCCAGAATTCCAAAAAAAAATAAAAATGCTGAAGTTCTGGAAAAACATTAAGTATTTATGTATATGTATGATGTGTGGGAGAGAGAGTAAATTTTCCTTTTTGGCTTGATAAAAAAGGGTTTTACAGGGATCTTTCAACCACGTAAAGAAGACCAAATTAGCCAAATTACAAGGGCACATTCACAGAGATTAAAATATGAAAATGGTTTTTTATCATGAAAAAACGGAAATACAGTCTACAACTTCAGTTTGATAGGCCTGCAGGCATTCTGTATCTGAATTCAGGCTTCCACTAGTTCCAACTGGTATTTGATTTATAAACAGGCCCATAAGAAAGAAATGGAGCCAACATTATCTGCTTCTTATTGCCGCTCCTGTCCTCCTAGAAACAAAAAATAAACAAAAAACGCACATTGGCAGGCTATGGAATTAATTACCATGGGGTTGGGTCGAATCCCCGGTCCCGTCTGTATTCTTGCCCATGTGAGAACCACCCTTGCTGGAATCAGCTGCTACTACCAAAGGTGAAACCACTTTTCCTCTGGGTGGTCCTAACGTTTCTGCTTTCATTCTTTGCTTCTGGTGCTTCTCATGAATCTTGAAGATGCATTGGACTAGCTCTAGATGCTCCTCCTTCAGCTTATATTTTTAATTAAGCTCTGCCTTTGTGAGGATTGGTCTGATATAGATTTCGGACAAATCCCTAACAAGCTTCCCAGAGGACTGAGCCTATTTAGTCTTTCCAATCTTCTTCCCACCTATTCCAAGCTGCATCTTTATCTTGGGTTCCAGAGCGGGGGTTTGCCTCAAGATAGGTACAGCTCTAGGGCTGGAAACCTTACAGTCATCCCACCGATCACGCTGTGGACTTCCCTGATGTACTGCAGCATATCATTGGGGTGATCCCTTGCAGCTTCATAGTGTGCTGTTAAATATTTGAGCTTGACAGCCATTGTTTTCATCATCCCATCACCACCTCCTTTCACTGCTTCCAGGATCCCTTTCTTGTTCAAGAGAGGCTCTTCTCTGGTTGGAATATCTACTGAATGAAGGAGACGGGCTGCAGTGTAATGAAAAACCTCCTCATCTAATACCAGTGCTGCCAAATTCCTAAGCATATCTCCCATCGCCACCCACTTCTTCTGCTTCCATTGCCCCCACTCCCAGCATCTCTTTCTTGCTTGAAAGAGCCTTCCTAGATGGAATATCTGCTGAATGAAGCAAATGGGCCGCAATCCAATAAAAGACCTTATCTGAAACCAGTGCTGCCAAATCTGAAGCATGTCTTCTGCCACCATGGAATTCTTTCGTCTAACATTATTGTCTGCCAAATAATAGTGACTTAGCAGGGAGTGGACAAGGGCCAAAGGTTCAGGGTAGCACATAGAGAAGAGTCTCTAATTGGGCATCGGTAATGGCCCCGGAGAAGATTTTTTTCCCTATTTTAGTCATGATAAGATTAATGCCAGGGAGATCAACTTACAGCCAAAGCAGAATTTAGAAATAATAACTGATACAGGGGCAGAAAATAATCGTGGGAACTGAAGTTGTGTGGAAAAAATGGGGAAATTTGAGGATAAATGCTTGTGTGGGGGATGCTAGGAGACTGACATCCTCGAAATACAAGCAATCTTCAGCTATCTCCACATACTCCATTATACCATACTAAATTGTTGCCGCCCTCTTTAAGATTTAATTGATATAATCATTGCATTTTTTTTTTCTATGGAAAATTTGACTTCAATGAGTACCCTTTTGCAAGTGTGATTTCTTATATATGTTGATCATATGACGAGTCATAGATAGTTATGGGAAGTATTTGTCCAGTAGGGCCCTCAGACTAGACCATTTATCAGCTCTGGCTCTTAAACATTTTTGACTGAAATGCAACAATGATTACCAAGTGATTATTCTTTTGCTTATGTGATGTTTTCAATGCAACTTTTCAGAAATGAATTTGGATGAAATACCTTTTTGTTTAGATGAAAAATAAAAAATAATTGAGTAGGTGCGCATTTGATCATATTATGAGTTTTTTGGATATGGGAAGTAATATACTAGAAGCAAAATATGTTTCAATTGAGCCTTTTATGATGGTTCTATGAAAGTAACATTTCGATCTAAGTCTTGAAAAGATGATTTCGTATGAACTCCCATTAGAAAACTAAGAAGTAGACAAAGCATTTGGGAGTAAAAACATAAAATGCTATATTATTTGGTAGGTAAACCTTTTTTACTAAGTAGCTGATCTTGGTATGGGTATGGGGTTTGGGTATGCAGATAATTTTGTTTTTGCCTGAGTATGGCTTGGGTACGGCCATACAAAAATATATAAAATATTAAAACATATAACCAAATAAGCAAATCAACCGCATAATATGCATATAGAGTACACAAAATAAGTTAAATAACTTGAAAACACTATTGATAATTCAATGCCAAATGTCATGATATTCATTGGTTGAACTTAGAACAAGTACAAAGTGCAAATGTGTACACAAAAATCAAGATAAATCAGCATATTCATTATAATATTCATATATCTCTTTATCGCGAGCATTAATCATTAGAACCATGAGCAATTGAAAAAATGTAGTGGCGTATGATTAGTAAAAGAATAGAGTCTCAGCCCTAAGCAATTGAAACATTGAGGGTGAGAGAGCAAATGTGCAATGAGAGGTAACTGTAAGTATGCAATGAGAGGTAAGTGTGTTGTTTGCTTTTGATAAAATGAATATGAGAGTGGCTTTTAGGATTTTCCCATTATTTTTATTTTATTTTTAATAGTTTTTAAAAGTCCAACTTTGACTTTTAAAGTTAAAATTAAAAAAAAATGTTTTTGACAGTGCGTTCTCTCCAGGTAAGGCCTATGAACTGCCTGGCAGGGTTGGGTATGCTTGGGGTCGTCCTTGGAAGAACCCAGGAGTACCCAACCCTGACAGGCAGTACCTGGGCCATATCCATAGGAGTATTGGACCGGTACCAGTATACAGTACATGCAGTACCAGGATCAGATCCCTTGGGGTGAAGGATCTAGTAATGTAGTTATTTTACGTTATTAGTTACAAATATTATCAATAATTGTGCCTTTAGCACACTCAATGTCATAAACGAGCTTGTAGGCAAGTAATTGAAATGCTGATGCAATCTTTTAGGTTTGGGAGGATTATGCTATTGCAAAGGTAGGCATTTGGAATGCTCTAAGAAGCTCTTTACGAAATAAATTTCGAATGCTTTGGGCTAGATCAATGTTATACTCCATGTAGGATCTTGAATCACAGGGCAGACTTCCACACTATACGTTATCATCACTAGGTTGCATTTTATTTCTTTTGTACTCAATATTTTCTCTATATGTTAAGTTAAGGGCATGTCACTTACTAGTTTTTTGGGGTTCATTTGGGATCTATAATGGTAATGAAAAACCAGTTGCCTTCCAAGCACCGAACCCATTTTTCTAGCAAATCAGCCTGCCCCACTTGCTGCTCGTGAAGAAATGCTATGGTTATATTTTATTTCTTTTGTACCTGCTATTTACTTTATGCGGATTAGAAGGCTTGTCCCAAATGGTTTATTGGGTTCGTTTTTGGGAGGTACAATGGTTTTGAAAAAACATTTGTTTCCAAGCTGAAACCCATGTTTCTAACAAAAACAATCTGTACATTTGCTGATGATGAAGAATCTTTTGTGGTTGGCGTGCAAGAAAACTCCCCACTGATTAAAAAAACCAGTCAAGAAAGAAAATACAAGCCCACAGAAGTTGGAGTCTTCGTATTATGCCTGATATCAACCATTTGCTGTCAATTGTCTAAATGCAAGTTCTGGCGTTTTCAAAAGTTGTCATGGTCAAGAAATGATCTTCACTATGCTTGAATATTGTTGTTTACTGGTGTGAGTAATGTTTTCTTTTTGATGTATTCTCCACTTTTATAGTGTATGGGTAGTTTTCAATTTTCTTTTTTTTATTTCTTTTTGTTGTCTTTTTTTTTCACGTTTTCGAGTGGGTACGTTTATGATACATCCCCAAATTGGGGGAACATTTCTGACTTTTGTTGAGATGTCCCACTGTACCTTGCATGTCCCAGTATGTTCCATCATGGTACAGGACATCCTCATTTTGGGTTTTATTACCCACAGGTACACTCACTTATAATACTAGTATGCTCTTATTAGAAGTCAAACCAAAACTGCTACAAAACGTAGGGATTATTTCTTTCTAAAACTTTAAAAGGCATTTGAAATACAAAATCATTTATAAGTTCAAATTCCAATCAAATTTGGTTTTAATTGATCTTATAATTGTTGAATTCTATTAAATAAATTGAAAGCAGTTTATTTACCAAGGCAATAATGCATTGTTAGACAAGTGATTGTGAACATTATGTTCTGTGTTAACTTTTGAAAAAGCCTTACAGAAAAGAATACATTATTTTATTGACCCAATTCATTGAAATTTTGACGAATATAAACAATTGCATGATAATAAAATATTGCAATTTACATTTTAAAGAGCCATTTGTTAGGTTGAAACGGCTACAAAAAGTTCATGTCATTGAAACTTATGATGGTTAACCATTAATTATTTGATAAATATGTCTGCATTAAACTGTGTCATATCATCTTTCTTTACCATTGAATTCCTTTTATCTTTTTACTTTATCTAGTTAGAGTTCTTTATTATTTTATTCCTTACATGTTAAGGATGTCTTTGATTTGAGATAACACACAATTGCAAACAGGAAATAATCATAGGTATGCTGTTTTTACAGCATCAGAAGCACTCGTTTTGATTAGATGAACTTGTTGCAAGATCTGCCTAAAGGTCTCAACAACATTCAATAACTCCCCTGATACTACATTAGGTGATGAATTCTGGAAATCAAGGTTGTATTGGAAATTATGGTTAAAATGCCTCTAATATGGACATTTCTTTAGAATGGTATTGAAACTCTACCTACCTAAGTGACAGTTGTGAGTTAGTTTTTAGTTTCATAGAGGGCTGAGATACTGTATGGCAAAGGCATGGTATATTTTAGATAGAGAGAGTCAGTTTATGAAAAATTATTCCTTCAAGAACATGTTCATGGCCCTTTAATAGATTTTGAAAGGTAGCAGACCTGTAAAACAAGGTTAGAGATCTAGATTGCATAAAATTTACTATAGATTATAAGGAGGCTAATAGAGTGACATTTTTGTTGATCTTGGAACACAGCAAAATCCACGGATATGCCAAATTTTGACTAAATTGAAAAAAATGATATTTCTTCTAAATATAAATAAAGAATCTTTTTTAGTAAAAGATAATTGTTCTAGAAAACTATAAGTCATATACAGAAATGTTGGACTGCCTATGACTTATTTTCTGCAACTCCATCTACATTAAATACTACTGGATTATTTAACAAACTTGTAAATAAATACTCCTGTGTTGGATATATTTGAAGCACATTTCTTGATTTTTGTTTGCAAAGATAGGCCGGTCTCACCAATATAGGGAATGTCACATGTGCAAGGGTTTTCAAAAAACTATTTTCCGAGTTTCGGGTCATGACAGTCTTTGGCCCTTCTAAGGCTGTTTCTGAGTGTTCTACAAGTTTTATAGCATGTTTTTATGCCTGTTTTTCTCTAAATCCTGGCAAGTTTTTCTGATGTACCTTGAATGTAAGCCACAAAAGCCTCCTCTTCTACGTCAGTGTCAGCCCTACAAACACTTTGACATCGTTTTGCATTTTGGTATTTTTAAAATCCATAACAGTTTGACACTATAAATTAAAGATACCAGGGAAATTTTGTATTAATTGAGTTCTGAACAGAACTTGGAAATTGTATATTAAATGGGTTTCAGCTATATTGAGAAAGGATGACAAACATGGCCTCTATGTTGGCGTTGGCTTAGAAAGTGATGTCTGGTATTATTTCCTCTAAATATTGAAGCAAATAAATAATAGTCATCTTATGGTGCAAAGTAGGTTAAAGGAGGGTTTGGAAGGTATGGATTTGCAGTTGAATGGGGTTTACTTTTGCAATTTTAATCTTATAAATGGCAGTCTAATATGATTTGCCCTAGGTGAGGAGACTTTAAAGGACATGATTGTTTTTGTATTGGGCATTAAATATTATAGGGAATGTGTTGAACAGTATAGGTACATTCAACTCTGCGTGAACTTCATATGACAGGCAAAATCAGTGTATAATTGTACACTATGAAAGACTGCCAGGATTTGAAACAAAGCATGTTCCTATCATTCTGTATTTTATTTATCATCATGTGCTCATTATGAGATAATGCAGCATGTTGGTCCCTTGGGCAATCCAAAAATAACCAACACATTCAATAGTGATATACTTCTGTTTAAGATGCTTCGTGTTGTTCTAGCATTTTTTACATGATAGTCACTGGCATTGACAGATTTGTGGAAATTTAAGGGATCTAAATAGAGTTGACATTAAGGTTTGAATTTTGATTTCAGTCATGAGGCCATTGACAGATTTATTGTGTTTGTGTAGAGAGTTGACTCTTGAACATGTTAGACAAGGTTGAATATTGTTTGCTTTTATTTTCTACTTCACAATCCGTTGCATACACGGTATGAACAAGGGCTGAAAATGAAAGACATATTTGGGAAATGTCAATTTCAATATTTGAAACTTATGATGAAACAAAAAGAAGGCTTTTGGAGTCTCACGCTCACATCTGCATGATATAATAAAACAGGAACTTTACACATATTCATTCGAGCCTATTTGCCCTTGGTAGTTTATCTTTTGTCTTTTATGACAAGATCATTACTGGGCAATTTTTTTCTATATATGCGTTTTTATCATTTATTAGTGAGGAATCACAACTATAACTTAGAGATGGGTGTTCATACAACTCTTTTTTCCAAACAAAGTAGAAGGTCTGCAATTTTCTGATTCTGAAAGTAGAAATATTGTGAATCTGTTGGGATGGGTTTGGTGGAAAACAAATCATTCATAAATGTGGAGAAATCAAGGAGACCTTATTGTGAGCACAAGGACAGTTTGTAATACAAGATACACAAGTAAGAACTTATTCAAGGTAAAGAACTTGCAACTTGAATGTGTGGCAGTCTCAGCAAGTTCTCTGGTGGGAGAAGTCTTTGAAAAATTATTTTATGTGACCAACCCTTGCAGTATATAAGAATTGGATTTTATTTTGTTGCCATGTGGTGAGTAGGTGTCTGGTTGTTCCTTTATTTAAACATCATTTTTTTTCTGTTCAAGGCTTTTTATACTTGAAGAGTCCTTTGAAGCAGGGTTATGTGCAGTAATCCGAAAGCCAAGAAGCAGCCAGGGTAGGTTATATCAAGGAATGGAGAGTTTTGATAATAGGGTGTGATTTGTGTTGGCAACATTCTATTATAGTTCAAAGAAATGTGCATGATTTGTTGTTGCCATAAAGATCCGTAGTGGTAGAGAGGACTGACAGTGCCATAACAATTTCTTATGGCTAACTGAACTGGAAAAGCTGAAACATTAATGTCAAAATAGAAAGCAGCCACCATCTGGAAACTCTATTTGATGGATTCAGCATGCAGATGTCTGATCCTTCAGTGTGGTTTCATAAAGGCTTCCTGTTTGGGGAGAAATATGCTGTGTGCAGTCCATACATTGCCTAACAAAGATTGTAGGAAATGATGGGCTACATTCACAGTAGTATTAGAACTATATTCTTCTTCCCTATCTTCTTTAATGCTTTAGCTAAGCAGTTTGTTGTAGTAGCAATCATGCCATGTTGCATTGGTGAGAGTGTTTCGCATTCCAGTGATATCATATGTTCATTGTAAGCGCTTTAACCTATAATGCTGTTATCTACCCTCTGTTGCGACACAACAATTTTGTTTTTCCCCTCTTGCTGTTCCATTGGCGATCTTCTCCACTCAAAGCAAAACCCACTGCTTTTGTTAAAATGTGTTCTGAGGAACTTATATATGTTTTAGTTCTAATGGATGTAAACAGTTTCCTGGCTTTACAAATGGAAGCATTCATGGAACGTTGTACTTTATTATTGCATTTTCTGTTGATTGCTATATTGTTGTGGAAATCGAGAAACTAAACCATGGTAGTTTATTTATTTTTGGTCCTGTGGGCTGTGAATTTGCATGAAATTGATCTTATAAAGTCTCATATCAAGCTTCAGGTGTTGATACGCAATTCATTTTTTATGGTAAAGCTTTTTTACTACTGCAAATGCTCTTCTTTTAGAAGCTTTAAAGTTAATGCTAATTTTAAAGCATATTCTATGTTTTTCCACATTCCTTCAGATGGTCTGTTTCTGATTTCTTTCTGTTAATGTATAAGATGATTCAACTCATGTTATGTGCAATACGACTCTTGTAAGCTGGGCATGAAAACCAGTAGACAAAGATATGAGAAATTGATTTTTACTTGAAGGCATAGATTTTCTTAATCATTCGCTTGGTTTTCATAGCTTTTTACTACTGCAAATACTCTTCTTTTAGAAGCTTTAAAGTTTATGCTAATTTTAAAGCATATTCTATGTTTTTTCACATTCCTTCAGATGGTCTGTTTCCGATTTTTCACTGTTAATGTATAAGATGATTCAACTCATGCTATGTGCAATACGACTCTTGTAAGCTGGGCATGAAAACAAGTAGACAAAGATATGAGAAATTGATTTTTACTTGAAGGCATAAATTTTCTTAATCATTCGCTTGGTTTTCATAAGGATTTATTTTTACATAGGAATTAATGTTTTTATTTAATTAATTTTATGTGATGCATTTGTGCAGTGTGGCTCCTCCTCGCAGGAGTGTCATGACTGTTTTGGGTAAAGTTCCGGCTCCCCCCAAACCTCTTAACACACCAAGTCTGAGGTATCATTTTTCAGATAAAATTACTGTTATGCAGATTTAGATGATAGATGTAATCTTGCCGCTTTATTTTTAAGCTTGGTGAACATGAAAGTAATAGGCGTGTTATATAATTATTTTCTTACTGTTTTAGTTATACGTGGTGTTATACAGGTTGGAAAATCGTGGACGAGATCCAAATGTGGAAATTGTTCCCAAGTGAGAAAATGAGAACTCAACCAACTTGTAATTATGTTTTTTGTTACTTTATTTGGGACAATAGTTTCTAGTGCCTACACATTGTGTGGTACTATTTACTTGACATTTTTATTATCAAGTTTGTATAATGATATTCAGAGTTTCTTCCCTTACCATTGAAGCTGACTTCCATGTACACCTGTAGATACGTTCTAGCTAATAATAAAATCCTTGTTGTGTACTGTCTGATTTGGCCTTTTGACCAGATGTCCTGTTTTCTTGGTCTGAATAGAGGCTAACAAGGCACTTGTCTGTGAAAAATTAAGAAGGAAATCTTCAGAGGCTATGATGCATTAGATGGAGTTTTAAGAGTTATTGCTTTTATCCCTTTTCAAAGCATCTGTTTGCTTATAATACTAAATCAAGAAGTGAGATGGGCACTGTGATACTTAAACTCTTAAAAGTAAATTCGTATGGAAGATACACATCTTCAATTCAGAATGCCATGCTATCTAATACAATTTAATGCTATGGAAGATGCAAGTCATATTGGAAAAAAAATTTGCAAGTAAAACCTTCGTGGAATCTAGATTGCAGACATTTCAGGATTCCATTGAATTCACAAGTGGATGGAAGGTCAGATAAAAACATTCGACCCTAGATGTAATAAATTGGTGTGAGATGCAAATTAATGCGTAATTTGAATTTCGTTTTGTCTTGCAAATTGTAGTAACATATATACAAAATCAGACCTATTCTATTGCATAATGAATAGGTTTTGTCACATGCTGAAACATTATAAATGGATTACCTCCATTATTTACTGCAATATTGAACATCTTTTTTATTAGAGTTGATTATTTTTGGAGAAGATGCTGACATTATTGAGTAAAACGATAAAACCAGTTCTACATTAAATGTTGAATGGCTCTCAAAGACGGTATCTTTATATCTTGAAGATACTGTAATTTGTGTTGGAATTAACATGGTGGTGGGCTTGGGATATTAATATTGTTACGGTAACACTTGATCCCTACCTTGAGTTTCCCCTATGGTGAAACATAGGGGTGATCCCTGGTCTGTGCATTGCCATCATAGATTTTGTCACATGGCTGAAACATGACTAGTACAGATGTCTTAACTATAATTATCTAAAAAATGCCGAGAGATATCAATTTTGAGGCACCTATCTTGGACTTGTCACATACAACACTGATTGACGACTCCATTACCTTCTCACAAATATTCCGCTGACTGGTGTTAGATGGTCTCAATCTAATGCACCACTGCGTCAGGCTTGAAAAAAACATTCTGGGAAAAAATAACGGGTTCCAAACTCCACCATATGCCCAAGATTTCACAAATTTTCAACCGTCTTCTCCAATCAAGAAGAAAATTTCCCGTGTGACGATCAAATGGATGCCAAAGTTAAGGTCGAAACTATCATGACTGTCAAATGGATGTTAAATTTAAGGTTGACCATTTTTAGACACATCACACTATCAATCTCCACCACCACCCCCTGCTGCCATTGTAGGTTAATGCCTATTGGCATAATAAATGGACCCCTTCCATTATTTTCTAAAATATTGAACATCCTTTTTGTAAAAGTGAGTATATTTTGAGAAAATGCTGACGTTATTGTATAAAACAATAAAATATAAGTCTTTTATTATTGTTTATTGAGGGTAATTTTATGCCTTGATGGTGTTGGAGATTGTGTTGGAATTAACATGTTTGTTGGCGTGGGTCGCCAATATGGTCACACTCGACCCTTACCTCCAGTTACACATAAGGATGAGCTTAGGTCGGTGCGTTGCCATAATGATGCACGAGCATACCAGCTGGAGTTGCAAGTTCCCTCTTCAGAGTAAATATTTTTTATAAAGCAAGAACAGTAACTTTTGGTTAGATATCTCTTAGAAATCAAGGAAACACATCATTATAATAGGTATGTCTTACAGATCAAGAAAAACCACTTTCGTAGAAATCAAGTAAATCGTCCTCTATTTAAGAGGTTGAGATGAAGTTGTTTGAGCTGCTATAAACTGTGAGTGACCCCCAAAGATGGTAAATTTATGGCTGGCTTGAAGGTACTGTAGTTTGTGTTGGAATTAATGTGGTGGTGGGCTTGGGTCCTCAACATGGCTACTCCTGACACCTCCCTCCAAGTACACCTATGGCGACACATAGGGTTGAACGTGGGTCCGTGCATTGCCATAATGATGCAGGAGCATACTGGTTGGAGTTGGAAGCTGTCTCTGTTTAGAGTAAATATTTCTTATAAAGCAAGAACATTAGCTTTTGGTTAAATTTCCCTTAAAAAACAACAAAACACAACATTATGATATGTATGTTTTAAGCAAGAAAAACAGCTTTCTTAGAAAGCAAGTAATGCATGCGAGACAAAAGCAAGGCATATTATGTTGGGTAATCTTGATATTTTTAATGAAAGAAATGAATCCTGTGACTTAACTGTTTATGTTTTAGGGTTTATGTCTTTGTGCTTTTATAGGTTGTGTGCTCATTTTGAGTTCTTGTAGATGAGACAAGCTCCCACATTGTGAGTGTAAAAACTAGTTCGAGTCTTGAGCAGGAGCCTATGGGTTGGAGTTGGAAGCTTTCTCTCTTTAGAGTAAATATTTCTTATAAAGCAAGAACATTAGCTTCTGGTTAGATTTCCCTTACAAAAAAAACGAAACATGGCATTATGATAGGTATGTCTTAAGCAAGAAAAACAGCTTTCCTAGAAAGCAAGTAAAGCATGCATGTGAGACAAATGTAAGGCATATGTAGGGTAATATGGATATTTTCAATGAAAGAAATGAATCCTGTGACTTAAATATTTATGTTTTAGGGTTTATGTCTTTGTGCTTTTATAGGGGCACGTGCTCATTTTGAGTTCTTGTAGATTCCTACTGTGTCAGTGTTATTAGGAGAGACAAGTTCCCGCATTTTGAGTACAAAAACTAGTTCAAGTCTTGAGCAGAACAGCTCAAGGTGAGTGAACTGTCGCATTGTAAGTAAAGCCATAGGTAATGGCTAAAAAGAGATATATCCTTGAGGACGGGTGAAGTGTTGCACATAGCCCTAAAAGTGGCACTGAGTTGGTTGGCCAATATGGTCAAAGCGATGCAAAGGTTGGATGTTTCGGAGGAGAAAATTTGTAGTAGAGGAATATAAGAGTCGGAGTGGTCAGAAAATTTGAAGGCACCAAAGAAAGTATCAAGGAATGTTGTAGAGATGGAAGAAGAGTGGACAAGAGAAGAGACCAGCGAGCAGAATAGGTCATGATTGAAATTTGTTGTCCATTTGAAATGGACATGGTTGAAGTGATTTGTTACCCAGAAGGGGGTGATAATGTCTCTGGTGCTTTCATAAAAATTGAAGGCACCAAAGAAATTATCAAAGAAGCTTTTAAAGATGGAAAAAGAAAAGAGAAGACAAGGATGCCATTAGCATTGAAAAGAGTGTGACTAAAGTGCATTTACAACCTAAAATGCTGTATTAGTGGAAGAGAGAAACGATGTGCCCATTTGAAATTCATCATAATTGGGGAGGATGCAATTTGGTGCATCCATGGAGAAGTTGAAGAAGCTAAAGATAACAAATTTGAAATGGGAGAACAGATAGATAAGATAAATATATTAATGTCCAACTAATGACCACAAAAGTAGGTCAAAGGGACTGCAGACTACAGAAATGTGTCAGGAAAAAGCGGGAAACCAAAAAGGTCTTCGAAAACAAGAAAAACAATGCTGAAAGAAATAGTATAAAACATGGCAGAGAGTGACCACGCCCAGAGCCAAACCACCAAAGGACCCAACCACGCTCAAGTCCAAAGAAGGGAGCAAAAGAAATGAGCAGTCTCCAAGAATCTGTAAACATCGGGAGCACGAGGATGATCCCTAAGAGAGAAGAACCAGGAGGGAACCCATCAAGAGTTCGATCCAATTCTCCTAGCATCCGAGGCCGATGAGATGAAGCTCCGAATAGAAGTCTGACCTGAAAAAGGGGAGGTATGATGCCTGGTCTGTCCTCCAATCCTCTGCTTAGAAGGAAAAGTCCTCTGTGAAGGTCTGGTGGATCTAGTCTCCCCCTGATGTTGGGTCTGAAGTAAATATGCAGATGAAAACTCGGGGAACTGTGAATAGTGCCTCTGGGCCTCACTGATTTGGAATGTGGGGTTGTACTGATGTCAATATGTTGCTTAGTGCCTCTCCTCGAAGGTAGCACTGTGAAAAAGGAAGTAATCTGCTGAGTGGAGACTGGCAGATTAATCTCTTGAATATTGGCAATGAACATAAAATTGGAGATGAGGTTGATTTGTAAGTTTTGGTAGAGATTATGTCCATATGGAACATAAAGATAAATGTGACAAAGGAGGATAACTGGAATTGAAACTATTTCCTTTGATCAGAGTTCAAACAACGGATTCATTCAAACTTTGTGCTGCTGGTCGATATGTACAAGGCTAGCTTCAAGGAGGCAGTAACAAAAGTGTCCAAGGTCAAAGATGTGATAAGGGATGCAGATGTTGTTGAAGATTATGATGCATCCGCCGAAGATGTTGTGCTTGTCAAGACAATATCAAAATGGATTGATTTTGAGGATTGCTTTTACAGGTGGAAAAAGAAGAGAAAAAGAATCTGGCATATAATAAAAATAATGTATGGAGAGAGTTAGGGAGCCTCTTGAAATATTTGTGCTTACGAGTTTATTGCACCATGTTTTATCTTTTTGTACATGCTCTTTCATGTTTCTTGTAGATTGTTGCTGTGTCACATAATTTCGACTCCTTCGTATCCTTGTGGCTACTGTAAGGGTGCTTATGAGCGCATGGGAATGGAATCTGGGCTTATAGTGGTAAGCTCGCCACTCCCCACCGCTGGCTTCGAACCCTTAAAATTAACTAAAACGCCCTAGGGCTGTCCTCTCCCATTCTCCCAAGCATGAAGGGCTGTTTATAGCCAAAGTTTTTGACATATACCAGTCATTGCCCCAGGAAAGGCTTGTATAAATCAACCGCTACACAAATTCTTTCATACATTGAACATTTAATTCTGTACCCTTTACACACTCATCTGGTCCTTTTAAATGTCTGTCATTCCTATCTTCAAGTTGCTGTGTTTTTTTGCTTAATCAGCACCTCTCTACGAATGATGTGTTTTTGCCAGATTTTCTCTTCTCAAATTTACTTTTTGACTATGATCTGGATGGGTCACTAACAAATTTTTATTTTACATGCATGTATCTTTCATATATTTAATAGCACTTTGTAATAGTACAAAGTACAAAAAATGATTACATGCAATTTTCATCGAGTAAGTAATCAATATCTTCACCTTAGCTGCAGATATGGAAGTGAATTCTAAAAACATTACTGTGAAGCAACAAAACACACAATTGGTTTGTCTTATCTTTACAGTTTAGTTAGCAGGTAAGCATTGGGTTTGTTGCAAATATCATATTTGCAACAGGGTGCTATGGTAACTTATTCACTGTAAATTGATAGCGATGTAATCAGATGACAATGCAAAGCCAATAACAAAAGTTTTGTTTGAGATAAATCTGGATGTTTCTGCTCATGTTAATACAAGTTTTTTAATTAACTTTTGGGAGGTAAGATGCAAATATGGTTTTCTTCACTGTTATCTTTTAGAAGTCATTCGTAGAATCATAAAAATAAGTTTAACTAGCCTGTCATGCAGCATGAGCCTAATATACTTTAGTGAGAAACGTTTCGATAAGTTTGCTTGTGTAGCTGAATAGGGATGATCTTCACACTGTTATGTTGCAGGCCTATTCTTGCCAATCCCACAGTGCTTTGGGTTGACATTATTTTTTCTCATGTTTATCTGAGTATAGGTCCATGCTTATTATTCTTTATTACTGATGCAGCCAAAGCTACTAGAAACCGTTACTGCTTTTCCTGTTTACTGTACTGTGTCGCAAAGCTAATCACTAAATATAAGCACCCAACTAGAAATAAATGGTCCTTTTGAATAATAATTATAAAATATTTGATATATCAAGCATATATTCACCTGTGGTAAATAATCTGGACCAGATGATGGGTGTTTTTAGACTTTACATGTTTCAATGTTTCACAGGTATGGCCAGCATTTTGGAGAAAAAGGAAAGGCTTTGGGTGAAGTCCTTCAGGGACATCCAAGCTTTATGGTTCTGTGAAGTTCTTAATGATTATATTCTAAATATCAATAAATTATATGAATCCTGCTAATTTGTAAAGGCTTTTTGGATATCTAAAAATATACAATTTATAGTAGCAAAGCGATCAGGATATGAATTTGAAACATAAAATTTTCAAAAAACTTATATTAATGGTATAGGTCATAAATTGACATCAATAACTTATAATTTTCACATCCAGCTTTGCTTTTTTAAAGAACAGGTTATGTGAAAAACGACTTTAGTTACTTTTGACAAGGATTGAAAGACTTAATGCTTTTAGCTTCTGTTTGTCTTGGTTTGAAGACCGCTTGACCTTTCTGCTTAATTCCTTTCTCAGCATATGCTTATCTTTTGTTGCGAATTCAAGTGCCTCATATGTACATCACAGGGTTTGGGTTGCAAGTCCCTCGGTTGATGTACTTTTGTCTCCCCTGTCTCTGGTACTGCTATGACTTAAATATCTTCTGTTTTCTTTTTGGCAGCTGTATGGCGTTCTGGTATTTTTTTGAGGAACTGTGTACATGAAATGTTATCATGTCACCCCACAACAATATCTTGATTGTGTTTCTCATATTGAACTGGAGTTCTCACACTTAAAAAGAATTTTTATTATGGCACTGGCATTGCCAAAGCAGAGGCAGAATTCAGATTGCAAGTCCTTGGCATGTCTTTTGTGCTTGTCTGTGGGAGAGTTGACAAATTATGTCATATTAGTGCATGCTATACTTACAGTGATAATGTTCCAGACATCATAATATTTATTGTGAAATTTACTTTACACAGTAATGGATCCCAGTACTGCATTGAATTTCATTAGTTCAACTTTAGTGCTACATACATTATGAAAATACCTTTTGTACCATACTAATAACACCTACATTATAAATCATTCTCAGAGGTACTGTTGGCTGGGGTAATTCTGGCCCCTCACCTCCTGCATCTGGCAATGCTTGGGGAAGTGCTACATCTTCTTCATCACCTCCTGCCAATACTGGACCATGGGGCAACCGTACAAATGTTAGCATCAATCGTCCTTCATCAGGAGGAAGTGGTACTCGTCCATCGACTGCTGGAAGTGACCATTCACATGAACCTGCTACTCCAAATGCATGGGGTTCTGCATCAAGTCGCCCCTCGTCTGCATCAGGGGCATTGGGGATGGTTCATTCACTATCAACATCAACTCGTCCCTGCAGTGCAGAATCAAGATCAGAGAGTTCACACCTGTCCCGTTTTGCAGATTCTTCAGTTGAATCAAGTAGTCCATGGGGAGGTTCTGGAACTGCACAGAAGCTGGTGAGGCTTGTTGATTTCATAAACTCACATTGCTTGGATGCCTCAAGTAATAAGAGCACATGTTCTGTGTTTAATTTGCTTTGTTTCTCATTCTAGTGCATTTTATCTGAAGTTGAACAACATATTTGCTAGTGATTCAAATGTTTATATTTTACTGACATATTGGATTTCTTAAATGGAATGCTTTTAAACTATTACCAAACTCTTCATGCAGAAGGAATGGAATATTCTATGCTACTATTTTATTTCTGTACTTTCACTTATGCAGGGAGAAAATCATCCTGGGCTTTCTCAATTTTCTCTGGCATCTGTTGATTTTCCAACTCTTGGGTCTGACAAGAATCCAGACTTACGTCCACAGCAGGGTATGTTCCACCCTTTGTTCAGAATTCCACATTAATTATTATCTACGCTTTGTTTGGAATTCCACATTAATTGTTATCTACCCTTTGTTCGGAATTCCACATTGAAATCAAGATTGATGGCAGGAAAGCCTTTGTGCACACATACCTTGTACCATAATACAACCTGCATTACCTAAATAATGAATTCTAATTTCGCCTCATTTCTCTCTTATACATTGTCGTGGAAACAATTATGGGTTTTGGACACACTTATTATAAGTTGCAGTTGATTTGAATACTAATGATGGCAGGCAATGCTTCTACCATGAGATCAATGTCGACTTCTGAAGGTTTGGCACAAAAGGAGAGGTTGCAGCCTCCTCTGCCTGATTGGAGAGGTGAGGATCCTATTCCTTTCTTAGTCCAATTGGAAAGCCTTGGGAGAACTACAAAAGTCTTATTCACATGTAACATAATAGCTGATCATGGTCATCCATACAATGTTTATTAACCTGAAGCTATAATTTGCTTTGTGCTTCAGTTGAAGTATCCACAGATAAGGAGAAAAGACCTGGGGAATTGTCAGCACCAGATGAGGGACATCCACTGAAGGAAGGATTTCACAGGCAAACATTTGTACGCACAAGTGATTCCTGGCATTATGATGATGGGCATAGGAATCCGACAGCCTCAAACCTGACAGAAGATGAATGGCGTAGGGGTGGACCTCCAGTTGGTCCCTATGGTCCACGTGCAGGACAAGGCAGGTTTCCTTTCACTCCACCTGGTTATATGCGTCCTGCATTTGAATATGGACCTGTACCATATGCTCAAAGGCCCCATGGACCTGGTGGATATGGCAGACATGGTGAATTCTATGGTCCATATGTGGCACAAACTATGGTGGCAGGTCGTCCTGGTGTTCCTCTGGGCCATAGTATGTATCCTAATCAGCTCCCTTTTGATGGTTACTATGGACCTCCAGGAGTCCCTGGCTCCCACTATGGTAATGTGGATGAAAGAGAGATAGCAATGATGAGGATGGGGGGTGGGCCTGGTATATACGGTGGATATCCACATAATCAGGGACATATTGTTGATGGGATCCAATATCGGCGTAATGGACCTGGATCTGGCACATGCTCAGCAGCTTTGCATACTTTATCAAGAGAACAGAATGATACTTCTTACGGTAGGGTTGCTTCTGAAGGGACAGATAAAACTTATCCAAAGCAAGCTGATGTGTGGGTGTCAAAAGATGCAGAGAATTCTAGTGATAGTAATCACCCTTTCTTTCCCCATGATTCGAGTACAAGGAGAAACTCTGCTTATTCTGCTAGCAATTCTCAAAGTGAGAGTGTCAATTCACGAGCAGCACCTAGTGGTCACCGTGATTGGGGAACTGTTAATAGTGATGAGCAGATGGATTTTTCAAAACCTGTTTTTGATGAAGAGGCTTTAGCAAGTCGAGAATTTGCAGATGGTAGGATATCAGGCATGGAAAGTAATCTTGGGAAAGGGGCCGATGTTACAAGGATAGCTGAGCAGACAAGCTTAGGTAATCAAAAGAACGTTCAAGTTAAAATTAAAGACGGTATGGATTCTTGTAAGTCTGCAGTGTCTCAAGATTTGAATCAAGCTAGGAAGTTTGATTGTGTGGAAATTGACCCAAATGAGGCTGCACGTTCGGTGGATCACAGTCAAATTGGACTGGAGCATCCCTTGGAAATTGGTGTCTTACCCAAAAATGAAAAGAAAATTGTGGTGACGGTTGTTGAGAAAGTTCAAGAAAAGGACATAATGTTTGGAGAGAAGGGGGTGTCTAAAGAGAAAATAGAAGCTTATTCCACAAGCAGGAACCATGTCGTCTGTCAAGAGACACAGGCATTCATAACACCATTGAAAGGACTTGACCAGCAAGGTCCTATGGATGGCCCTAAAATAATTTCTATACTTGAAACACCCTTATCAGAAAGACATTCTGCATTGGACATGTCTCTTAAATTACAAGGTGGTTTATCCAGTGCAGCAGGGTTAAATAATTCATCACATGAAATTAACAAGATCAGAGATAAAATTCACTTACTTAAGCGCAGTGATAATCATCCAGTGGATAATACACTGGAAACTGAAGAAGCAATGCTTCAAGTGCAGAGTACTCAAGGAGCCAAAGGAATTCAAGAGCCCTTACAAAGAGAAAGTCATACAATTAGAGGCAGGGTCAATGGCCATGAAGGAGACAGTGAATGGCGAAGGAAAGTTCCTGCAGCAGAGTTGGTAGCTAAAGCTGCAAAACCCAACAGTGCTCATGGTACTAGACAGGTAGTTACTTCTTCCATGCCAGGTGGTGCTATAATTGGCTCAGAAGATTTTGGAGAAAAACCAGCTGGAGAATCTCATGCTCAGCAGTCCTCTGGCTCACATGATTATGAGGCACAGGTGCATCTTCTATAACTTATACTATTGTTCAAGTTATGTGATGTCATGGTCTTGGTTTGAACTGGTATTGATGTTTTGTATGATATTTTGTTTTTGGCAGCGTGCAAGGCTGAAGGAAGCTGCTGCACAACGTGCAAAGCAACTGCAAAGAGAGGAAGAAGAGAGAATAAAAGAACAGAAGGCTAAGGCCCTTTTAAAGTTGGAAGAGCTTAACAGGCGGGCTTCAGCAGTCGCAACATCTCAGGATGTGGAAAATCCTAAAAGTGAAAATATGACATCTGCACCTTGCAGTGGATCAGTGGTAGTATCTGAAGTTGTACAGCAACATCAAGTAGGCAGTTATGGTAATAAGACTTCTGTATTTAAGCATAATGCTATTGACAACCTTGAAAGTGTTCCTGGTGATAGCTTCGCTGAGGGTAAACATCTCAGCAAGGAAGATCACGAAGATCAGTTTAATGTTGGAGAGAAGAATGATAGTCTGAAAGGAGCAGATGGTGTTCCTAATAACAATGCTCTATGTGAAGTTCCACCAGCTCAAGTATCAGTGCCATCTGAAACTCCAGGAAACCTTGGAAAGAATGTTGGTGATTCCCTTGTCAAGAGTGGAAAAAATGACAGGGTAAAAAGAGAAAATAATCGGAGGTCTAGCAATGTGAACAAGGAAGACCCAAAATACCAAATGAAAATGGATGACCAGAAGAGCCTTTTGAAAGAAAGGGAAAATCTCCCTGTTATTAATTCTCTGCAAAATTCTCCTGTGCTGCCTATGAGGGTTGTGCCAGTGACTGCTTCCATTTTGACTTCTCCAAGCACATCCGAAGCTTTGCAAAAGGATATCCATGTACCAGGGTCTGATTCTTCTTTGGTTGCTGATCAACTTAATCATCCTGAAATTCCAAAACAAGCGCGTTTTCGTCAGAAGACAAAACAGTATGTTCCAGAGCAAAAATCTTCTAGTTCTCAACCATCTACTTTGGAGAAAGCCGAGCAGGTTGCTTCACTAGATAGTGGAAATTCAGTCAATCTAGCTGGTGAGAGTGATGTGTTGCAGGTGGCAAGTAGCACCACAGTTGAGAAGAACTGTGAAACTATTGGCGGCAGTGGCGATGGTGGTCCCATATCACGGAAGAAAAAAAATAACAGAAACACAAAAGGCAAGAATAAGATTGATAGGCCAATTGTAATTGCGGCATCTGCAGTGCCACCAGAAGATGATCACAGTGTGGGTGTGCAATCAATTAGCATTTCTGGAGACTCAAAGCATGGAGGGGTAGTAAGTAGTAATACTATTGAAGCAGTGAACAAAGTAGTCAATATGCAGAGTAGAAAATCTGAACTTACTTCTGAGCGAAATAGTGGAAATGATGTCAGTGTGGCCCAGGATACCTGGGATGCTCCAACAATTGATTGTGGAATATTGCAGTCAACAGACGATACTTCTGCTGGAAGATTTCCTCATGTTAAGTCTCAATTTCCAAAGCGGTCATATAGAGGATCACAGGAAGCAAGAGTGTCTGATAAATCTCAGGGAAGTGAAGGAAGGGTGTGGGCTCCAGTGCGTGCTGCAAACCATCAAGTTACTACAAATGGCAAGCAGAAATTGGATCAAACTGAGGTACAATCTTCTGGAGCTATGAATAGTGAGGTGGTAGTACAGAATCCGATTAGAAACAGGAGAGCTGAAATAGAGAGATATGTTCCAAAACCTGTTGCAAAGGAGCAAGCGCAACACCAAGAGAATTGCCAACATCCTGTAGCAGGTTCATCTTTTTCTGATCAAGATCAAACAGATTATAGAAACACTCAACAAGGTACAGCTAAGAATGTAGTTACTAGTGAAACACGACAGCAACATTCTTCCATTGGTGAAAACAAAGGGCATATAGCTGGAAAACAGGGAAAGCAGAATGGCTCATGGCGTCAGAGAAATTCAAATGAAATCCGAGATAATAATAAGGTGTCTCATGCTCACCAGAGCATTGAAGTTGAAACCGCTTTGCCTCTGCAAATAGACGAAGTCGCCGTTTGCAAAACAAGGCAGGCTCATATGGAAACTAAGGGTTTCAAGTCGGAAGGGATTGAAATACATTCTCACCAACACCAGCCAGGCATGCAAAAGCCAGGACATGTTGAATGCTTGCCAAAGTCTGTTTCTGTACAATCAAACAGCCAACAGGTTTCTCAATGTGAAGCAAATCAGAGTACACAACTTGCACCAGTGCCTCATTTGCAGACAAACAATACTGAAAAGGACCAGGACCCTCAGCTGGCTTCTAAGAGGGAACAGAACACGCATGAACAACGTTTCTATCAGGCGAACAGGACTCGACCAAAGTCACAAAAGTTTTCTACTCGGCAAGTTCATATTGAAGGAAACCATCATTTCACTAAAGTTGCAGGAGTAAGTGAGGAAGGTGAGAAAAATCAGTGTGTTGAACAAACTTTTTCTCATCAGCGGCATAGGTCATCTACTTGGACTGCAAAGCCACAAGGATCAGCAGATTGTAAAGAGCACCATCTACAACAAAAACCCGTCACTGTAGGCCAAACAAATATATATCAAGTCAAGATAGATTCCCATGAGGAGCATCATGACTTTGAAAGACAGTCTGTACAACAAACTAGGGTGCCTGCACATCTAAAAACTGTTTGTGATCAACAGGAAGGACCACCGTCATCAGCAAAGACGCAGCCCTTGCAGGACCATTCTTCCTGGCAGCTACCTCTTTCTCCACATCAATTTGAAGGGAAAAAGCAAAGTCCAAATCCTGATGTTGTTAGACTGCAGACTAGTCATTTATCACAGCAACAATCAAATTCGACCCGTCCAGATAGACAAACAGCAGAGAAAGAACATCCTAAACAAACTGTAAATTCTATTCCATATAAGCAACGTCGACAGTCCGGTCAGGGCCATTGGCAACAAACTGGGGCCAACCTAAGATTTGGTACTGAAGAACATACACGATCTGCTATCTTGCCAAACAGTAAACAGCATGATTCTAGTATACCAAAGAATTCAGAGTTATCTTATGAAGCTGGTCAACATCATAGACAAGATACAAACAAACAGCAACCATTAATAAACAGTGACCCAAGCAAACAAAATTTACATGTACATTCCCAGCAAATTTCCAGTCAAAAGCCTCAAGAGTTTTATCAACCAAAGGCTGGTTTGGCATCTGGAAATGGTGATAAAAATGAGATAAACCATAGCCCTACCCCACATGGTGGTTCATCCTGGGCTGGTGAGCACAGAGGTAGTCATGCATATCGTGGTAGAGACCACAACTATGCTAGGCGTGGTCGCTCTGGTGGACGAGGTGGTGCGGGTTTTGGCCTAAGAGGAAATGAATCAGGAAGTAAGATTGAACATCCATCCAAGCAGCGGCTGCTAGTTGATGCCACTGGAGGTGCTATCCCACATCAAGTAGCTGGTTAAGTCGGTGTCTGAGTACTCATTCTTGCAAGCGTCTGCTTTTATTTCTATGCTAGGTTTTGCTGCTAATCTGTGCTTTCTCTCGTAGGTCTTAAATATTGTCTTTATGAACAAGCTTCTAAGGTTAATTATGAGATGTATGTACTAGCTGGCATTTCTGGCTCAGATTAGGACTTCCTCAGAGCTATGTTTTTTTGGAGGTTGAATCAATGGATTTTGTGTGCTGTACAGCTTTTTTAAAGCCTTGCTAGTCAGAGTGAATGAATATTGGGTTCTGTCAGTGATTGTTACAGCAAATGAAGATTCCTTCTTTCAGTAAAGATGTTAATATCAGTAATCTGACATTGGGCATAGAAGCTGTCAAAATGCTCAGAATCTGAGTTGTATTACTTGCCTTCTTTGCAGCTGTGCACCGCAGAATGATGTATTTGTGATCATTGTGCCTGGTTTCTTATCATCAGAGGAAGAATAGTGTAAAGCTTTTGTATTCTTTTGTGGTGATCAAACCGTGCACGTTGAAGATATAACTTACGACCTGTTGCTGTCATGCAGTGATACTGCGCTTTCAACTGGATTGAAAAGTATTGGTAGTGCACTTTATGACATAAACTAGTGAAATATAAAATCTAACATACAAGAAGTAATTCATTTGACTCATGAACCAGAAAGGTTCATTATTGATTACAAGGTGATATGACATGAATATGTTCTTCCATTTCACTCAAGCTCATTCTGATGTGGCCTTTGCATTGATTTTTTATCCACTCTGGCTAATTTGGGGATCCAACTTTTTATTCTGTTGATTGTGTTATGAGCAATGAGTGCTGTGTGCTTGGCATGCATGATGGACTTTTCCACTCTGCTTGAGTCATCACTTGAATTCATTGGCACCAATTATTTTTACTACATACATGGATTCACATTCTTTGTGCTGGGTGTACATTTACTCCTTAAAGTCGGGCCTTGACCAAATCATCATCGAGGTGATTTATATCAGTATTCTTGGATAATCTGGTATGTTAAAACTCTGTTGAGAAATTAACTTAATTTTGTTATAGGGGCTGGATTCATGCTAGAGATTGATTAAGATCCTGTTGTTTACGTGTAATTGTGCAAAGAATGTGAGTATATTTTGTTCTTTTCATGCATTAATTGTCAGCCTTTTCTGGTTTTTGTTGCTTTCGAGTTAAAATGTGTTAAATTGGTTTCTACCATGTGATAATCTGCAGGCAACAGCAGATTTTACTTATGAGCTCATGGTGGATGTCTGTATTGAATTTTAGGTTGCATATTTGTTTGGTGGTTTAGTCTTTATTCTTTTATTGCTTGTTAAATGATCCGATTACAAGAATTATAGGGTTACATACAGGTTCATGTCCGGCTAATAGTTGTTTAAACAGACATTTGGGGATTTTCTAACTGAGAAGTGTGCATTTATGCTTTAGCTTGGTCCATAAGTCTTTCGTTTTACAGCTTAGCTTAGTCTATTCTATCCTCTTATTCAGTTTGTTATATTAATTTTTTTTATGCGAGTATCATGATGGAAGCTGGAACCTGCTTTTTGATGACTTGCCTTCGCACTTTGCTAAATATATTTTTGTTACCAAATTCTGCAGACGTGTTTCCTTTTATATACCAGAGCCGAATTGCATCAATGCATGGAGAACATGCCAATTACGTTTTGAATATATGAAACATTTAATACCTAGAAGTCGGGGGCGGGGGGTCAAATGGAGTGCTTTCAAATAGAGAAATTCACTCTCATTTTGTGAGGGTGGTTTTGTTGAAGGTGCTGAATCTTGTCTAAGCGAGTCTTTAAGAGGACAAGTGAATCTCTGAACAATGATACCGTTAACATCTCTTATGTTGACGTGTCTTACAAAAGTAAAAATGGTTAAATTATAACTCTTACGCCATACACAGAACATGGGGGATGGCAGGACAAAGTACATTGACATAATCAAATGAAAAATGCAATTTTTTTCGTTGACGAATGGAATTTATGCCTTAAAAAAATAGATTGGTGTAGAAATCCTAATGAGATGTAAATTTTAAGTAGAATTTGAAAACATGTACAATGAATTCCAAAGATATAAATTGTTGCCTTTCAACGAAATTGGTGTTGATATATTTTGCTCGCTTCATGTTTAGGTCAAAATTGGGGAAAAATCCATTAAAACTTATAGAAACTATTAGGATAAATTTTGCCAGCTTTATGCACAAGTTAAAATATGAGAGAAAAAAAAAAAAAAATCATTTAGAAACTATTAGGATAAATTTATAAAAGTTGCATTGATTTTAATTGTTAATTTTATGGATTAGAAATGGCTCCTAAGTATTTTTTGTTGGTTAAATTGTATAATTTTAAGGTAGTTGTATATTTGTTAGTTATTAGTTCAAATTAAATATTATTAACATATTTTGTGGTTCATCGCTCCGTTTTTCTCTACCATTATCTCCCATCTTGATTTCAAGGTCTTTTAGAAGTCTTGCTAGAGCTATATGCACTTGATGTTTCCGGGACCCTTTTAATTTCATGATCCTTTGGCAGTCTTGTTAGAACTGTGTGCTTCACTTTTTTGGCATACCAAAAATGTGGAGTGCACATTTATTGGGTTTTGTGTGGTCCTAGTTTGTTAGGGTGCGCCTATTGTAGGCCTAGTTACGTGTTAATAAGGGTCTTAATTTGAATTCAAGTCATTTATAAATATATATGCATCTTAGTGTATTTAGGTATATGGAAATCATCTAAAAAAGTATTCATTGTTATTTATAAGAATCTATTTGGTATTTACACACTTAAAGAAGTTGAGCAATCGTTAGAGCATTTATTGTAGAATTGAAGTTTATGTTAGCTACACATTGCATTTTAGTGGTTTATTCGGGTAATTAATTATTGTGATTATTGGAGTGTTGTTCTTGATATTATGTTTGTTAAGAAACTTGTTAAATATCAAGATACCTTAGCTATTCTCTAGAGTAACACATGCCTTAAAAAATATGTTGTTTTTCTCATTGTTTTTAGATATAGCGGTACAATTATGGCAAGGAGAAAGAAGTGCATTTTCTAGTGATTGAAGTGAAATTTTAGAAATATGAGAGGTTTTTGGAGCTTGGATCACACAAACATAGTTGTCAAAAGTTTGTCATCAATGTGTTTGTCATGAGTTTTCTTTGGATTATCACTTTTTTGCCTTAAAACGTTGTATTTATTCCGATGGTTTTTAAAAATAATTAGGCCTAATTTTTTGTTTTGCATCTATTTTAGGCCTAGTTTAACATGCATATAATTATATTGCAATTTGATTGAAAACCATTTATTCATATTATATTTTGGTGACCCTGTGCTCTCTTACACCTCTTCTAAGGTTAAATATTGTTTCATTTTTGATAGATTAATGTTTGACAAAGCTGTGATAAGTTGCGCCTTACCACTTAGGGTTAACCTTATTTGCATATGGTCAAATCTAAATTATCTAAATTCTTAGGGTCAATTCTATTGCATGTTCTATGAATTTTCATTTCTTTTAATAATGATGTAGAAGACGATGATTATGATAGTGAAAATAACATTGATGAAAGGGTAGGACAAATAAGTTTAGCCTAGTAGGTCCAAGGGAATATACAAATGACATGGGTGTATTTGGTGTCGGTTCACTTTGCATAAGACCTCATCATTATAGAAAGTTAATTTTTTATACGAGAGCGCCAACTAGTAAGGGATGCAATGTTAGCGTCACACAAAGTCAATGAGAGAGATGGATTTTGACTTGGATGTGCACAACATATTGTTTCTCCTCAACCAATTTATTCCTTTGTAGAACATGAGGAATCCCTAATGCAAAATATAGTGGATAACGTGGGTCTAGATGTATTTTGTCATGTAGACCAATATTTTTTCTTTGGATACTAATGATGTTAATAATGTGATTATTACAATCTCTCAAGATAATTACTAGAATGCTTATTTTTAAAAGAAGTATGAGGCTGAATTAGAAGAACAATATAGGGTTGAGAACATTGATAATATTAAGAGTCATGTTACACATAATCCTCCTAAGATATATAAAATCTAAAAAAAGTTATCACAATTTATTTTCTCACGAAGTCATTTCGGTAATTCCTTTTAAGACCTACCACTATATTGTATTTAAGCTCTTCCTTCTCAAAATGCCACATTTTCAAATTCGCAAAGATATTTATATTGCTTTCCAAGATCTTTTAATTTATTAATATGCTTCTATTCCTTCTTGTCTCACAATTCTCCAAGTCCAGATGTTCCTTTAAAAAAATTCTTTTATATCAATTTATTCTACTTCACTTTCTATTTTTATAGCAAAACATGAAATGACTACTATGATGTCTACATTATGTAACTTGCGAAAATAAATCAAAATTCATTCTCAAACGTATAAAAAACCAACAGGGAGGGTCACTTATAATGAAGTTTTTAAAGCCCTTTCACTTATAAAGTGTTTGCATATCCATTTTCAATAGGATTCATTGCTCCAAAGTTTGAATTGTATGGTGGAAAATGAGACCCTTCTTATCATATCATAGCTTTTTCTATCTCTTGTTAACTAAGCTATTGCCTAGGAGCTTGAAGAATTATGGCCCTGATTAGTTCTACAATTTACCATGTGGATCCTTACATTCTTTTACAACATTTAATTGATGATTTCTAGGCTTATTTTCAAATCAATATTCTTGGAAGATTACATTTGTGAAATTAACCCAAATTAGATAAGAATCCAATGATTACATTAGAGATTATGTGCTTAATTTTATACTATGGTTACCAAGATGAATTATGAGCCACTTGATTATGAGATTCAAAGCATATTTGTTGGTAGTTTGCTTTCAATTATTAAATGAAGGGCTATGCACAATTCCTATACTTCTTTTGATGTACTTTATGTTGTTGTTAGAGAATGTGAAATCAAGCCGTAATATAGAAATATTATTAAATATTATCCCAATGCTTTCACATTTTGAAACAAGTCAAACTTTAAAAATATAAGCAATAATGATAGGTTTCCAACTAACGATGGTCATAGAAATGAAGTTAATGTTATAGAGCAACTATCTCAGATGCCCAACTTCACTTTTAACAAAGTTTAGTGAGGGTCTATAAAAAAATATTGGAAAAATTATTTGAATGCAAAGTGATTACCTTACCCCCAATAAGGGATTTATATCCTTCAAGACCCTTGTCTCAATCGTATGACGCTAGTGAATTTTGTAACTATCATTGAATCCAAGGGCATTCAATAAATGTTTGCATGGTTATAAAGCATCAAATCTAAGATCTCATTGAATTTAATAAAATTGAATTTAGTGTAACAAGTAACAGTTCAAATGCATCAATAGATCCAATGATTTACAAAGATCAATTTAATGATAAAAGAGATATCGATGTAGTAGACAAACCAAAATATAACAATGTTCTAATGGACTATGAAAAGCACACACATGATAGTTTTATTAGAGTAATTGATTCAATCAAGAAAAATAAGAGATCTATTCCGATTGTGTTCGATGAGAATGATATCCCACTTGATGGTTCATATGATAGAAATTTATTTGTAAGAGTAGTCATAGATGATTATGAAATAAATGGCATAATGGTCGATAATTGCTCAAGTTTGAACAATTTATCTAGGCTTTGAATTAGCTTAAATGATTTATCATATACTCCCACAATTATTATAGGATAGGATGGCATTTTTTATTTAACCCCTTTAGACAAAGCATATAACAATGTTCTAATGGACTATGAAAACACACACATGATGGTTTTATTAGAGTAATTGATTCAATCAAGAAAAATAAGACATCTATTCCAATTGTATTCGATGAGAATGATATCCCACTTGATGGTTCATATGATATCTTGTTATTTATAAGAGCAATCATGGATGCTTATGAAATAAATGGCACAATGGTTGACAATTGCTCAAGTTTGAACATTTGTACTGAACAATTTATCTAGTCTTTGAATTAGCTTAAATTATTTATCATGTACTGTCGCAATTGTTATAAGATAGGATGGCATTTGAATTTGACCCCTTGGTTGTATTATCTTTCCTATTAAAAGGGTCCAATAACATCTCAAATCTTGCTTTATGTGGTACCTGATAATGAATCATGTAATGTGACACTTGGTAGACCATAGATACATAAAATGAAAACAAATCCTTCTAGTGTATATCAATGTTTAAAATCCAGAAATCAAGATCAAGTGGTTATTGTTAGAAGAAAGTTTTTCATAAGAACAAATTTAGGAAGCTGTATCTATAGAAACCCCAAAGGAAATACCAAGATTTATACCTAAGGCAAGAGCGAATAAGGTACAAATGCATAAACCCACTCCAACAAGGGTGCATTTTCACATCCTATGACTTCAAGACAATCACAATAGCCTAAAGTGAATTAATGTATGTAAGACATTAGTCATAAGAATGAGTACTTAAATGATGATTTTCTATTTGTAGATTCATGGGTATCTCAACACTTTATACATTCTTCAGATGATCACACACACACACACACAAAATGAAAACTATCATGGATATCTCAACATTTTATACATGCTTCAGATGATCATATATCTTTATACATGCTTCAAATGAATGTATAAAGTGTTGAGATACCCATGATATATATATATAATGGTTAACTTTCTAACCAATCCCTTATGATGGAAATTGAACACTCTGTTGATACAAATTATTGTATTAATTTTGATTTTAGGACCTTGTATATAGTTTTTTTTTTTTAAAACTTCAATACTTGTCTAGTTTAAGTGATCATTATAGGCAATATATTCATGTGACGTTTTATGCTAGATGATGACATTTTTAAATTATTTTATCAAATGATTGCAAGCAAAATGTACATTGTGACTATGCTAAGGTGCAACTTCATGTTCTTGACTATTTGCGTATAAAAATAGGCTATATTTCAACTGTTATATATATATATATATATATATATATATATATATATATATATATATGCTACTGATGAACTTGTCTAAAGAGATGTAGATTGTTTGTGTCAAAAATTTATAGGACATGATTGTGGGCTTTACAGTAGGCTAGGGGCACATCTCATGTTCATTCTAGGGAAAATATAGGTCATCTCTTGGTCTCACTTCAAGTTTTATTTTTATTGATTATTTTTAACCCATTGGGCTTTCATTTGATCTTATGTTTTATGTATATGATGTGTGTTCTCTAGTGTACGTTATCTACTAGACATGATCTCATATGCTTGGTGTTATCATATATATTCATATGCTTGAAATGGTTTTTATTGTTTGATATGCACATCTATGTTTTTGATATATATATTCTAGTTATGCTCTTGCTTAATGTGCCTTCATAATGTGTTTTAATGTTTTTTTTTTAACATACAATAAATGTAATCAACATTAAACTATTTGAATTTGATTTAGATTTATAGAATATACAGAATATGAATGTAAAATATAGTAAATTACAGAAACTGAAATGAGTTATAAATATTAATTTTTAATGAAATATGCAAACCTAACTCAAATTTGACTTGTGCCAACTATACAGATAGATCATTGATGTAGATTTGATTATGAGGATATTTGAAGTGTGTTGCACATGAAAAAAAATTTGCAATGAATTGGGACATGCCCACTTTAGAGAAGATAGGGGCACATTGCGGCCTTGTCTATTTGACTATGATCACATCTACATTGATTATGCAACTGATTTTCTTGGTCAGGTACTTGTGCTTATTAGGGGTGGTTTGTTGGTTGTCTATGGGTGCCGAGTTGTGCAAAAGTACCTACAATGTTGAAACCCTAGTTCCTACACATAAACCAAATATGCATAAAATGCAAGGGGGGTATCAGATAATGAAAATAGCTGAGCTATCCTAAAAAAACCCCACATAATTTGAGTATTATTTACATAGCCCAAAAGGGCCTCAGGCTGATTAGTTCTCCCTTTTAAGGTGAGTGTGTGAATTTTGATACTTGCACTATATGGATGTAGCTAGTAAATTGAATTGAATGCTTAAAAATGAATGCCCTTAACCTGCAATAAAATAACTTTAGACTTGGCCCATGATTACTAGAATAGATCAAAGCTTGAATTGGAAATATTAGTGCCCTTTTTCTCAATGCAAAATAAATTATATAGAGAGTGCTTTCCAGTTACTAGGTAATGCCTTCAGTGACCTTGATGTGCTTATATAATCGTATATTTGAAAGGTTTTTGTTAACTATTTATTTGAAAGCACGGGAGGATTGACATGAAGCATATCAAATTTAAAAAGAAACTATTAGAGCGTGGGAGACTAGGCTGCACTAGTGGATAAGGCTGGGATACGTCTCTATCTGACTTAGTGTAGTCTTATCCTAGAAGGACATAGACTATTAGAACTTGGTTGAAAAGAATCTATGAGAAAAATAAGGATGTTTGAATCATGTTTTTAGTAATTTCTAGATAATGAGTAGAATAGTGAAGGCTCTCATAGAGATTGCAAGTTAATATAATGATGCGATTAATATAATAATGAATAAGACAAGTAATGTAAGGATGTCAAGATTAAACATTATCAAATGCTCAATGGTTAAATTTGAGTGTCTACATTTCCTCCTTTATTCTAGTGATGCAATGGAATGAAATTACTATAGAAGGATATGCAAGCCTTAGTGTGTATACACACTTTGTCTTTTGATGTGAAGTTGGATTATACAAGGTGTCTCAATGCAAAACCTACAACAATGCCATTGAAAGTAGTTATTGTCCATATTTGAAAATTGAAAATCTAAAACTTGAAATTTAAAATTGAAAAAAGAACAAGGAAAGAATACACCTAAAAGTGTATGCAATTTAATTGCCATGTAACTTTAAAGTGGAGAAGTATGTGCCCCATTTTTGAGTCATTTGGAGAAATGTTGAACTTGTGGTGAATCAAGAGTGATCAAATCTTAAATTTTAAAAAATAGTGAAAGCCCTTGAGTTGGAAAGATTGTATGCTCCAACCCTCATATGTAGAGTAATCTTGTAGAATAATTATATTAGAGAAGAAGGTGTGGAACCACTAAATGTGGCTCATTAAAGCACAACCATAAATGTTGAGTGTCACTAGACTTTGATGTGGCCCACTTGTTAAATGAGACGAATCACACCATTGAAAATAGATCTAGATTCTATTTAGAATTTTTTTACCTTCAACCTTGTTTATTTGACTATGACCATGTTTATGTTGACTATGAGGGTGTTTTCTTACTCAGGTACTTGTACATGTCAAAGGCGATCTTTTGGTTGTATGTAGGTGTTGAGTCATTGTCTAAAAGTACCTTATAATGTTAAAATCCTAGTTACTACACATAAACCAAACTAAACATCAAACACAAATGGGAGAATCAGGCAAGGGGAATAACTGAGCTATCCTAAAAAAACCCTACATAACCTAATTATTGTGTACATATCCTAAAAGGGCCTTAGACTGATGTAGTTATCCCTCATAGAGTGAGTGTGTGAGTTTTGATACTTGCACTATATGGATGCAACTAGTAAAATGACTTGAATGCTTGATAATAAATGCCCTTGACCTACTATAGACACCCAAATTTAGTCAAGTAAACACAAGTACTATGTATTTTTGTGACTTTCATATTTAGAGGTCCTTAATGTTTAATTAAGACTCTATTGGCATGTCTTGTGTTTAGAATTATGGCCCTTTCATTTTTAATCTCTTCCACTAATATTTTCATTGTATTTTACAAATATTATTTCCTTATTCTATTCTTAAACATGAGTCATATGGATCCTTGGTATTTTTTAAAAGTTTACTCTCTTCTTAATTTTAGATAAAACCACTCTTTTTTTATTATCATGCTCTACATGGTTGTCCATAATTTTTGACGTTATCCTAATGTCTCTTTCAGTCCTTATTTTGGGGCATATTTTATTTGGTTATCTTTTTATGACCATTTTATTCCTTTTTGAGTTGGTTGGCATGCCCATGGGTTTTAAATTTTGAATTAGGAGTATTCTATATATAGAGTCCTAAGAGGTATTTTACATCTAGCACTTATCTACTTACAAAGTATAGAATTAAAGAAAATCACAATACAAGTTCAATACTTTCATTTTTATTTTAAGTTTATATATCTACATTTGCATTACATATTTGGACCAAGAGTAGGGCCTAGGCGAAGAGCATTTAAATCAAATTACATATGATCTAATCCCATACACAAAATAGATGGAAAACTACATCATATTTAAGTCCCTTTTAGGGATATGTAGGTAACACTCAGTTAAAAAGGGGTTTCTGAGCCCAACTCAATTATTACTCTAACCCTAAATCCCCCATTTTCTATTTTATTGCTATTTGGTTTTTGTGCAGGACCTTGATAATGTTTTTTAATGAGAAGTTAAGGAAAAATAAAGATCATGGAATATGATCAAATATATATAGTGGGATAAAAATCACCTATAATTAGTGTCACATAGTTTTCTAATTTATAAATTTATTCCACAGTCAATGCAATCAAGATTGCTCCATTAGGATAAGGGTGCATGCCATAGTTGTCCAAATCTACTATCTGTGTCCAAATCATTTATACAATCATCCATGTAGATTTGAAGACATATCGGTTAGTGTCAAAGTTAACCTTCATCATCTATAATAGAGTGAATTCAAGTTACAAAGAAATGCTTAATCCATTTTTCATCTCTTTGAAGATATTTATATATTATTCTACAAATAGATGTGCATGAATACTTCTTTACATATAATATATTTTACTCAGCTTTTTATCTAAATTATATTAATTTTGTTTGTATAATTCCTAATTTGTATAAAACATATTTGTGAACCCACTTTATTTGTTGAATATTACAAAACCCTAGTTCTCTCTAAGGTTCCCTACAAAACTTTGATCTCAGGTTTCAAATGAAAGTTTGATTTCCTTCTCATTATAGAGTGTTTTCTAGCATTCATGTGTCTGTCCTCTTGTTCTCATTTTAGTCTTTGGAAAATTTAAAATGGATAATAAATAATCTCTTCCTTCTCATCCCATTAATGAATTATTAGGCATTCCTTATAATTATAATAAAAATTAGACTAACTATCAAGATTGTGTGTTAGATACTAATGAAGAACATGACTATGATAATAATGATGATAATTACTATTTTTATAATGAAGAATACTATTCAAGTGATGATCAATGTGTAAAATTTAGTAATGTAGATGAATGTTCTTCTCCTACTTCTATCATTCTCATAAAATCCATGTGAAATAAACTAACAACATAATTCTAAAGTAACCCTCATTGGCGATGAATTATTTGATAATACTCCCAGGTTAGCATAAAATTTTGCTGTCTCTTTTCAACATTTCACAATATAAAACAAAGAAACTTAAAATTCTATTGCATAATGAAAATGATAATTATGTATCTCAAGAGTTGCATTCTAATTACAATAATGTTCCTTTTACATATGATAATGATATGAGCAAGGTATAAAATACAAATGCATCTCCTATCCTCTCTTCTTGTAAAAATGAACATGTGGCTATTTCAAATGTTGATAATAAAAATAATGCCACTTTTGCATATGATGATACTTTATACAAGGTATAAAATTTAAATTCCTTTCTTCCCTATGCTATTTGTGAAAATGAGAATATTTCAATTACCAATGTTGTGAATGATATTACAAATGCACTCCCTTTACATGTGATGATACTTTGATCAAAGTAGAAAGTAAAAAATGCATCTCTTACACCCTCTTCTTGTGAAAAAAAGAGTTATTATTTCAAATGTTGAATCTACAAGTGATAAATATATTGATCATAATAAAAATTGGAATGATGATTATCATTATGTGTATAGTGAAGAGGAAAATGTTTCTAATAACCCTAGTATAGATTCTTCTTTACCCTCTACTCATGTTGATGATGATTTTATGTTACATGATAAATCAAATGATAGTTTGATTAATGATAATGTTATTAAAAATCATGATGATGTTCCTAAACCTCTTTAAAAAAATAAAATGAGTGAACATGTTCATTTTAGTGATAATAAAAATAGTGCTATTTATTTTATTTCAGGAGAATGTAATATGCCTTTACAAACTAATGACATGTTCAATAAAAATGAATTACCAAAACCTACCATTCACCAAGAAATATCTATTCTGAAGACATCTTCCCCTATTCAAAATAGCATCCCAATGGCTAAAATTAATAATAAAATTCAATTACTAAATGAGCCCCTTAATGATATTAATATGCCTTCACAAGAGGTTCTCTTTCTAATGCAAGCCGTTGGTGATTTACAACATAAATTACATCAAATCATATTTAAAAGTAAGATACATCACTCTTAGGTTGATTAAAATGTTATATATGTTAACCCTATAGTACAAAATATCTTATATTCACCATTACCATGTGATTTTATGATACCAACATTTTTTAAGTTCAATGGAAGTGGGGATCCCTATTTACATCTCAAAGATTAGAAAAAAACAATGAATGGTTGTAATGGTAGGAAGAAATTTTTACATTTATTTCTAAAGAGTTTATAGGATGATGCACTCAATTGGTTTCATCATTCACTAACTAGTGGATCCTTACATACATATGTCGAGTTACAAGAAGTTTTTTTGATGCACTTTATTAAAAATAAAGGACCTAGAGTTACATATGAGAAATTACAATCATTACATAAAGGAAAGTTAGATCTTGTTTATGATTACATCCTATAGTTTAAGACATGTATGCAATAGTTAATTTATCAACCAACAGATTTAGAGACACAATACATCTTTTACAGGTGTCTTGTTTTCCCTTGATAGAAAGGTTGTTGTATCAAATGTATAAGTCATTTCAAACTATTTTCTTTGAGGCTATTGAATTATAGGTGAAATTAGGACTTGCATAAATAAATAAAGAGGCATATTTTGATATTGAGTTGTTACCACTAGAGTCATATAACCTTGTTTAGTAACTAGATCCACCTTGTCCAAAATCAAAGCTTCCACATAAACCATAGGTTAAACTATTAAATGAAGGGAAAGAATCATTTTTTTAGATCAACTCCTATAGTGACTAAAGCATCTTATGGTAAAAATCAATCCATATAATTTAATTTATTTAGAGAAAGGCCTTTTTAAATCCTTAAGACATTATTGGATAAGAGGATGATTTCTCTTCCTCCCAAAAATTATCATCCAACACATTGATTGGACATAATCAGAAATAAACCTTATTATAACTATCATTACATTAATGGTCATTGGAATAATTATTATTATGCACTTTGAGACATGATTTAGCAGTATGTTAATAGAGTTATTTTTACATTTTCTAAGGGCACATCCAGATCTTCTTCTCCTTGTTATAATAGATCACATTCTACCATGACTGAGTTATCTTAGGACGTTCCTATTAGGGAACCAATGATCACTCATCATGTGCCTAGAAATACATCTAGAGAACACAATTATGAGAGAACAATGGTATCACCAGTTCAACAATAGTGGAATCAACTACATAAAGCTAAAAAAACATATATAAGTGTTATAATATAAGGAAATACAAATTAGCCAACAATGATAGTGCACAAACTAATCAAGAATTTTTAGACATATGTCACACATTCCTACAACTATTCTCAATAGGGTAGAGACATAACCAGAATATAATGATTTAGATAAGAAAATTGATCATTATGGCTCACATTTCTTATTCCTTTCAGGATGGTTAAATGATTATATAGGGTAAAAATAGATCTCTACATGATTCTCATATATACATCACAATTATAAAATGCTAAAATATTCAAATATGCAAAAAAATTAAATCATGCATTTAAAAGTACCATGTGCCAAAATCCATAAGATAAAGACAAATTTGAAAGTCTTAATAAACTCATATATATATATATATATATATATATATATATATATATATATATATATATATAAGAGTCCAACATGAAACATAATGAATTTCTAACACATATTTAATCAGTTGACTGTTAATAGGAGCCTGATCAACATGACCCTTTACATCCATCTCAACATCCTTTGTATTTAATAATAATGGAACACTAGATGTAGAAGATATAGGATATCCTCATGTCCTCAATATATCCCTCTCCCTCTACTTATATCCTAGTAGACAACTACTTTAGCCTTCATATTTGCATGCTCTCTCTATAAGCAAATGTACCCATCTAATAATATTGGAGCTTTATCAGTCATCAAATTAGGGGGCATCTATGCTCTTGATAACTGTGATCTCAAGTCATTTTCATTTGAAAAAACTTGAACATAAACACTAATAGAAATTAAAACTTAATCAAATAATAGAGTGTGTAATCTTGCAACTGAGGTCACTCACTCAATCAACCTACCTTACACAACATCATCAAGAACATGTTGAGTCAACTCATGCAATGGTGAATCAATAATCAGAATATAAAATAATCCTCATCAAATACATGAAAACATAAAGGAAACACATTAGCCATTATTAAAACATCCAAAAACCAAAGTACACTAAAAAATTAACTCAAACATCTTATACCTTCAACAACCCTCGTAGGCGGTGCATCTATCACATTATCTAGGATTCCATCTCCTTTATCTAGAAATAATATTAACCATCGATGCTTAAACCACCATATAACATAAAAATTTATAAAATATTCATCAACTATGTATGAGACATCTATCATAGGATCCCTCTCATTGAAAATAATGGTGGAAATATTAACATTTGATGATTTGCCTCTATCTCCTCACCTCATTATAACTTTGATGCTCTGTGCCCATACCCATGACATTAGTGGCACATCCTGTTATACATAAAATTAATGACTAATGTGATCATATTAAAATCAATCATAAACATTAGGCCACCTATCATGATACCAATAATGGACCTAAATCTAATGTAATTATGTGTCATCCTCAGGCCACCCAATAAATTATTTATATGTCCTCCATATAATTTAGTCTAATGTCAGCTTATTTAGTAATATCATACATATTATGGTGATCATATCTCACACCTAGTCCCTACTAACCTATATCTATGTGTATATCTATTAATGTGCCCAATCAGCGTGTGACATCTTGACCAGTCTTGTAACATCAATGTGCTCATAAGTCAAACAATAGAAAAGAGTTGCAAAAATAATCCCTCCACTAAAATACTCACAAGTAAACCTATATGAATCATGATACAAATGTGCCAACATAGTATGACCCCAGGATTAAATCATACCATGCTTCTCAATATATTGAATATTGGCATACATCCTATAAGAAATCAAAACACTGTCACTATCCACACCTATTAAAGATGATAATAAAACAACAAAAAATTTCTTCACACATGAAACACAAGATAAAACAATCTCAAAAAATACATCTAAATCTCTAGTATAATGTCTACATCCACGAGGTCTCCAAATCAAGTTACCTATGGGTAAAATACTTGGGGCATGGCCCTATAACACTATTATGTATAAATCTAGTCCTAGTAACTAGAAATATAAGAATTCACCATACATCCTTGATTGTAATTATCATCTCCTTAGTAGGCAAAAAGAAAGTGTAAGTGTTAGTATCCCACCTCTCAATCAATGAGGTCATCATGTGTACATCATAAGGCATTAGATCTAGCCACCCTACATAAACAAGACCTACCCTCTCGATAATAGTCCTCTCATTGTCAGACAGAGGCAAGGTGCAAACAGTCTCAATCATTTGACTCTGTCAAAACTCTCTACAGTAGATATCCTCCTATGCTAACCCAACACACAATTTTGACATTAAAAATGATACAATATACATATAAAAGTCATATTTTGTATAACATATAGTAATTTATTTAGAAATCAAGCAAAAAATATATGCCACTGCTACCTATAAGATGATAGTGTGGACAACACCACATGATTTTATACAAAAATGTGAAGGGTCCAGACACTACTGCCATGTAAAGGATGGGGTTGTGATAAAAAATTTAAAACTTCAAATGTAAATAAAAATAATTAAATATATATTGATCAATATAATAAAAAAAAAAAAAAAATCATATTTCAATATTCACTAGTCCAACATCATCCTTTACCTAAATTAGGGCCTCTACCTCCTAAAATTGACTACAAGAAATAACTCTATTTTATGGAATTTTTGACACTCACAACTCAAAATTTCAATATTTAAATTTTCTAATGAATAATAAATTTTAATTTTCAAAATTATATATATACTTGCCAATATGCCATACTACTATAGTGTAGGTTAAAAACTATCAAAATCCATGGCTTACCACACTAAACGGATGCTATCTAGTCATCTATAGCTCATTTTAAATTAATGTTTCTTCCATGTAGAAGATGAGCACACAATTTCCCATATTGCCTATGTTTCAATCTTGATATGATTTCTTTAATACATTGGTATCTCTTATTTTGTTCCTCCATATCAATTCATTTATTGATATGGGAACTCATATAATTTCTAATCCACATTTAATATATTAATACTACTAAAAATTGATAATAAATGTTGTCAAATCACAAACTCAATCAATAATTGTCTCTACATCAACTATATATTTTGGTTCAATCTACTTACATTAGTTTCATCCCTCTAACCAAAAAGGGGGCATACATAAGAACCATTTCTATGAACCTAATACATAAGGGGTAGTTGAATCAATAAATATTCACTACACTTTAGATTTTGACTCAGATTATACTTTATATTACTTAGTGCATTTCAGTTATGGCTCAAAACCATGTTTCAATTTATATAGAGTTTGCTTAGTACATTACAATTTCACACAGGCTATACATAGTTGATACAATTTATGTTCAGTTTATATATAATGTTTGCATAGTATGACATAGGATATATACATGTTGACATAATTACTCAAAATATGCTCAGTGGATCTTAGTTTTTGCTCAAATTTTTGATATTTAGATAGGTCTGCACCTTAGAGACAATAACACCTTGTGTTATTATAAAAAATAATGCGGTATTGTCCATATTTGTATAGAAATGGTTATTTTAGTCTATCACAAATTATCTAGTTATTAGTGTTTACCTAGATAAAAAATTAGATATTTTACTCAGATTTTGTATTTGTAGATGTTTATATAAATCACTAGGAATAAGGCATGTACATAATATATGTTCGTAGTTGGTACAATTGGGATCAATTTTTACATAGATTATGATATTGGGGGCATGTTCACAACACATATTTGCATAAATATATAATTATTGTTTAGAATTCAGATTTATCATTCACATTGTATGACTTAGTATTATTAATTACTAGTTTGGGGGTATGTGTGTAGCACACAATCTCATCTTTTCATTTTTGCTCTAGATTACATAGAAGGAATGAAATTCATATCATTATCTATGCTATTTACAATATATTTAGTTTAAAATTATATATACATGACTTCTACCCCAGGAATCTCCCTAGTTTTTCACTAGAATGAATCATATAACTGTTTGTAGTGGTTGATGTAATTTTTGCACCAATATTTACACCATTAGGTCCAATTTTTTGAGTAGTGTGGGGCTGAATTTAAAACAAGGTTTTGAATTTTAGACACATATCTAAACAATAAATATTAGGGGGAAGATTAATTTGGATCTCTATACTACAATGGTTTACTTAAAATCTACACATGGACTCTATATCAGAGTTCATCTCCACAGGCATTGCTCTAAGTCTTATTCAATTATCTGCCAAAAAGAGAACAAAATTAAACACCATCCTCTCTCCACATGGCTGTATTATGTTAGAACCATGGAATCTCTGCTTGCAATCAATCATATGTGACATATGTAAGCTTAAGTATCATTTTTATTACGTTTATTCTAATACTTTCATTTCATTAGATTACATTACTAAAATAATATGGGGGTAAATGTAGACACTCAAATCTAGTCAAGCAAATGCAAGTACTATGTATTTTTGTGACTTTCATATTTAGAGTCCCCTAATTCCAAATTAAGACTCTATTGATGAATATTTTTTTAGTTTTATGTCCTTTTCCTTTTTGATATCCTCTAATGATGTTTTCATTATATTTAAAAAAAATTATTTCCTTATTATGTTCTATAGACACTGGATCTGAATTATATAACACCCCAGTCTTGTATATTTAGCAAGTATTTATCATGGCTATACACTTTAGTTCTTAAGACCTTCCTGATAATGAAAGTCTTGCATCCACTATCTCTTATACATATTGATTATCTCTTAATCTAACCATGTGTTATTATGATGACTAGGCCTTCTATATTACTCAAAATGCTTTAAACATGCTTATTATCATCTTTTGAAAGTTTTGGACCTGTAATTATTTTCTATCTTCTCAAACACTTACATCTCAATTAGACACCTATGTCGATGAAAGTGTTTTGTACCAATGCAAGTGTCCATTTCTCTAAAATCATCAAAATTTTAATGATAATATGTCCTTATGGTTGGCCTACGTGATTTAATATGAGATATTTCTTGATAGGATTGGTATACATGCATGATAAATTCTCATTCATTTCTCACCTAACGTAGACCTAACAACTCATAAGGCAACTTACCAAAGACACTCAATCAAGCATTCAAGTGAGCAAAACTTCCCTATTCTCTCCTATTTCAATATCAGTCATAGAGACAACCCATCTATAGGTCTTAAGTATTGAAGGAAAAATCCATGAGCCATACTTTCTAAGTTACAGGCTAGGTCACTATATGTACTTTATTATCACATGTTTCATCCTTATAGACACATAATCCAACATGTAGGGGAAAAATACATAGGTCTGAATCCCTCTTTGGAGTATTGGCTATGTAGGTAGTGCCCATTAATAGAGGGGTATTTGGGGTAGTTCATCACCATGTGTCCACTAACCCATTTTTACCATAGTTAATCCAAGGGTGAAGAAGCTAGGGTTTGATCATTTGATAAAGAAAGACATCATGTGTGTAATATTCAAAGACACCAATGGAAAGGTGATAAAAAAACCTATGAAATCACATTTGATAGATCCAAAAAAGAGTCTATTTTTGTAGGGACACTAACATCCACAAGAGGACACTATCATTGATGCAAGTGTCTAAATATACTAGAAGTTTCTGAGGAAAAAAAATAATCAAAATATTAAACAAATAAAACATAGAGATAGGTCAGGACTGAGAGGGATCTAGGAAATATTAAAAGTCCAAAATAGAAAAACAAATAAGATATACTCTCTCTTATCCCTTAGTTACTAATACAAAGTCTAACATAAATTTGTCTTGAATGGACAAAAACATGAAGAACATACTCCTTACCTCTTCAAGTCACCTAATTGACCCTTTATTTGTCTTCAAAAGCTTGTCCTTAATCTTGGGTTTCAAACCTATATATGTCTTCTTGAAACTTAAACACTTGTCCTCTTGAATGTACTACACATTATTAACTGCAAACTTCCCTCAATGATCTCTAGACTTGATATGATTTCACATCACCTTAGATTCTTTGATGCTAAGTTATTATCTTATTCTCTTGTAGTTTATCACACTTATCTTCTTAATCATGCTTCTCTTATGACCATGGCACATGGGTAAATTAGTCAATGCATGATACTAAGGTTCTTGACACTTGTGAGGTTTATCTAACCAATTAAGAACTTATTAAAAACCTTATTATATCCTCTATTCAACCTACACAACTCCAGAGTACTCACTATCATCCCTTGACTATTTCCTCTTATTACACATGCCTCTTACTAGATTTTTTTTGACATATCCTCTCAATATGGAAGGGTACAAACTCAAATAATCAAACCAGTCTTTTTTATTGATACCCTCTATCCTCCTCTTGTCTCTTACTATCTTCCTCCATGCTATTCCTACAAGATACAAAAAATAATTATAGAAAACATGTATCTCCTCATGCTCTTGAGACATTCTCCATCTCTTTTCCCATCTCTCCTCTTTTCTTGATTGTTGTTCTTGCTCCCAAGCACCTTCATGTGCTTTGTATGCTTCATCCTTATTATTTACATCAGCCACCAATGCATTTTTATCTTATCATTGAATGTTTTATCCTTCATATACAACTTATACTTCAACTTCAACACTTGCAACTTCATCATGTAGAGTGTCTTCATGTACTTGACTTATTCTTAACTTCATGAGTGATCTTATTTTAGACACCACTAATACATTACAAAAGTCTATATTCTCCTTTATTACTTCCTTAACCATCTCTCTATACATTTTATGAGTATCAAGGTCATATTCTCTCTTCAAATATTCATACAAACTAGAATATTCCTCATACCTTTCCTTATGCTG
Source organism: Torreya grandis (assembly GCA_037957365.1). Classification (NCBI taxonomy): domain Eukaryota; kingdom Viridiplantae; phylum Streptophyta; class Pinopsida; order Cupressales; family Taxaceae; genus Torreya; species Torreya grandis. The sequence continues at coordinate 6,837,910 of JARHVA010000140.1, forward strand.
CTATGCCATTGCCCTTTAGCTTCATTTGCATCCACTTCATGCTTCATGTCAACTTTATTTTTAGATGGCTGACCTGCTTGTTATTTTTTCTTCATCATGAATCTATCTTGAGCCTCTTCTTACTCTTGGTGCCTCTTGAACACCACTTGATCATATGCTTATTCATCTTGTTTCTTGAGCCTATGTATTGGCCTAATTATCTCATTCTCTTCCTCAAATCTCATGCCTACATACACACATGTCAAAGAATCATTAGTTTAAAATATATGAGGCTTGATTGCCTCCTTCTCATTCTTTTTTAGCTACTTTCTCAACTCCTTCAGCTGTCTCTTTACTTTGCCAATGTCTTCTTATTTTTACCTCTTCTTCACTATGTCCTTGAGAGGCCATTTCACTCTCATACTAATCCCAATTGAAAACTTGGGTCTAAGTTACTACAAATATTATTCCAAATTTGTTAATAATGCCTTCAACTCATCAATCTCCCTCATTTCATCTTCTTATTTTCTCACTTCCTTATGGCCACCTTCTTGTCTCAATCCCTTCACATTTTTTTCTCACTTTCTTCACATTCTCTCTCTAAGGTCTCTCTTGACCTATCTCTTCTTATTGAAAAGCCTTCCCACTTGTCCTATTAACCTTCATTTGGTCTCTCTCTTATTTCTTCAAGCTCTCTTCTTGAGCTTACTTCTCATATATCTCACTAACTCACCTATTTCTCCCTGTAAGCCTCTTGGCTTAAGGGCTTCACCATAACTTTCTTACTTTTTTGCCTCTCTCTCATGTACCTGTAACTTTTTTATCATCATTATAAGAAACCATAATCATTATTGTAATGAACTAATCAAATTCATAATCTGTAAACAAAAAACAAACTTGTACCTTTTCTTCATGCAAATATTGTTCACCTTCTTCCCAATGACCTTCTCACTGTGTATTCTCTAATTTCTATCTTATAGATGCAAAATTGATCACAACTTAGCTCTAACTTGAAACCTATTCTTCTTAATGTCTCTCAATATTTGTTACTTGGCTCTCTTATCTCTTTCTTGGACATACATGTTAGGACCCGGAAGCACCATTGATTACCAAGCAACTAAACATGCGGAATTAAACCAGAAGTAACAAGTAACTAGAATTCATAAATAACACAAAATATGAGAGACAATACCCAATTGTATTAATACTCTTCCAGAAAATAAATACAACAAAGAAGATGCCACAGTCTTCTTCCTTACATCTCTAGAGATCACACACATCTAGAGCATAAACAGTAAATCTCTTCAAGAGCTCACTCTCTCTCTTACAGTCCCAACACACAACTCAAACACAGAGTTGGTGTTCACCTCCACCAGCCAATAACAACACTTCCAGTCAACCAATCAGTAACAATACTGCCAGTACATTGAGTATATAAACATACTCAACCGAGTACACAACGCACTCCAAGTAGATCTCCCATGAACTTGCAACAACTTACAACTCAAATGATCTTACTTTGGAAGGAACTACCTTGCCTTCCTCTTTGCTCTCCAACTGAGTACACACCGTACTCCAAGTAGATCCCACCTGATCTTGCTCCCTATTGTGTTGCTGTCACCTTGATCCTGCTACCACCTACAGATCAACCTGGTTCTGCACACCTGCAAACCTTAGACCTCGCACACACATACACCTACAGATCAATGATCTTACTTACCATGCAGATCTCCAAATGTGGCCTTGCACACCCGCTGACCAAGATCCTACATACATGAAGAATCCTTCTGATTCTCCAAACCAGCACCCATACTTGGCACTGTGGCACTAGGAGGAACACACCTTGCTCTCTTCACTCTGAAGGAGCTAATTTTTGCTCTCTTACTCTCTAGCACAAATTACAATACAACCCATGAGTTTATTATATAGATCTCATGCAAACAATAATTAGACATCTAATTACAATAATTAGATCCACAACTTTAAGTCTATAATTGGCCTTCTATATGAAAACAACTGGTTCATTAACTAACTATTCGTGTAACCGATAGTTTCAGAACCACACAAGCAATCGACGTTGGTCCCTACCTACCTGGGGGTGATCGACGTTGGCCGATCCATGACCATCATCGGCAGCTTCCTGTCTCCACCTGACCGATTTTGGTTGGCCTGACTGATGTCGGTGATTGTGACACTCATCACCCTCCTCCAATGTCTGCATCAATGAAACTTTTAGCTCCACAACCTAACAATCTCCCACTTAGAGATAAAAAACTATACTGTACCTATACCTGTACACTGTCTAATCTATTTCTTGGCTTGTATCCCTCTTCAAGCTCAATCTTGAAGACCAACCACCACACAACCTGTGGTGCACCTCCTATCATCCAAGTAACCTGCCACATCTGAACCTACAAACCCATGTAGTGAAGTCCTGACCCTGCATAGCATGTATACCTACTGCTGGTCCCTCTCAAATACCTGAGAACCCACTTCCCTGAATTGGCTCCTAACTCTCTGACAACTCCCACTGCTGGGGAAAACTCAGGTCTATACCAGACCTCATGTGATTTCAGACACTGAATTGTCTAGCCCTTGGTGTGCTCCAGTTTTGCATCCTGCGTATTGAACCTCACTAACACCTGATTCACATCAGCTCCCACTGGAGACAAAATCAACCTGTGATCTTCCATGTCTATCATGCCAAAGAATTTCGCTGCTCCAAATCCCTCATGACATGCCACTGAACTAACCTCACCCTTAGCTCAGCAAAACCCTGTATGTCTGAACCTACACCAAGCATACCATCTACATACAATAACAGGATAATGTTGCGACCATCATCCACCTAGTAAGACAAACACAATGGTTATACTGATATTGACTAAAGCCCTACTTTGTCATCCACCTGGTACCACCTGTCACCCCTGTACCACTGTCCTACAGCTTGCTCAAGATCATATGACCTGGCCTTCCATCTCACGTGTCCATTCTCTCTATTCTTTAACTAAGGTATCTATTCATCTTTCAGTGCTTTCTTCTGGCTAACAACCCTACCAAATCTCCCATTTGGTTCTGCATCCTATTCATGCCATGCTCCCATTGTTTCCTAGATCCTTCCTGCTCTATAGTGAGCAACGAGTATAAAGAAGAGGAATTATGAATTTGAGGCTTACTTACCCTTTCAGTCCTCCACATGGGTGTCTGAGACTCCTTGACAGCTTGCTGTCTGCCCAAAATTTGTTACAGTAATCGACCTCGATCACCACACAATTTGCATCTGAATGACGTCAGTTCCATGCGACTGTCCTTTTTGTTAATGCCAGTTTTCTGACCAACATCAGTCTTACCTGGTCACTGACATCGGTTCTATGACCGACGCTGGCAGCCACCCTACCTGACACCACCAGCTCTGGTCTGCACATGACCGACATCGACACCTGTCTGTTCGACATCGGTTATCCCTGACCAATGCCAGTACCTGTGTTCACCTGTGAGTGATGAATTTTTACCTGCAAGCTCTCCATGGATCAAAACCCTATCCAAACCACCTTGATCAGAGGTATCCAGCCCCATCCACTGATCTCTGTCCATCATCTCCTCTAAGAACACCAAGGCTTTCTAGTTCTTAAGTTTGTCAAAAACATCTGACTTCCTCTTAAGAACATGCATCTCCTTCTTGCTCATGTGACCAAGCCTACAAAGCCACATCTTCACAATAGAAGAAGAATCAGTAATATAAGTAGATAGATAAAGGATACCTACTTTCTTACCACCAGCTAATTCAAGTGCATCTGCTGTGAGAGTTCTTGTGCATCTCTCATCACCCAACTTTCCTGAAGAAATTAGCCGCATCTCCAAGACTAGGACTTGCATGACCTCCTTCAACACCCATGTGTTGGCCATCTGCAACTTTAGCCGCACTTCCCCTTTGCCAAAACTTTGACAAGGCTCACCAACCCCTCTAATTGGGGCTGCATGGAAAGAGGCAACAAAATCTATAAACCAAGATTCTACTTTATCCAAGAAACATCCCAGAGCATCCTGTGCAACAACACCTACAACATCTGCTTTTTTAGTTCCTTCATGATGATCTGCTACCAACCAACAATCTTTCTTTACCTGCTCTTTCTTTCCATAACACCGTAATTGACCATTCGTGCTTTTCAATTCCTCTATTCTTAGCTTACTTTCTTCTGTCCTTGCTATACTCCCACTCAATCAGAAACCCCTGAGAGTGACCTGTAATCAAACACAAAACCTGCTCCCTGCAACCTTAGCTCTGATACCAACTATTAGGTACCAGAAGCACCATTGATTACCAAACAACTAAACATGTGGAATTAAACCAGAAGTAACAAGTAACTAGAATTTAGAAATAACACAAAATATGAGAGACAATACCCAATTGTATTAATACTCTTCCAGAAAAGAAATACAATAAAGAAGATGCCACAATCTTCTTCCTTACATCTCTAGAGCTCACACACATCTAGAGCATAAATAGTAAATCTCTTCAAAAGCTCATTCTCTCTCTTATGGTCCCAACACACAACTCAAACACAGAGTTGGTGTTCACCTCCACCAGCTAGTAACAACACTGCCAGTACACCGAGTATATAAACATACTCAACTGAGTACACAATGCACTCCAAGTATATCTCCCATGAACTTGCAACGACCTGCAACTTAAATGATATTACTTTGGAAGAAACTACCTTGCCTTCCTCTTTGCTCTCCAACTAAGTACACACCGTACTCCAAGTAGATCCCACCTAATCTTGCTCCCTGTTGTGTTGCTATCACCTTGATCCTGCTACCACCTGCAGATCAACCTGGTTCTACACACCTGCAAACCTTAGACCTCGCACACACATACACTTGCAGATCAATGATCTTACTTACCATGCAAATTTTTAGGTTGTGGAGCTAAAAGCTTCACCAGGATGCAAACAAGAGAAGTTATGGAGGATGCAGAGTTGCGGGGAGTTGCAGAATCAGTTGTAGGGAAACTAGCGTCAGTCTGATCAGCCGACATTGGTCAGATGGCAGTGAGGAAGCAACCGGTGATGGTTACCAGTTAGCTGGCATCGATCATGAGGAGCCGACATCGGCAGCCTATGCGTGAACAGGCAGTTCGCATGTTGATTCTGGAGAGTCTATTTTTGGACTGTTAGTTTGCATGTTGAAGGCTAGTCTTAGTCTTGAGTTGCGTGTCTAATTATTGTAATTAGGTTAGTCTAATTATTGTAAGCATGAGATCTATATATGGACTCATGGGATGTGTTGTAAAGGTGTGCTAGAAAGCCATAGAGCTTTTAGAGAGAGCTAGTGTAGCTCCTCCTAGTTCCATAGGGGTGCTGAGTGTGTATGATCAGGGAGAGTTGCAAGGTCTGCAAGGTCTAGGAGCTGATCCACTGGGGTATTGGTTGAAGAATCATAAGGACTTGGTGAGGCAAGGACAAGGGTTCTTCAGGGGTGTAGAGATATCTACATGGTGAGTAAGGTCTAGTGATTTGTAGGTAGCAGAGAGCAGGGGATCTACTTGGAGTACAGTTGTGTACTTGGTGAACTGGTAGCGTGTTACTGACTGGTTGGAGAGGTGAACATCAATTCTATATTGGAGTTGATTGTTGGGACCGAGAGAGAGAGGGAAGAAGGTCTTGAGGCGTGGCGAACCTTTGAGGTGGAGGAAGAAGTGGCATCTTCCTTATTGTATATTCTTCTATGTATTTAATACAATTGTGTATTGTCTCTCATATTCCTGTGTTGTTTCATATTTCTAGTTACTTATTGATTCTGGTATAATTTCGTGTTTAGTTGCTAATACAAGAAGTAATCATACATGCTCTAATTGGTAGAGCAAGATCCTGACTAAGTAGGCATCGGAGCATGTTTATTGTTCTAGGGTCCTTGACAATTGGTATCAGAGCTTTTGGTTGGGTTACTAACAGGTGGTTTCAGATATGGTAGTGTTTGTTGATTACAGGTTACTCACAGGGGTTTCTGATTGAGTGGGAGTATAGCAATGGTAGAAGGAAGTAAGCTACGAATGGAGAAACTGAATAGCATGAATGGTCTGATTGATGGTAAGAAAGAGCAGGGAAAAAGATATTGTTGGTTGGTAGCAGATCAACATGAAGGAACTGAAGATGCAGATGTTGTAGGTGTTGTTACACAAGATGCTTTGGGAGGTTTCTTGGATGAAGTTGAATCTTGGATAACAGATTATGTTGCCTCTTTCCATGCAGCCCTAGGGAGAGGAGCTAGTGAGCCTTGCCAAAGAATTGGCAAAGGGGAAGTGAAGCTGAAATTGCAGATGGACGACACTCAGTGGTTGAAGGAAGTCATGCAGGTACCAGTCTTAGAGATGAGTCTAATTTCTTTAGGAAATTTGGGTGATGGGAGATGCACTGTAACTCTCATAGTGGATACACTTGAATTAGATGGTGGTAAGAAAGTAGGTTTCCTTTATCTATCTACTTATATTGTTGATTCACCTTCTGTTACAGAGATGTGGCTTTGTAGGCTTGGTTACATATGTAGAAGGAGAATGCAGGTTATGAAGCGGAAGACAGATGTTTTTAACAAGCTAAAGAACTGGAAAGCCTTGGTGTTCATGGAGGAGATGATGGACAGAGATCAGGTGAGGGAACTGAATTATTCTGAGCAAAGCAGGGTTGATTTGATTAGGATTTTGATCCATAGAGAGCTCACGGGTAAAAAGTTATCACTCACAGACGAACATAGGTACCAGCATCAGTCAGACAGTAACCAACGTCGGCAACAAGAAGACCAATGTTGATCATGAAGTAACCGATGTTGGCAAAAAGGACACTGGCGTCAGCCAAGGAAATGACATCGGCAGTCAGGGTCAGTGCAGGGAATCGACATCGATCGGGAGCAGACTGGGAGATGGCCGAGATCGGTCACTGGAACGGATATTGGGCGGACAACAAGCTATCAACAAGTCTCAAACGCTCATGTGGAGGTCATAAAGGGTAAGTGAACCTCATATTCATTGTTCACCTTCTTTATATTGCTTATTGATGGTCAAGAACCAGGAAGATGGAAGAAGCAATGCAGGTAGAATCCAGATACAGTGGGAGCTTGGCATGGATGAGGAGTGTGAGTCCTTGGAGAAGAACCAAATAGGTATTTGTTGGTAGAGTTGTCAGCTGGAAGAAAGCACTGAGAGACGGAATGGATTCCCATTTTAAAGAAGAGAGTGGATGGATACATGAGACAGAAGGCCAAGGTATAGGTCTTGAAGAAGCTGCAAGATAGTGGTACAGGTTTTGACAGGTGGATGACTAAGCACGACTTCAGTCAATGTCAGTTTAACTATTGTGTTTGTTCTTACCAGGTGGATGATGAGTCATGACATCATCTTGTTACTGTATGTGGGTGATTTACTAGTAGGTTTGTACATACAAGTATTTTGCTGAGCTAAGGGTAAGGTTAGTTTAAAGGTGTGTCATGAAGAATTTGGAGCAGCAAAATTCTTTGGCATAAGAGACATGGAGATTTTATCTCTAGTGGGAGCTGATGTGAAGACGGTGTTGGCAGAGTTCATGATGCAGGATGCAAAATCAGAAACCACACCAGTGGCTGGACAGTTCAAGCTTAGCTTGAAACAGGGTTCGAAATCACATAAGGTCTATTGTAGACTTGAGTTTTCCCAATCAGTGGGGGTTGTCGGAAAGTATGGAGCCAATTCAGGGAAGGAGTACTGGAGGGAAGTTCAGTGGGACTAGTAGCAGGGATTCTTGTTATGCAGGGTCAAGTTCTTCACTACATGGATATGTAGGTTCGGATGTGGCAGGGTACTTGAATGACAGGTACAACATCACAGGTTTTGTGGTGGTTGGTCTTCAAGATAGATCTTGAAGAGGGATACAAGCCAGGTAATAATTTAGATGGTGTACAGGTATAGGTACAGGTGCAGCTATTTATCTCCAAGCGGGAGATTGTTAGGTTGTGGAGCTAAAAGCTTCACCAGGATGCAAATAGGAGAAGTTATGGAGGATGCAAAGTTGCAGGGAGTTGTAGAATCAATTGCAAGGAAATCGGCATCGGTCTGATCAGCTGACATCGGTCAGATGGTAGTGAGGAAGCAACCGACGACGGCTACCAGTTGGCTGGCATCGGTCATGAGGAGCCGACGTCAGTAGCCTGTGCGTGAACAGGCAGTTCGCATGTTGATTCCAGAGAGTCTATTTTTGGACTGTTAGTTTGCATGTTGAAGGCTAGTCTTAGTCTTGAGTTGCATTCTAATTATTGTAATTAGGTTAGTCTAATTATTTTAAGCATGAGATCTATATATGGACTCATGGGCTGTGTTGTAAAGGTGTGCTAGAAAGCCATAGAGCTTTTAGAGAGAGCTAGTGTAGCTCCTCCTAGTTCCATAGGGGTGCTGAGTGTGTATTATCAGGGAGAGTTGCAAGGTCTGCAAGGTCTAGGAGCTGATCCACCGGGGTACTGGTTGAAGAATCATAAGGACTTGGTGAGGCAAGGACAAGGGTTCTTCAGGGGTGTAGAGATATCTACATGGTGAGTAAGGTCTAGTGATTTGTAGGTAGCAGAGAGCAGGGGATCTACTTGGAGTACGGTTGTGTACTTGGTGAATTGGCAGTGTGTTACTGACTGGTTGGAGAGGTGAACATCAATTCTATATTGGAGTTGATTGTTGGGACCGAGAGAGAGAGGGAAGAAGGTCTTGAGGCGTGGCGAACCTTTGAGGTGGAGGAAGAAGTGGCATCTTCCTTATTGTATATTCTTCTATGTATTTAATACAATTGTGTATTGTCTCTCATATTCCTGTGTTGTTTCATATTTCTAGTTACTTATTGATTCTGGTATAATTCCATGTTTAGTTGCTAATACAAGAAGTAATCATACGTGCTCTAATTGGTAGAGCAAGATCCTGACTAAGTAGGCATCGGAGCATGTTTATTGTTCTAGGGTCCTTGACACAAATCTCCAAACGTGGCCTTACACACCTGCCAACCAAGATCCTACATACATGAAGAATCCTTCTGATTCTCCAAACCAGCACCCATACTTGGCACTGTGGCACTAGGAGGAACACACCTTGCTCTCTTCACTCTGAAGGAGCTAATTTTTGCTCTCTTACTCTCTAGCACAAATTACAATACAACCCATGAGTCTATTATATAGATCTCATGCAAACAATAATTAGACATCTAATTACAATAATTAGATCCGCAGCTTCAAGTCTATAATTGGCCTTCTACATGCAAACAACTGGTTTGTTAACTAACTGTTCATGCAATCGACAGTTTCAAAACCGCACAGGCGATTGACGTCGGTCCCTGTCTGCCTGGGGGTGACCGACGTTGGTTGATCCATGACCATCATCGACAGCTTCCTGTCTCCACCTGACCGATGTCAGTTGGCCTGACTGATGCTGATGATTGTGACACTCAGCACCCTCCTCCAATGTCTGCATCAGTGAAGCTTTTAGCTCCACAACCTAACAATACATAGTTCCAAGGGTCCTTAACTCCCTCAATGATTCACTCACCCTCTATCTTTTCTCACTATTTAAATCAATCACGTAGACCTCATCTCTGGTCTATAAAACTCAATCCTCAACATTTTACCAAAATATTTCATTCTTTTTCTTTTTTTTCATTTGCTCTTATCTTGTCTTAAGCACATTTTCACCTTAGCCTTACTCTAAAATTAGGTTTTCTTGGTCACCTATAGTCCTTTTAAATCATTAGCCTGCTCATTATACTCTAACCAAACTCCTTGTACCATTAAACAACCCCTCAATTCATACCTCACCTTACTCATAAATTATACTATCTTGACAAGGTCTCTTGTAGCCCTTTTTTTTTCTCCTTTTCTTATTATATGAACAAGTACAATGGATTTTTAGAAAACTAACCACTTTTTCAAATACCCTCTATCTTGTTTTGTCTATCCATGAAGTTTGGTGCACTAACTCAACTCTTATACCAATCTTCTTGAGTCTTTTGCCTTAGGACTAATTATGACTTTATTTCATAAAATGTGTTTGAAATGGTTAGAGTCCTTAGGTAGTCTTCAAATTCAAATTTGAGTCTATATAGTGTTTTTTCACCAAAAAACAAATTTCAATATTTGAATGTGTCAAATGTGTTTAGGATGTCTTGGTGTGATGAAAATGAATGTTAGGTTTGTAAAAGTTTGTGTAAATTAATTTACGAGTCTTAGATAGGTGTGTGGGTGGAATAATAATGTATAATTTCAAGATACTACCATGTCAAGGTAGTTGACATGAGAAGTAGTTATCAAAAGGTAGTTATATGTTTTCTTTCAAATGTTTGTAAAGTTATATGTTTTTGTGTATGAGGGGAAGGAGGATGAAATTATAGGAGGAAGAGGTGCTTACATAAATAATATGACAATAATCTCCTCCTTTTGAAGTTGAAATCTACACAGACCATTGAACCCTTTTTTTTTGTACGTAAGTAAATAAAGGTGACTGCATGTAATGTTCAAGGAAGGAAAAACTCAATGAAAACATGTTGCAAAGATTTAATTTGTTTTCGTAAGATTTTTATGATTTTATAAATATTATATGGCAATTTTTTAGTGAAATTCATTGTTCTTTGGTGCAAATTCATTGCTATAGGCATGTATTCCTTATATTCTGTGTTGAGGGAGTCAGTGCATTTTGTGTATAAGAAAGATAGAAAGGAAAGGACCTTTGAAGTGTGTGTGTAAATGGTAAGGTTGATTTGATATGTATTTAAGGATCATTAAACATGATTCATTATTCTTTGAAAAATATTTTTTGAAGAGATTGAATACAAACACTGGGTGGCCTGTGTGAGGGGGTAAAAGGACTGAGTAAGCATTTTATGAGAGAAGATTTTAAGTATGAATTGAGTTGAATTTAAATATACATATTTGAGGGAATATTTTAATTATTATTAAATTTTATGACTAATAATCCAAGTGTTTGAATACATATTGATTTCTTAAACAACGTACTAGACTGTAGACCTTGTATGAAAAGACACAGTCCAAACACAGACTTTGTGAATGCGATACAAAGAGGAATTAGGAGTGGTGTTAAATGTTTAAAATATGTGTAAGGATTTATATCAATTAATTATTAACTTTTTTCAAATCTTTAATACCATTATTTTTGAATCTAAGCCCTAGATTGAGTTTATAGACCCTGTAGAAGGTGACTGAGTAAATAGGGGAGTCAAGAACATTATGATAACATTAATAGAGGAGTGATGGTGAATAATTAATGGTTGGAAAAATTGTACTGAGGTTACATATACCTTAAAAAATAATCATATAATTTAAAAAAATCCTTGTGAGACTTTAAATCACAAGTTAATTGCTCTCAAGATCTTGCAGGCCCTATCAACCCTATGGCTAGGGTTTAGAAGAACAAATGCAAATTGTCAACATTTCCACCAATGAAATTAATTAAAAATTAATATTTTGATAGGTATCCATACATGTATAAGTATTTTTTATGTTTTGGTTTTATTCCATATGTGTACATACTATGGAGGAGGACTGTGTGTGTTTCTATACAAGAAAGGCCTAATTAAGCCTAAACAATGGGCAACATGCTCAAGAAGAGTGGTATAGGAGTGGAATTAGTGCACATAAATTAATATATAGACAAAATATGATAGAGGGTATTCAAAAAAGTGATTATTTTTCTCAAAATCCATTTTTATTATTTGTACAACAAGAAAAGGAGAAAAAAGGGATACAAGAGACCCTGTCAAGATAGTAGAAGTTGTGAGTAAGGTGAGGTATGCATTGAGGGGTTTTTGAATCATAAAAGGAGTATGGTTAGAGTATAATGATGTAAAAAGAATTAAAATGACCAAGGAATCTTGAGTTTATAATAAGGCCAAGGTGCAAATGTGCTTAAGACAAGACAAGAGCAAATACAAGAAAAGAAAAAGAATGAAAGAGTTTGGTAAAATGTTGAGGATTGAGTTTGATAGACTAGATAGGAGGTCTAGGTGATTTATTTGAATAGTAATAAAGGAAAAAGAGTGATTGAATAATTGAGGGAGTTAAGGACCCTTTGAACCATGTATTTCTAAGAAGGAGACAAGAGAGCCAAGTAACATATATTGAGAGACATTAAGAAGATTAGGTTGCAAGTTAGAGCTAAGTTGTGATCATGTTTGCATCTATAAGAGATAAATTAGAGAATACATCTACATTTATTACATAGATGTATAATCATTTCTATATTTATTTCACATGCTTAAATGAATTGTATTGTCAAAATGCTATATTACATTACCTAGATTTGAATATTGTCATATTACGTTCAAATCATTTTATTAGCTTAGTGTGTTTGTCTACTGATCCCATTTTTACATAAAACATATGGTGAACCCATCCTCTATTTTTATTTGAAACAAACCATAAATTACATTTAGGGTTTCTCTTTCTACACAAATTTATTTTTTAGATTACTGTATTTATTTTCTAGATCTAATTTATTGCATGGGCATAGCTTAAGTAATGTTTGCTTCAATTTTTTTACCTAGGAATTTTTCTTCTCCTCTTTGTGATTGCATATAAATTTTTATCCTTAATTAACATGTTTATTTATACTACAAGATCTAGGAAACCCCATTTTTTGGATCATTGGTTTGATATCCATGATGTCCAATGTATTGCATATGAGGATTTTATAACATCTAAAAAAGTGTTCAATCCTACTCCTTTGCTTATAACTATACTAATGATGAAAATGTAAGTCTAAATGAATATTTTAAAAATCATAGCATGATTTCATATGGTTATGAGTGTGATTTTACCCCTCGTTAATATAAATATGAGGAGCCTAGTTATCCTATTTTTCTTATTTCCAATAATGAAAGGCTTAAAAATCGATAAATGATCAGTTTTGTTAGTGCATCACATAAAGGTGATCCAATAGACATGCAATAAATTAACAGTAATGATGTTGAAATTATAAATTTTTTATGTAAAAAATTCTCAAGATGAACCAAAAATTGATTGCTTCTCTTCCCTTTCCAATGATGCAAATAGTGAAGAAAGTGAGTGTGTGCCTTATTTACAAATTAATGACAATGTGTAAAATATTATTCCTTATTTATATCACTCAAAATGAAATTAGTGAAAGTAATTATATCTCTATAGATCTCAATGATACAAATGCATGTACTACTTCTCTTATTATTATTTTAGACTAGAAAGATGAAAATTATAATACTAGACAAATCAACATAGATGATTGTTCATCTACTCTTCTTCTAATTTAAGAAATTAAAAAAAACATCTTTTTCAAAGGTCTCATAATGAAAAAATTTCCAAGTTAAATTATCAATAAGGCAACTCAAGATTCAAATGCTAGTTATGCTAATGTCCCTTTCTCATATAACAATGATGTACCTAAAGTATAAAGTGATATTGTATCTTCTACCCCATTTTATTTTGAGTTCAAAAATGAAAACGAAGCTTGCATATTTCCTTCCTATGATAATATTTCAAGAAAAATGGAATACATTCCTCTCTCTCCCTCTTTTACATTTTTTGCTAAAAATCTTGTTCCAATTATAGATGAAAATAATGAAAGTACATATTCTAGCCTTCTTGCATGTAATAATAATCCAAGTACTTAGAACCTTTCAAATAAGTATTGCATTAATCCAAAATGATAAAATTATCTCTCTTGAATCATCATGCAAAGTGGATATGCCTTTACCTAATGTTTACAAACCACATGATGATCCTATCCTAAAATACAATGAGGTGATAAGGATCTTATTATTCCTATGTTCCACATGGATGGAAAATTAAAACCTCTAAGAAATTATTCAACCTCTTTACCAACACGCCCTAGTGATATGATATCTATAATGACTACCATGGGAGATATTCAATAAAAAATGACTATTATTAAGTTAAAAGTTTCCTCCCATGAGGATAATTTTAATGATAATATCTTAGAAGACAAACTCCTTACTAGATATGTTTTTAATTATCCAAATCCTTCCACATTTTTCATGCATATGTTCTCTTCCTTTGATGGCAAAGGAGATCCTACAAATAATTTGAAATAATATATACACTCCTTTAAACATTGGGCTAAAGATGGACACTTATTATTAAATTTTTTCCATAGAATTTTAGCTCAAGAGGTTTTTTATTAGTTCTATACACTAAAAAATGGTTCCTTATCAACTTTTAAAAAACACGAGGATTTAGTATTATCTAATTTCCATAAGTACACAATACTCAAACTACCATTGGAACATTTTTAGGATTTAACTCAAAATGTGGATGAATCCCTTCAAGAATATGCTATCAGATTTAAGGATATTCTATAATCCTTAAACTATAACCCCTCATATTTAGAAGTGTAATTTATTTTTAGTACGGGTCTTCTTTCTCCACTCAGAGAAAGAGCATTGCACAAGCCCTTTGTTTCATTCAAAACTTTATATTGGGATGTGCATAAATATGTATGTGCTGTAATTAATACTAAAACCAAATTACCTCTGTCCTCAACTAAAGGAAAATATGGTATAAAAAATTATTTCAAATCAATAAATCAAACTAAGAAGGGTCATAAACCACTTCCAAAGCTTTCTTTAGAACCACCATTACGTACCAAAGAATAAATAGTACATGCATTGAATAAAGTATAAGAACATAATTACATAATACAAGATATAATTAAACCATATGTGATGTAGAGGTAGAGGGGGAGAAGTTACCAAAACATCATTGTCCATAACTTAACTAGTCACATTCACTTGCTTGATTGGTCTTCAAGGTTCCATCTCTAAGCTAGTTTTTCTATCAGAATTTGAGATTACTAGCCTCTTATAGTTGTGTCTATGTATTAGAAAATTTATAGAAACTTATTTTGTGTCTTTAGATCATTATGGTTTCCAATCACATTCACTCTTACCTCATATCTTAACACTGGTCTTCCTTTAGCAATCAACTCTTCCTCTAGTTCCCCACTAGGCACACCTCTTAGGTCTCAAGGACCAATCTTTGATTTAGGTTTTAACATCTCAATATTTTAGAATTTATAGTATTATATTTCCATTTCACACCTGGTATGTACCCTTTTGAATACTCAAACACACTTCAACACTCATTCCCACCTTCCAAGCTCTCAATGATCTTATGAGGCTTATAGCCTTTTTTTTGAGATTTTCATTTGGTTTACCAAATATAAGCATTATTTTAAATAATTAATAACCTTTATAGACACCACATATCACATTTTATGTGTGTGTAAAGTTTCATGACCTAAATCCTTTTCTAGATATCACTTCCTTTAGAAATTACCCCTCTTTTAGGCCTAATTAGCCCTTAGGGACACCAACAGGTCTAAAACATATACTATACAGCCTAATTTAAACCAAAAAACATTTGATTCGTTATCCTCACATCCAATTATGTGAGATAAAAAAATTTCAAAAATTTTCAGTGGTTGAAATGCTCAGAAATGCCAAAACCCTAATCTAGGGTTTCCCATGCCTTGCACAGGCCCAAGAGGCTTAAAAATTCATTATATTGAGTTTATTAAGTTTAAAATGGAAAAAAATATAGGGTTACATATATATTGATATATTTAACCTTCTCACACACTTTCTTGTCCTTTTTCAATGCACTAAAGGTTTAAAAATAATAAAACACAGTCAACTATGTGTTCTTTGATGACTGTAAAAAGGTTTCAATGCTCTCTTCTCTTGTAAACACCTATTAATACATAAATTGGGTTATAAATTAATGTTAAACCAAATTTATATGTTTTAAAATCACCTTATTAAATGTCCATTCACTCATATTCACTCATTGCTATTCCTTTTCATTATTTGACTGTGCAAACAAGAAGGCCATCTACAGGCCTCTGGTAACAACAAGGTCCTTTTCTTATTTTAAAAGAATATCACAAGGTGTATAAGTGATTAATAACCTAATTTAATAATGGTACCAAATATACAAACAAAAAATTTAATGATTCACCTTGAAAGGATAAGGAAACACGTCTTGACCTCACTTTGCAACATAACCATTCTTCCAAAATAGGGTACAAGCAGAATAGTAAACATTATGATTTAAAGTTAACATAGAACTTATCTATATAGTTTAGATCATACAAAGTAACTCCATGGAATCCATGATAGTGTTCAAACATTACTAAAAACATTGTAATTCTTAATACCAATTTATCAACCTTGTTTGACAACTCTACAACTCAATCATGCAATACACAGGTTTCTCAAGGGCTGAATTATTTTCCATTAGTTTCCCATTTAAAGATGCCACCAAAGAAATTATAAAAGGTTATATGAATAAATGATATACTCAAGGTTAATGATCAAACCTCACCCTTGTATTAACAACCTCCAAATACAAGTAAACTCTCTTCTCATAAGACTATCAACCTGCAT
This sequence comes from Torreya grandis, assembly GCA_037957365.1. NCBI lineage: Eukaryota > Viridiplantae > Streptophyta > Pinopsida > Cupressales > Taxaceae > Torreya > Torreya grandis. The sequence continues at coordinate 6,854,337 of JARHVA010000140.1, forward strand.
TCAAGCCTTTGTCCTGTAATAACTCTAAGGACATCTATACTTGTAGTAAATTCAACCATATCAAAATAAATAATACAAAAATACCTCAAAGGATAATTAATCCACAACAATAACAACTTTTATTTTATTCATATTTGTCAATGTTGATTATAATATATAGTCCAAAATAGGACTTGGCCATCTTCTTTGAGAGGTGCATCAAATTTTTCTCATGGCTCCCTATTTCTACTTATTGGATATTTTTCCAACCTATGTCTCCTCTATTCCAACCAACCTCTACAATGAATTTTTCCTTCCCAACTTCAACATGGGTTTCAAGGTTGTTGCACTAACTTGTTTTTCATAACCAATTCCAATGTGAGGTTTTGGAGTACATGATTAGACCATGAATTATAATTAGATGTCATAGAATCATATGCCTTTAAAACACCTTTTAAAAATATTCTTAGACCTTATACACCAACATGTTCTCACTTAGCCACATTTTCCCATACTTTGGTCATTCATGACTTAAGGATAATATTTGAATTTTCAAATTATTAGTTTTGGAGGGAAAACCCTAAATACCCTCAAAAATTTCTCTTAGGACTCTTAAGGATTAAAAATGACCTAAAATACATAAATGGATCTTGAAAGGTATCTTTACACACATTGACATCCAAAACTTGACTAGCTTGACCTCTTATTGACAAAAACACAAAAATGACATCTTCTAGCTTGATGCTCCTGCATTATACTCCCCAGAAGGGAGAAAAATTGAGAAAAAAACTTTATTTATTGCCTTATAATTGTTTCTTTGAGGGTCCTTCAAATTCACTTACATGTTATTCTTCCTTTCTTGCTCCCTTTTCCTTGATATACTCTTGCTTGTCCTCTTCTTGGATTTGTTTAGTCTTCTTGTCCATGTATTTTCTATCTCTTTGAGGTGTTACAACTACCATACCTCTTTGTTTTCTACACATTCCATATGTTATAAGTTACTTTGAACCTCATCACACTCAACTGCAACCATATAGGTCTTATTCACTTGTCTCATGCTTGTTTCATGGCTTGCTTCCTCATAAATCTCACTTGATTCTTGCCTTTTGAGTGATTATTGCTCCTTATTCATTCTAGAATATTCTTACTTAGTTTCTAATGGATTATTTTGTATGTCAAAATCTATCCTTTGCTCATCTATACTCTCTTTTTCTGCATCTTCTTCAAAATTTTTCACATTTTGATGCCTTTTCCTATGACCTTGCTCATTGTGCAAGAGTAACTTCTTATTCCTTTGATCTTCATCATAGTACAATATGATTTAACCATATTTATCTTTCCATATCCATGATTATCAAATGAAAACTCATATTTAGCTTGCCCAATTGAGTAAATCACCTTATTGGCTTGCTCATACTTCATTTGCTTGCTTGCTTATGGCCTTGTTTGCACAACTCATTGTGCTTTCCTTTGCTGCTACTCTTTTGAGTTTTCTTGAAGTTCATACTTGACTTTTGCCTAATGTTATTAACCTTTTTACAACCCCTTGGTTGGGCTGAACATGTCCTCTAACATCTCCAACTCTTCTTTCAACTTGAGTGCATCTACTTCAAAATCCTCATCAAACCTTGGTCCATATTATTTTTTAACTTCTTGGGAAACTTGTTATTTGTCTTCTCCTTGGACTCCCCCATTTTTGAGAGTCATGTCAACCTCATCATGATGTGTAATATGCTTTTCAATCACTCTTTGAGGTGATTCATTCTCATCTTGTCTTTCTACACACTCATTCATCAACACAATTATTTTCATGTACAAGAGATCTTCATCATTAGAATCAACTTCACTCATATTCACTCATTTATATTCATTTTCATTCATTGATTGTGTAAAAAATAAGGCCATCTACAGGCCTTTGGTAACAACAAGGTCCTTTTCTTATTTTCCAAGACTCTCACAAGGTGTCTAAGTGATACATAACCTCATTGAATGAGGGTACCAACTATACAAACCAAACATTTAATGATTCACCTGTCAAGGACAAGGAAACAACTCTTGAACTCACTTTGCAACATGACTGTTCATTCCAAAACAAGGTACAAGTAAAATAGTAAACATTATGATTTTAATTTAACATAAAACTTATCTCTATAGTTTAGGTCATACAAAGGACCTCCATGGAATCCATGACAATGTCCAAACATTACTAAAATTTTTAGAATTCTTAATACCAATTTACCAACCTTGTTTGATAACTCTACAACTCAACCATGCAATACATAGGTTTCTCAAGGACTAAATTCTTTTCCATTAGTTTCCCATTTAAATATGCCACCAAAGACATTATAAAAGGTTATATGATCCAATTATAGACTCAGGGTTAATGATCAAACCTTAACCTTGTATCAATAACCTCCAAATACAAATAAACTCTCTTCTCATAAGACTATCAACTTACATTCAAGCCTTTGTCCTATAACATCTATAAGGACATCTGTACCTATATTAAATTCAACCATATCAAAATCAAGAATACAACAATACCTCAAAATAGATTGAATCCATAACAATAACAACTTTTTGTTTATTCATCTTTGTCAATCTTGATTACAATATACAGTCCAAAATAGGACTTGGCCATCTTCCTTGAGAGGTGCATCAAATTTTTTTCATGGATCCCTATTTATACTTATCGGAGTTTTTTCCAACCTCTATCTCCTATATGCCAACCAGCCTCTATAATGAATTTTTCCTTCCCAACTTCAACGTGGGTTTCAAGTTGGTTGCACTAACTTATTTTTCATAACCAATTTTAATGTGAGGTTTCAGAGTACATGATTAGGCCATGAATTATAATTAGATGTCCTAGAATCATATGCCTTTAAAACACCTTTTAAAAATCTTATTATACCTTCTACACCAACATGTTCTCACTTAGCCACCTTTTCCCATACTTTGGTCATTCATGAACTAAGGATAATATTTGAATTTTCAAATTATTAGTTTTGGAGGGAAAACCCCAAATACCCTCAAAAATTTCTCCGAGGAAAATTAAGGACTCAAAATGACCTAAAATACATAAATGGATCTTGAAATGTCTCTTTACATACATTGACATCCAAAACTTGACTAACTTGACCTCCTATTGACAAAAACACAAAAATGACATCTTCTAGCTTGATGCTCCTGCATTATACCCCCTAGAAGGGAGAATCATGAGCCAAAAACTTTATTTCTTGCCTTAAAATTGGTTCTTTTAAGGTCCTTCACGTTCACTTACATGTTATTCTTCCTTTCTTTCTCCCTTTTCCTTGCTACACTCTTGCTTGTCCTCTTCTTGGATTTGTCTAGTCTTCTTATCCATATATTTTCTATCTCTTTCAGGTGTTCTAACTACTGTACCTCTTTTTTTGATACACATTACATATGTTATAAGTTAATTTTAACCTCATCATACTCAGATTCAACCATATAGGTCTTATTCACTTGTCTCATGGTTTGCTTCCTCATAAATATCACTTGATTCTTGCCTTTTGAGTGATGATTCCTCCTTATTCATGCTGGAATATTCTTCCTTAGTTTATAATGGATTATTTTTTTTGTAAAACTCTATCCTTTTCTCATCTATAATCTCTTTTACTATATCTTCTTGAAACTTCTTCACATTTTGATGCCTTTTCCTATGACCTTGCTCATTGTGCAAGAGTAACTTTCTATTCCTTTGATCTTCATCATAGTACAATATGATTTGACCATATTGTATTTTCATATCCATGCTTATTAAATTTAAACTCAGATTTAGCTTGCCCAATTGAGTAACTCATGTTATTGGCTTGCTCATACTTCATTTGCTTGCTTGCTTGTGGCCTTGTTTGCACAACTCTTTGTGCTTTCCTTTGTTGCTCCTCTTTTGAGTTTTCTTGAAGATCATCCTTCAATTTTTCCTAATGTTATTAACCTTTTTACAACCCCTTGGTTGGGATTAACATGTCCTCTAACATATCCAACTCTTCTTTCAACTTGAGTGCATCTACTTCTTCAAAATCCTCATCAAACCTTAGTCCACATTATTCTTCAACTTCTTGGGTGACTTATTCTTTGTCTTCTCCTTAGACTCCCCAATTTATGAGAGTCACATCAACCTCATCATGATGTATAATATGATTTTTAATCACTATTTGAGGTGACTCATTCTCATCTTGTCTTTCTACACACTCATTTATCAACACAATTGTTTCCATGTATAAGAGATCTTCATAATTGGAATGAACTTCACATACAACATCATATATAACATTTTTATTTTTATTTTAAAAAACTCATCTTATTTTATGCATTCATATTCTTGCTTACATGGCTGTATCTCCATCTCATTTTCTTGGTTTGCTTGCACCATCTCTCGTATTTGCTTAGTTGGCTTGCTATGTTCCTCTACCTTCATGTTTACTTGGGACACACCTACAATATGATTCTCTTGTGATTTTTACTTAATCTTTGCCACCCATTTTTATGACTTGTACCTTATTGGGGTGCCACTTATTTCTCTTTACACCTCCTTCATGCTTATGCTTTGGTTATCTACCATGCCATCTTGGTGTTCCTTGCCATTTATTCTTTATTTTCATATTTGTGCTTGTTTTCCACCTATGCTTTTGCCTTTTGTTTGATCTCTTGTTTGAGGTTCCCCTCTTCCTTATCAATGTTTGTTTGTTTCAACCACTTAGGAAAAACATATCCATTCCCTTGTGCTCTCTATGAGATCTGAAATTTATCTTTCTTTCTCCCAATATGCATATTAGCCTTTTCTTCTTCATGGTTTCAATCAAAATTAATGTTCAAACACTCACTTACCTCCAAAGGCAATTGCTGAAAGCTTATGTATTCTTTCATGTCTTCATTGGTGACCGTCATGTCTTCTTTACATTCTTCTTCTCTTATTTTAGGTGATAGACTTGGCAATGGTTATTAATATTCCTCTTCCACTTCATCTTTACCATGTGGAATGTCTTCAATCTCCTTCATTTTATATTCTTCAAGAGACTCTCTTTCTTTGTCATCCTCATTACAATTGCAGGGTGATGTTATTGGCTCATATTATTAGTGTAGGTTTTTATTTTTCCCTATTTATTATTTAGGGAAATTGTATTTCTTGTGCATACATGGAGTTTTCCTACATTTGTGGGATAGGCTAGCTTATGTGGAGGTGTGTGTCATAGATGTGTCATAGGTGTCATAAGAATGTCATAAGTAACTCCCTTGATGGGAGTTACTTCTCTATTCTTAGCACTTTGTCACCACCTTTCATGGAGGAGTTACTGACTATTTTTGGTGTGCCTTGTCCACCTTTTGTGGAGGAGTTACTTTCGTACTCTCCTATTTGTAGTCCTCATTTTGGCCATTCCATGCTAATTCAGATTTGGTTTCTCCATTTTGTCTTGTGCAATTTATCTTCTTGTTATTGTCAAATTGCTTTAGCATCTATGTGGTGTGCACTTGTTCATCTTGTGTGATCACGTCTTCATTGCACTCGCGTTATCTGGATTCTGGCAACAACTCCGATATGGTATCAGAGCATTTTCGGTAATCTTGTGTGATTATGCTTTTAGCTTATTCTTTGAAATCAAGAGGAGTGGAGTTTGTTTTTTTATTTTTAGATTTGATAAAAAATAAAAAAAATATATCACTTCTGGTTAGTTTTTTTGGAGATCCTTGCATTTGGGTGTCTTTTGTTGTGTGAAGCAGCAAAGGGAGGAGCTAACTTTGTTGCAAGCCTCTTCATACTACTGTTTTCCTTCCACCTTTTGCGCCCTCTTCTGGTCAGCAGCCTCTAAGTTCAGGCGTCACTTTTGCTACCATGCAGCTGTCCTTCCAACGCCCTTCTGGTCAGCCTTCTGCACCTACCTCCTTTTCTGTCCACGCCACAGTGTTTTCTTGCCCAGCAAGCACCAAGCAGGCCGTACGGCGCGTCCAAAACAGGTCTGTTTTTTGGTGAAAATGGCACTTTTTTTTTGGTCTTCTCTGTTGCATTGAAACTACCCTGCTGTGCGTTGGGATTTGTGAGGTCTGCTATTTTAGTTTATCTGACCTTTCTTGCCCAGCAAATTAGAAATGCACCTTGTTTTCTGCTGTTTTTTGTCTTTTCTGCTAGAAAAATTTTGAACTGTGTTTTTTGGCGCCGTCTCCTTGCTTGGCGTCCCATGTGGACACTTGGATGCTTGGTCAGCAAGTTAATTCTGTCTATGCTTCAATTATCTTAGTTAAAATTGACTTCATAAACCAAACATCAGTCAATTTGACTGAATATTTAAGTTTTTAGGTAGTTTTGTATTTTGGGGATTTTTAATTAAAACTTGTATTTTCGCCTGTCGAAGACGAAGGGTGAGGCCCGAGTTGGTAAGAGGCCAATTCCCTCTCACAAAAACTTCATTTGGATTTTTCATTCCGTGCCGAATCCAATGAGTGGTTGGAATACCACTTTCTCTCCTCACAACAGGCATTTTTTTAATGTTTTAGTACTTTTTTTTTTTGCAAAAACACGAGTTTACGGGAAAATTGTAACTTTAAAATCTTGCAAATGATAGCTCATTTTTGGGTGCCATTTTTTGAAAAAGTGCTTGTAATTCAATTCTCCACAGTGTACACTTGTTATTTTTCAAAAATGCACTAGTTTATAAAGTGCTAAAAATTTGGGTCTCCCGAGACGCATTTTCAGCTAAGTCCGACGTCCTGTTTGCTTTTGTCTTGCACTGATTGCTCTAAGACGCATTTTTGGCTGAGTCTAACGTATTTTGAGCATGCACTTGCATATTTGAGGGGGGCTCAATATTTCAGGGGGGTGTGATTGGTTTTTCACAACTTGCAAACTTCACTTTCATTCTCCTTTCTTCATACATTCATAACTTGCAATCAACACAACTTCACCTAATTTCAACTAAAAATAGATTCTTTTCAACTCAAACCCCTAACGCCCTTCAACTATCATGAATGGAAAGTTAAAATGTTAATCATTCTCAGAAGCAAAGGGTTGTATAGGATCACAATGGGTACAGAAGTAGAACCTAACACAGATGCTGAAAAAGTTAAGTGGTACAATCGTAGTGATGAAGCCTTTGGGTTACTGAGTTTGTCTGTGTCTCCAGAACTAATCTTCCACTTAGAATCCTCCCAAACTCCTAATGACATATGGGACACCTTAGAAAGTTGTTTGGGAAGCTTGATGAGATGAGAGGTCATGAGCTCGAAAACGAACTCATAAGTCTAAGTCCTAGCAAGTTTGACACCCTACATGACTTTTTCACTAAGTTTAAGGCCCTTAGATTGCAATTGAAAGAATGCGAGATAGAGAATAAAGATGATCAACTCATTCTTTCTATTCTCGCAAAGTTAGGTCCAAGTTATTCCGTCTTTGTCTCCACTTTCCATGCCACTAAAAGTGCCCTTGGCACTGCATGGAAAATGCCTTCTTTGGATTCATTCATTGCCAACTTGACTAGAGAGCAAGATAAGCTAATTCAAATGGGCACAATGAAGTCTACTCAACCCCAATCTTTGATAGCTGGAAATGGTAAGGACAAGACTTCAACAAAGGAGAAGAAGAAAAAAAACAAGGATCAAGAGAAAAAGAAAGAAAACACAAATCTTGCCAAAAACAACACTGAGTCTTCATCCTCCAATGCTAAACCTAAGAAGGAGAAGGTTAAGTGTGTCGAATGTAAAAAGAATGGGCATGATGAACACAAGTGCATGAAGAAACAAATAGACTACCTAACTCATCTTCTAGAGAAGAACAACATAGGTGTTCCTGATTTCATCAAGCAGAATTCATCAACCCAAGATTCTACTAAGGCAAAGGGCAAGGGTAAGGAGAAAGAAAAGGGCAAGGCCCTTGTAGCTACAACAGCTTCCACATCTTCATGGGTCATTAACTCGGGTGCTTCTCACCATATGGGCTCTTCACTAGTTGAGTTTTCATCTTTAGAGCCTTGTAGCATGACTTCAATTAGTTTGGGTGATGACACATCAGTTTCTGTTGCAGGGAGAGGGTCAGTTGAAATGGAAGGAGGAACATTCAACAATGTTCTATGTGTTCTTTCTCTTTCAACCAATCTCCTATCAGTGTACCAAATCACTCACATTGGTCGGGGCATGAGAGTTGAGTTTTCACCAGATTCAGTGTCTATCAGGGAGTTGCATAGTGATACTATAGTGGTAGTGGGAAGGGCAGATCACCAAGCCAGGTTATACACCTTTTCACATTTTGCATCAAATTCTTCTCCTAAAACATTGTTGACTCATTCAGATGGAGTTAGCAAATTGTGGCATGAGCGGTTTGGCCACCTTAACTACTGCTATCTTGAGCAACTTTGTAAAAATGACATGGTCATTGGCTTGCCTCGTGTCTAATTCTCAAAAGGACTTTGCGAGGGATGCTCCCTTGGGAAGCATCCCGAAGCAAAATTTGACAAAGGCAAAGCTTGGAGGGCTTCACAACTTTTGGAGTTAGTCCACAGTGATGTATCGGGACCCTTTCCCAAACCATCTTTCATAAGGGCCAAGTACATCCTCACTTTCATTGATGATTTCTCTAGGTACACTTGGATATATTTTCTCAAACAAAAGTCTGAAGTGTTTGAAAATTTTCTAGACTTCAAGGCTCTTGTTGAGAAACAAAGTGAGAAATCCATCAAGGTTCTTCGAACTAATAATGGAGGGGAGTATGTCAGCATCAGGTTTGAATAGTTTTGCACCACAGAGGGGATTGATTTGCAGTGCACAGTCACTTACAGTCCTTCACAGAATGGGGTTGCAGAACATAAGAATAGGTTCTTGAAAGAGATGGCTAGCTGTATGATTCACTCCAAATCCTTAGCACCACAGTACTAGGCCGAAGCCATCAATTGTGCTTGCTACATTCAAAACAGGGTTCCTCACAAAGCTTTGAAAGGGATAACACCCTTTGAAGCTTGACATAAAAGGAAACCTGATGTTGAGCACCTTAGGGTTTTTGGATCCCCAGCCATGGCTCACATTTCAAAAAATAAATGCAAAGCTATGGAACGTCAGTCCAAGCCTTGCATCTTTGTAGGATATCCGGATGGTATTAAGGGATATCGCCTTCTAGATCCAGTCACACATGAGTTGTTCATTGAGAGAAGTGTCCATTTTCAGGAGAGTCTTAGAGACTCAACACTTGACACTTCTTCTCCTTCATTGGATCTACTTCATCATGATGATTCCTCATTAGATTCAGATCAGCTACAACAGGTTCTTGAGCCAGAGTCATCTTCTTCTTCTTCGAGTTCAGACAACGAGGATAGTGATGCAGTGTCATCCACCTCTAGTCAGTCAGAAGATGAGGAGTTAACACCTGACTCGCCCACTTCTGGGCCACTTTGGGCTAGACAGACACTTGAGAGTGCTGACACTTGGGTAGGAGACCCCGCATATGACAGACGTACTAGGGGGGATTTTTAGAGAGATCCACATGCCTTCTTTGCTTTAGTTTCGGATCCATAGACTTTTCAAGAGGCATCGGGGGTACCTGAGTAGGATAGTGCTATGGAGGAAGAATATTCTTCCTTAATCAAAAATCACACTTGGGATTTGACTTCGCTTCCTAAGGAAAGAAAGATGGTTCGATGTAGGTGGATATATCGAACCAAGTTTGAAGCAGATGGGTCGGTTGATAAGTACAAGGCGCGATTGGTCGCCAAAGGTTTCTCACAGGTGGCAGGTATTGACTAATCAAAGACCTTTGCGCCCGTTGCAAAGATAACTTCTATCTGACTCACCTTGGCTATTGCCGTAGCACATGGTTGGGATGTGCATCAGATGGATGTGAAGAGTGCCTTTCTTCACGGAGACCTTGAGGAGGAGATCTACATGGAGCAGCCACCAGGATTTGTTCAGGATTCTTCCTTAGTATGCAGACTTAGGAAATCTATCTATGGCCTCAAACAGGCCCCTCGGGCTTGGTATGCCAAGATGGATTCCTTCCTTCTCACAACGGGTTTCACTAGGTGCCATTCCAATCCTAATGTCTACTTCTTGTGGCAGGATGATTCACTTCTGCTTTTGGTTCTATATGTTGATGACCTTTTGATCACCAGGAGTTCTTCATCGGCTATTGCAGCGGTGAAGGCATCTCTTCAAGATAGATTTGACATGACAGACTTGGGTTTGTTGCACTACTTCCTTGGCATTGAGATCTCACAGTCAGATTCAAAGATTTCACTTGCACAACCTAAGTATGCTCTTGACTTATTGGCTCGGTTTCACATGGCTGATTGCAAGCCATCTCTGACTCCCTTTCTATCAGGAGTCAAGCTTGAGATTGATTGTTCTTCACCATTGGTTGATGCCACTCGGTATCGATAGCCTGTTAGTAGTCTCATCTACTTGACTCACACCAGGCCTGACATTTCATATATAGTGGGACTTGTCTCCAGATTCATGCAGGAACCCCATGAGCTACATTGGAAAGCAGCTAAGAGGATCTTGCATTACATATAGGGTTCACATAGATATGGGATTCACTACAGATTTGGCACAGAGGTTGACTTGGTTAGATATACAGATTCAGACTGGGCTGGTGATTCACAGACTCATAAGTCCACTTTTGGTTACTGTTTCTCTCTAGGTTCAGGTCCTATCAGTTGGTCTAGCAAGAAGCAGAATGCTATTGCTATATCATCCATAGAGGCAGAGTACAGGGGAGCTGTTAATGCAACAACTGAGGCTATTTGGCTTTAGGGGATTTTTTCTGAGTTTGGCATTCCTATCAGGTAACCCACCATCATTTATTGTGACAATCAGAGTACCATACAGATTTGTAGGAATCCAGTTCAGCACCAGCAGACCAAACACATAGAGATTCACATGCATTTCATTCGGGAGCTTATTCATAGTCAGGTCATTGACTTGATATTTTGCCAGTCTTCAGAGTAGGTTGCAGACATCTTCACCAAACCTTTCACTGAGAGCAAGTTCATTCACCTACGAGCTCTTCTTGGGGTGAGGTCTACATCTGCAGCATCATCATCTTTAGGGGGGTCTTCTAGCCTATTCTTTTTCTTTTATGTCTCTCTTTTGGAGGGGAGTTTTTTTTCTATGGATTTTCTCCTTTTCTCTATCTTATGGGAGATTGCATTTGTACATGGGTACCTCATCAGGCCTAGTTTCCGGGACCCATTTTATATTTCCACACTTCCCACCTAAGCTATGCTTATGGGGGGGTATTAGTGTAGGTTTTTATTTTTCCCTATTTATTAATTAGGGAAATTGTATTTCTTGTGCATACATGGAGTTTTCCTACATTTATGGGATAGGCTAGCTTATGTGGAGGTGTGTGTCATAGATGTGTCATAAGTGTCATAAGAATGTCATAAGTAACTCCCTTGATGGGAGTTACTTCTCTATTCTTAGCACCTTGTCACCACCTTTCATGGAGGAGTTACTGACTATTTTTGGTGTGCCTTATCCACCTTTTGTGGAGGAGTTACTTTCATACTCTCCTATTTGTAGTCCTCATTTTAGCCATTCCATGCTAATTCAGATTTGGTTTCTCCATTTTGTCTTGTGCAATTTATCTTCTTGTTATTGTCAAATTGTTTTAGCATCTATGTGGTGTGCACTTGTTCATCTTGTGTGATCACGTCTTCATTGCACTCGCGTTATCCAGATTCTGGCAACAAATCCGATACATATTTCACCAACTTTGAGTCATCATGCTTGGCATTCACCAATTCTTTCTTCATACATGCATACACAAACATGAAAGAAATGTTAGCATACAAAATGAGAGACCGCATATTCTCTTAGAATGTCTTTGGAATAGACACTCTCCATCTTATCTTATTATCTTCATTCTCATGTGACATTCTTGGAACTTATTTCTCCTTCTTGTTATATTTAATGAGAACTCTCTTTTCAATATCTATATCTTATTTCTCACTTGGTATCATCTCTATTCTCATGCCTCTTTGGGCTGCTCTCTCTTTATTCTTCTCATCTCTCAAGACACTCTTCTTGTGCCTTCTCTCTCTCAAAAGTGACTCTAGTGGCCACTTCACCCTTTTCCTCATATTCCATCCATTCCATTTGATTCCTTGTCTTCTCATGAGATTCACCATGAGATCTATCCTCTCTATACTTTCCCCTAATTCTCTTCTCAAGTTTTCTACTTCTCTCTCTACACCCATCTTCTCTTTTATTCTTTGTAGTAGACCTTCCTCTTAGCAAGTTTATCAACCTTGACTATTATACCTCTATTGGTAATTTAATATATTTTAGTCTTATATATAGGACCTCTTCTTATCCTCCTTGACTTTCTTTTGGAGTTTTTTGTCTTCTCTCTTCTTTCTTTGAGCTCCAAGGCTCTTTCTACTTCTTCAATAGTATTCTCTTAACTAGCTTCTAGTAATTTCTCATAGGAATTTGGGTATTTATCTATTCTCTTTATTAATATTATACTCCTCTATTATAACATAAATATATGGGACCTACAATCTTATTCTCCCTCAATACCCTGCAAGTGCCATCTCAAACATTCCTCATAACATGCTTTATCAATTTCAAATAGATAAGTTTCAAAGAACTCAAAACAAAAATAAAACCAAAATTACCTTGATTTGATACCAAAATATGTAGAGGTGTAGTGGGAGAACTTAACTAGTCACATTCACTTGCTTGATTGGTCTTCAAGGTTCCATCTCTAAGCTAGTCTTTCTCTTGGACTTTGGGCTTAATAGCCTATTACAATTTTATCTATGTATTATACACTTTAGAGACACTTATTTGGTGTATTTATATCATTATGGTTTCTAATCATATTCATTCTTACCTCATCTCTTAACACCAGTATCCCTTTTGCAATCAACTCTTCTTCTAGTTCCCCACTAGGCACACCTCTTAGGTCTCAAGGACCAATATTTGATTTAGGTTTCAATAGATCAATATTTTAGCATGTATAGTTTTATAATTAAATTTTACACTTGGTATTGATGATTTCAAATACTTAAACACACTTCAAGACTCATTCCCACCTTCCAAACTCTTAATGACATTATGAGGCTTGTAACCTTTTTTCTAAGGTTTTCACTTGGTTTACCAAATATAGGCACTCTTATAAATAATTAATCACATTTATAGACACCCTATATCCCATTTAAATGTGTGTAAAATTTAATGACTTGAATCCTCTTCTAACTATCACTTCCTTTAGAAATTACCCCTCTTTTAGGCCTAATTAGCCCTTAGGGACACCAATAGGTATAAAACCCATACTGTATGGATTTCAACCCAAAATAATTTTATTAGTTATCACCACATCCAATTATGTGAGATCACAAATTTTCAAAAAAATTTAATGTTTAAAATGCTTAGAAATGCCAAAACCCTAATCTAGAGTTTCTCATGCCCTGCACAGGCCTAAGAGGCTTAAAAATTTATCATCTTGAGTTTATCAAGTTTTAAAAGGGAACAAAATATAGGTTTACTTCTATATTGATATATTTAACCTTCTCACACACTTTATCATCCTTTTTAAATGCATTAAAGGTTTAAAAACAATAAAACATAATCAATTATGGGTTTTTTGATGATTGTGTAAGAGTTTCAATGATATGTTCTCCTTCAAAGACCTGATAATAAATCACCTAGGTTTTAAATTAATGTTAAACCAAATCTATATTTTATAAACTCACATTATTAAATGTCCATTCACTCATATTCATTCATTGCTATTCCTTTTCATTCTTTGACTGTGTAAATGATAAGGCCATCTACAAGACTCTAGTAATAGTAGGGTCCTTTTCTTATTTTCCAAGACTCTCACAAGGTGTTTAAGTGATAAATAAACTCCTTGAATAAGGTTACCAAATATCCAAACCAAACATTTATTTATTCACTTGACAAAGACAAGGAAATAAGTCTTGACCTCACTTTACAACATGATTGTTCATTCCAAAAATGGGTACAGGAAAAATAGTATTCATTATGGTTTCAAGTTAACTTAGAAATCATCTCTAAATTTTATGTCATAAAATTTTTATCCATGTAATCCATGACGGTGTTCATACATTACTCTAAAATTTAGAATTTTTAATACCAATTTACCAGCCTTATTTGATAACTCTGCAACTCAACCATGTAATACACAAGTTTCTCAAGGGCTAAATTATTTTCCATTAGTTTCCCATTTCAATATGCCACCAAAGACATTATAAAAGGTTATATGAACCAATTATAGACTCAGGGTTAATGATCAAACCTTACCCTTGTATCAACAACCTCCAAATATAAGTAAACTCTCTTGTCATAAGACTATCAACCTACATTCAAGCCTCTGTCCTACAACATCTATCATGACATCTATACTTGTAGTCATAAAGGATTATTCAAACATATAAAAATCAATAATACAACAATAATTCAATGGATAATGAATCCACAACAATAACAACTTTTATTTTATTCATCTTTATAAATCTTGATTACAAAATACAGTCCAAAATAGGACTTGGCCATCTTCCTTGAGAGGTGTATCAACTTTTGCTCATGGCTCCCTATTTCTAATTCTTGGAGATTTTTCAAACCTTTATTTCCTTTATGCCAACCAACCTCTACAATGACTTTTTCCCTCCCAAATTCAACATGGGTTTCAAGGTGGTTGCACTAACTTATTTTTCATAACCAACTCCAATGTGATGTTTTGGAATACATGATTAGATCATGACTTCTAATTAGATGTCCTAGACTCATATGCCTTTAAATTTTTTTTAAAAAATATTATTATAACTTATACACCAACATGTTCTCACTTTTACACATTTTCCCATACTTTGGTCATTATTGAATTAAGGACAATATTTGAATTTTCAAATTATTAGTTTTGAAGGGAAAACCCTAAATACCCTAAAAACTTAATCCTAGGACTCTTAATGATTCCAAATAACCTAAAATACATAAATGGACCTTGAAATGTATATTTACCCACATTTACATCCAAAATTTTACTAACTTAACCTCCTATTGACAAAAACACAAAAATGAGATCTTCTAGCTTGATGCTCCTACATCAATATGCCTTTACAAAAAGGTAGGCGATTCAATTTGATTGGTAATGAGATAAAACACATGATATAATACATAAATTATTGGAAAAACATATGATAAAAATTACTCCTAATTATCATTATCCACCTGACAAGTTTGAAAAGGTAAAATGACAACACTTTTGCACTTACCATGGTATAAACGAGCATTGAGATAATGATTGCTTTGATCTTGAATACGATTATACAATTAGAAGATCAATAAATTATTTCATTTCAAAAATATTAATCTTGACATTTTTCCTCTACTTCTTCAAAGAGGGTCAATACATCCCATGCCACTCCTTTTAAGGAATACATGGTCCATCGACCTTTGTAGAAGATGACCACTAGTAGAAGTCCTTCTCCTAGTGTACCCTCTACTAAAATTAATATTTACCACACTAATAATACCAAGGAAATATTATCAAAAAAATTTTCACCCTAAGGAGGGTTAATCAAGCCTCCTCAAATTTTCAACAACATGGAAATGACGCATATACTATGGGTAACAATTCTAAGAGTTAAATCTCTAGATTATGGGCTAACTCCCATATACAACACCTAAAACTAACCACTAACCTATTTTATTTGAAGGAAAATGGATATAATGAGGTTAAATACTACTATAATGGAGGTGATGCACTAATTTAAATTCCACTACTTACCTAAACTTACATTATGAAAAACAACTATAAAATTGATCTCAAAATCTAAGGTTCTTCTAACAATAGTGTTTAAATATGAAGGTAGAATGCAATGTATCCTTAAAGGTGGATGAATAATAGGAATAATAATGAAATATAATAATCATCCTTACAATTAAAATCACACAAAACTATCATATACACGTCATATGACCTGTTAGAGAGCAGATTTCTCACACAAAGACATGAACGAGATATATGAATGCAAGGAAAGAAACTATCACTTGTCATTATACAATAAAACTATTTCATACACTTAATGAAAGACTTGAGAAATCCCAAACTAGTTTGAAATATTTTTTTCAAAGTCAAATCAATATTTAATTCAATAGGGCTTCTCCATACCAATATGTGAATAGATTATAATGCCAAGAAAGGTAACATATATAGAGAAATGAGGAAGAGAGAGAGAGAGAGGAGTGGCATGGAAAATAACAATTGAAAAATGTTTCTCATGAAAGAGATAGTTATAAATAAGGAGGTTGTATAATATTCCTATAAGCTCCTTCAACATGTGTTGATTTTTGCAATCATGATCTTCTAGAGAGTTGGCATAGGAGACCTCAATGATTCATCATCCCTTCAAAACTGCTAATCATGGATTGTGAAGATTGACAAATGGATTTATTGATCATTATATCACTATGAATTTCCTCTATACTTCCTCTTTGACACCTAGAATAAATTTTAAATCTCCCTTATAATGACATCATATAACTCTTTAGGTGCCTTAAAGCTCATTTGTCCTTCTACCCCTCTTCTTTCTCAAAAGATTCAAAACTTGACTTCATATTCATGAATGTGACATATATTCATGAAATCCATATCAATATATTATTATACCTAAATAAATTTTTTGGAATCCATAAACACTCTCCAAGACTTCATCTTGCACCTAAATCTTACATTTGTCCTCAATTCCTTGTAATCCTAAAAACACACAAAGATCCTTGTGTAGAAGAATATATAGATTATGTTGGGGAAAAAATAATAATTTTGAGTACCCAGTATTTATTTTCATCTCTATGCCAAATTTCATGACTAGGCATGGAGTGCAAGTACACTTATTCACCTTGTTTCTCTCTCTAATTAGGTCTCTAGGCCTAGAAACTGAGATCTTGATCCATAATTCTCCCACACATGTGAAACCATAAATAAGTGTTTGATTCAATTTTAGGACCCCCTAAACATGATCCATGCCAAATTTAGACTTATAAAACCTTGTGTAGATAGGTGAACCATGAAATGGCCAAAAAACCTAGTCTTTCACAAGCCTTCTTCACACTACCTTCAATAATCAGACATGTAGGATCATTTATAGGGTAAGATGTATATATTTTTGGACAAAAGGAGATATAATAAACCTCAATCCATCCTCCCTAATGGTTTGCATTAGTCTAGGAGATCAAATACCCTATTTTAAATCTAAAACCTCATAAAAACATAACATTTAATGCATCTGTATAGGTGCAAGTACAAACTAACTTCATAGTGAGAACATTACTAGAGTAAGGAATGATTTACAAGTGGTTTAAAGAGTGATACAACTCATTTTAAGAACTTGGGAAGCCAATATTTCTTATCGGGTTCCTATTAGGGTTTTAGGAGGGTTTAAAGTGGTTTAGTTTCTTAATGATTAATTATAAACCCTAGGGCCTTAAATCCTAAACCAATGCCATAAAATTAAATTGGAAAATTTTAATAAACTATCTTAAGGTTCTTAGGATCCCATGAAATTTTTATGTATATTTATGAGCTCAAGAAAGTGTTGTTTGAGTTTTTACTATGCCATTTGAGAGTGCTTTATAGTCTTAACCATTGTTCATATAGGTTAGGGACCCAAACCAATATATAATTCCAAAATATTTGAGTATGGAGACCCATTTAACATACCTAAAAATAATTGGACTCCATGTACAAGGTCAAAGTCACACGGAGCAATAGAAAATCTATCTTGAATTGTAACCATACACTTAGAAGGGCTTGAGAAGGTCTTATATGCCAAATTGTCACTTTTATTCTCTCTCCCTACCTATGGATTCCATAATAAGGTTTATTACACCACTATAAAACTTCATAGTGCTTTCAATTTCTCATTTCACCTTCAACAAACCATTTTTTATATGACTATACACATAGGCCTGTGTGTGTGGTTTTAGGCTTACCAGGCCTAAAAAGACTTATCAACCTTGTCATAATTTTCATTTACTATGAGGATCATTTGAAATTAATGATATCAAAATATAATAATTTTAATGTGAGCTATTTTACCTCATACCTCTTTTATTCAAACCAAATAGGCATCTTTCACTTGACTATGCAGGCCTGTAGGAGCTAATTTGATTGTGTAAGTGTGGGGTTTAAAGTGACTTTGTTTTGATTATAATATATAATATTTATTTAGGTATTATTTGAAATATAGTGACCTTTTTCACCTTTTATATCCATCTAAACCCAAAATCCACTATTATATATTACATCTTCTTCTCAAGTTTAAAATCTAACTTGAGTTACTCGAACAAACTTGTATGTGGTCATTATGTGTCTTGGCTACATTTTAGAGTTTATGAAATTTTATACAAGTAACTAAGTATTTAAATGGTAATTTTTCATAGTGTTGATAAATTATTTGTATTATTTTAAATCTATGCAACTTCTTCAAGACCTTACATCCTCACAAACATACATCTTCTCTCTTATATCTGTTCAAGACATGGTTGCAGGTGATCAAGAGGTTGATGTGTTTTTGAGTCATTGAAAAACTAGAACTCATCATTAAAATAGATTGAATCCAATCTATACATCTCACATGTACCTTTTTATATCTTCTCCATGCTGACTCAAGGCTTCAAATTGCTCAAATCTTGCCATTCTACCTTCAGGTTTCATTGGGGTGTCTTGAGCATTAGGTTTTGAACCCACACTTTCTCCACTTATCTTGGAATTATCCAAGTTTAGAGACACTAAATTTTATTCACCATTTAGGCCTTCAAAATTCCACTCTTGATACATATTTCAATACATTTCTCATGAAATGTAGATCTATAAATCTACAGACCTATAGGTCTACATTTTCATGTTTTAGGCCTTGTATGATATGAGTTTTGATCTTCTCAATTCTGAGATAATTTATCCATTTAATAATTAATTTTTTTATGAGGCTATGATATCCATATGACTCTGACATTGAAAGACAAAACCTTATAAAACCATTCTTACAAGCAGCCTCATAATATAGTCTTTAAGCTAAGAACTTGAATGCTATTTGAAGACTAGTATAAAGTGACCAATCATGTTGGGGAGATTTAAGTGAGATGAGAAGATGGTTAAAACATTTAACCATCACTTTTATGCGTTGAAACCTGTCAAATCCTCCAAAAATTCAAGTGTAAACCTATAACATGTCTCACATGGAGGCTCCTCATGTAGTACCTGATGTTCACAAATGACAAGTTGATGGATACAAAAATGAGATGGTTGTGTAGGATAATATAAAACTTATAAAATACTCATCATAATCTAAGGATATCTAAGGATCTCCAAGTTGTATGAACTTTGTGTAAAATCAAGCTTGTGGGGTTTACTAGTGTTTTGACTACCTATCTTATTAATGATGATTCATACCACTCAATCCCATAAACCATAAAGTATTTTCAATAATATTAAGGTCATTATGGGTCCCTCTTGTGCATAGGAAAATTTGATCCAATTATTCTATATGTTCATGAACCAAGCTTAAAATTTTGGATTTTTTAAGCTTGTGAAGAGTTCAACTGAGCTTCTGACTAGTTTTCCACATGTGTTTACTTATCTAAACATGTCCAAGATTATTTTACATGTAAATGAATTAAGGAAGTTGAAAAGGCACTCTTGTATGCATTTTTACTTGAAGGTGGATCCTCATGTTCGTACAAGTGACTAAAAACTATTTTCTTGTAAATGATTCTCTATCTTTAGACATTGGACTGCAAAGGTTTTTGACTCTAATTATTCTATAACCACCACCTAACACCATAAAAATTATAAAATCTCTTTAAGTTCTTTTCCTTTTGTAAAGTATATACAATTCCTCAAATTTGGCTTAAGAAGTGACTTAAAAGACCTTGGGGTGCATTGACAAATATGGTGGAAGACTAATGAATGGTTAGTTGACATTAAAGGCATGACTAAACCTCATATTATGACTCATCATAAATACATGACTTTGAACACACATGGATAATCAACATTTTCTCATGAATGACCTTTGAAGACTATACAAGTGCATGAAGAGACCAAAACCTTAAAAAATGCTAAACAAGGATTTAATTGACCATTTGAAGACCAAAGTGACCATATATAAGCTTATTAATCCCTATGAAAAAGTTTAAAACTATAAGGGTTGACCCTTTTTTGACCTAGGGTCAAGAAATGGTTAGAAAATTAGTGATTCAAAGGGGTAGCATGCTTGCCATGTGGATAGATCAATGGCCTTATCCTTCTATTAGGAAATAAAGTCACTCTCGTGCTGTAATATGAAATTGATATACTTATTTAAGATTCAAATTCACACCACACCATACAACAAGAAACAACACAACATGCCAAAGATATTTTGGGAAAATGACACAATAACAAACTCACACAAAACACTGTGCTAGACACTTATGTAAAACAAACACACTACATAACTATGTATAAAATAAACAAATAACATTAATATAATGTCTTCAAGTGTATCTCATTTATTTGGATGCTTAGTTCTTGTCCATTGATTTTTGATATCTAGAAGGTATTATGTTCTTTGCATCCATTGAGTAAATATGACCCACTCCACAATGTATCAAATTTTATGTGTTTACTAGGTTTGGCCTTATCCTAAACCCATTTTAAAACAAGATAAATTTATTTCACTAACTCTCTTATCAAAGGATTTATTCATTTGGGCTTGGTGGTACTCTAAAGTATACATGGATTCATCTCTCTTCTCCTCTAGTTCCATCAATTCTTCCATCCTTACCTCCATAGGGTTATTGTCTATTGGTTTTAACTAATGTACTAACTCCAAGGTAGGCAAATCAAGAGAAATAGCCAATTTTGATTCTCTACCATAAATAATCATGTATGGTGAGTTACCCATAGTCCTCTTTTGAGTGACTTTATTAGCCCATAAGTCTGTTTTTAATTTTGTATGCCAAGTCCTCTAATTGTCATCAACCATCGTTTTAATGATCTTGATCAAGTTTTTATTTATAGACTCTAAAAGTCCATTATCTTGGGGTTAATAATTAGATGAGGTACTTAGGTATATGACATGATCATTTTCCCACACATTTGTCTTTGCACCCATGAATGCTAATGTATTATCATATATGACGGTTGATGGTGCTCCAAACCTAGTCACTATGCTCACATAAAAATTAAAGACTAGTTTTTCATTAGAATATTTAAGGGATAATGCCTTTACCCAAATTATAAAATAATAATTGGATGTTAGTATCAATTTATGACTTACACTTGAGGGAGGATTAATCATACCTATAAAATCAAGCCCCCATTACATGAATGGTTGGTCAATTTGGATGGGATTGAGAGGTAAGGTTGCTAACCTTTGATTTCTAGTGAATAAATCATGATTTTCACACCTTATTACCCATGTATAAGATTTATTAAAGAGACTATACCAATAGTAACCTACCTTCATTATTTTTTCTTTTGTAGTTTTGGGAGAAAAGTGGCCTCCTACAGGCCCATCATGAAATTGCTCCAAAATTCTACCTATTTTCTCAATCTCAACACAAATAAACAACATGACATTACGATATGTCATGAAAATGACCCCATATATAAGGACATAAGGTATATATTTAAGCCTAAAATATATCCTTTTTGACTTATCTAAGCTGGTTGGGCATTCACTTATTTTCAAGAACCTTATCATGTCTTGTATCCAACTTGTAGTATGTGAAGGTACTGATGCTTGGGGATCATATTATAGTACAAAGGCTTCCTATTTATTACATTTAATGTCACATGATAAGCTCTCACATAGGTATTTCCATCTTACTAGTTTAGTGACCTTAATCTCTACATCATATCCCATCACTTTAGTAATCCAACCTGCCCTATTCGCATTCAAGTCCCTATTGTGAAGGAGTCTTTGACACTTAGATGGGATACCATAATGTGTATTTTATTATTTGAGACCATAGTTATTAAATTTTTCAAGCTTATTATGACTTCCATGACTTGTTTTTATACAAAAGTATACTTCTCTTCATAGCCTTCAATCCCTTGAATAAAGAATATAATGGGCTACTCAACACCTAGGTTGTTTTGTTGCATTAACATGGTAGATATAGTGTCAATATTGGAGAAATCATAAAAAAATAAGTTTTTTGAGAATTAAAGGTTAATCAAGGTAGGTGCTTGTGTTATAACTTGTTTTATAGCCTTAAAATTGCTTCTCCCTTCTTTAGTTTTGCTGAATGTTTGATGATTCTTAAACATGGATGTCAAAGGTTTTAGAAGGTTAACAAAACAAGGTATAAAACTTATAATGAAATTTATATTTTCAATAAAAATTTTCATTCCCTTCTTATGCAATGGTAGAGATAAGGCCAAGATAGATTTCACCCTTTCAGGTTCTATGGTCAACCCTTTTTTTGAGATAATGTGTCCTAATAGCTTGCCCTCATGGACTAAAAAAACACATTTTTTGGGGTTCAAGAATATCCCAAATTTCCTACACCTATCAAAAATCAGTCTTAGATGAGCTAAATGGTCACTAAAATCTTTTGGAAAAATAGTGATATCATTAAGGAACACTAACACCATTTTGTTAATCAAACCTTGGAAGGCAATGTCCATGGCCTTTTGAAATGTAGATCCTACATTATAAAGTCCAAAATGCATCTTATTGTAGGCATAGGTTCCCCATTTGGTTGTAAAGGCAATTTTATATTGGTCTCCTTCTTTTAACAAAACTTGGTATAATCAGAATAACCATTCAAGAGGGAGAAATGTTTAGAACCTACAACCATTTGAAGTATTTGTTCCATTCAAGATAAAGGATTATGATACTTCAAAGACATCCTATTTAAATCTCTAAAATTAACACATAATCTGATTTTACACTCTTCTTCCTCAAAGGGACTATATTAGAAACCCATGAAGAGTGATTAATAGGAAAGACGATATTTGATTCAATCAAATTGATCAGTTCCTTCTTCATAAAAACTTTAACCTTGGGATTTATGCGTCTTTGATTTTGTCTCACTAGTTTTGCACTTGGGTCCAAATCAATGGTGTGTTGAGCTAGACTAGGGTCAAATCCCTTGAGGTCATCATAATCCCATACAAATACATCTAAAAATTACCTACATAATTCAACAAAGGCAGCCTTATCAACATTAGTACATACCTTTCCCAACTTGAGGATTTTTTCTTTGAAGATTGTAAATCTCTTAAAATGCTCCACAATTATAGACATGCGTACTTTCTCCTTTATCATTTGATATTATTCATTAAATATGATATCAAGGGTCACCAATCCTTTAATGAGATTTTTGAATTATAGCTACACTATTTGGTCACCATATTATTTTTGAAACTTGGCTTGATTCTTTGAGGAGAACTCAAATTCTTCACAAATAAAAGATGCAATCTGCCTATCATTATCATAGACTTTCCAACTTGCATTGTTATTTGAGATAGATGGTATAACCAATACTTTGACATGTGTTTGATGCTTATTACTTTTCACATCAATTGGGATGTCATTATGAGCCCCAACTGCTACCAATATTTTAGCATATTGGTTCTTTTCTCTTGGAATTGATATTAAATTGAAGGCCTCAAAGTCTTTAATGAGGACCCAAATCCCTTGCTTTTTCACCTTAAACAATGATTTTTGGTAGCATTCAACCCTATAACCTATTGGATTACTATTTTACCATCACCATATGCTTAAAATTACTTTATACCTTTCTTCCTTTCTCATTAGAGGCCATGAACAAGTCCTTCATATTCTACTGCATTGGAGGAGTAGCCAAATTAGAACCCAATAATAGAAAAGTATTTATCCGTGGAAACAAAAACAAGCATTATATCTACCCCTAATCCATTTTTTCTCCTTGAACCATCAAATAATAATTACCGCATTACTTATTCACTTTCATTGGGATTTGAAAGGGTTGGTATGGCCACTCCTTCATACATGCAATAAACTCCTAGACCAGTTTCTTCAATGTGCTTGAAAGGATCAAACTCATGATTCTTAGTACCCCATTAATATATAAAAAGGTTAGGTATACCATAAAAAGATGTTTAGTCATATAAAATGTGAAATTATATGACTTAGGCATGGATAATGACACCTAACCCATAGGTCCTCCTTGCTGCTCATATAACCCTTTTAGGCTATTCTTAAACTAATTCCCAGTCATCCATAGTCTTCTAAACTTAGATATTTCAGACCTAGGTAGCCCTTTCAAGCCCATATCTATTCCCCTAGGTCTCATCCCATAATGATAATATATCCCAAATTGGATAGGAACACTAGAACCTAGGGTGTCCTCTTTCCAAAGCTATTGTCCAAGTGCATTTTTACCTCTAACAATAAGATGTTACTGAATCCTTATCTTTTTCCCTATCGACCTAATACAAGTTCATTTAACCCAAAATCATTAATTAAACTATAAAATTAAATTAAAATTCCATTTATAAGGGTTGGTACTTATTTACAAGAAATAATCAAGAATACAAGCAAGTACACTCAAGCACTCTTCCCTATTCTATGTATGTATCTTTCCAAGAGCATTTCAAGCCTATTCAAGCACTCATACCAGTCCCTAGTCATCCAAAGTACATATAGTTTTCATATAGTTGCATACATCACACATAATTACACCAAGCACTTCAATGAGAGAACTACATTAGCTTCATTACTCTTCAGAGTATTGGTATGTAGGTAGCGTGCCCACACATGCGGTGTGAAGTGCATCCAACGTATCTTTTACACACTAACCACTTTTCTCTCTTTCCCAAATTTACATTCAAGTTTAAGAACAAAGAGATCCTAAGGGTTTTGAAGAATAAATCAAACACATAACAAGATTTATAGGCTTTTAGGCCTAAAAAATTCATAGACAGGGTAACACAGGCCTACCGAATAAAACCCAAAAAGATTTCAACCTCAAGACAACAACACCAAAATAGGAACACAATGCCAAAAAATAGGGTGTTCACTTCTGATGCTCCTATCTAACCCAAAAATGAAGTTTAGGAACCTATTATATCTTATTTTCCAATCTTTCTCCTCTAGTATCAGGCCCTATCTTAGTCTGGATCAACCAAAATAAGCTAAATTCTATTTCTCTCACTTCCTGCTATATTTAGAAAAGGCAAAAATACTATCTATTTAGATAAATTAATAGGTTAATTAAAGCATATTATTTACTCATTTACATTGTTTATACCCATTTATTATTTAGGAATTAAACACCTAATTTCCTAAAATAATAAAACATTTGGTGAACCTGACTTACATCGAATTTTACACAAAAACCCTAGAAACCCTAGGGTAAATTATTTTTTATTTATTTTTCCATAATTGCCTATTTTTTTTATTATATTTAAAAATCATAAATCTAAAAACTAATTTCAATATTATCATATATTTTGTTAAAACCCTAGTTTGCACACACTAGGTCCTTTTTGCATAGAAACACATTCCAAACACTAGGAAAAATATATTGATAATTTTAGAAATATATTTTGATTTTTTTATAAATTTTCTAAGAAAAATTATATAATTTTTATATAAATTCATATCAAAATTTTAAAATTATCATACTAATTTTTAAAATTCATTTAATAATCGATAGTTGAATTAACTAGCTCCCAGTACTTTTCACATCATTTTCTAAAATTTTTACTTGCATACTTAACTCATAAATTCAATTTAAATTTCAAAAATTCATAGTATTTTGTAAAAAAATATTATTGTCAAATCCCTAGTTGAATATACTAGCACCTATTTGCTTCTTGAGGTATCACCTTACATCCATAATCAAATTGCAAAAATGATTCTTACTTATGTACAAACTTTTCTTACATTTCTTGCAACTAACAAGGAAACCATAATGGGCCCTATCATATACATAAATGATGAAGTCTATCATATGTTATTAAAAAGATTCATCCTCTACATTTCATGCTTAATTTTCATAATTATAGATCATATTACGAAATTTATTACTCAAATTTCATAAGACTTCAATATTTATTTTGCATACTCTTTATCTCTTATGAGTTATAATGTCCAATTCTATTTTGCTAAACATGATAGAAATATTATGTCACAAGTCAGAGCTCTTTATGCATTCATTCTTTCTATCTCTTGATTTATATTTATCACATGGATAAAATTTCAAGTTTATCATGCTAAACACATTATAAATGTCATAGCACATGCAAAAGTTTCTTATGTATTCATGCACAAATTCATGCTTTCTATCACTTACTCTCTATCTCTCATGTGGAATTTTTTTCAAGTTTATCTTGCAAAACATATTAGAAATGTCATGATTCAAGTCAATTTTCTATGTATTAATACATAATTCCATGCTCTCTATCCCTTATTTGCTATCTATCATGTGGAATGTTCTTTATAAACATATTGCTATACATGGTTTCTACTTAGATGTATCTAACTCTTTGGCTAATTTTAAGTATCTCTCTATTACTACTAGACACAATAAAACACTAGTGGTTATATTTATCCCTCCTCTCTTTAGACTTAGTTCATCTAGATTTTATCCTGCACCTACTACCAGCTCTATGCCTACAATAGATTATGCAATACATGCTATCACTCAAGTTTATGAAGATAGGTGGGTTGATTACACCCATTTATATAAATTTATCACTGAGGTTAACATCCCTTCCAATTTAGTTTTAGCTCCTCCATCTATTATAATTCTTCGTTTAATCCATATTTAGCCATAGTCGAGACCTTCATCACTAGCATAGAGAGTTCATACACCTACATAGCTTTAGGATTCTAGACAACTTTTAGCTACCATATTCATACCCAAGGTAGTCTCATTGAGATTTCATGCATCTATAGATATAACACATGTTCAGAGAGCTTGTCCTACTACTAGATGGGTCTCTAAGATCCCTAAAGGTGCATCCACTTCTCAAAGTTACAAGGGGACCCCACAGTTGGTCTCCACTATAGAGATTTTAGAGCATTTACAACATATATAGATTTTAGAGCCACAATCTTAGCATCTCCATCATACTTCACATTCACACATGATTTCACTCCTTGATATAGGATAACATGATAGGGAATCTCCCATGAGACTCATTAGTTAGTATCATTTATTCATAATATTACTTGTACATAGTTTCTTTTTAGCATTGATTATACATAATCTCTTTTGATTGATTATACATAGCTTATATAAAAATACAAAAACAATACAAAAATTTCAAAATACAAAAAACATTCAAATAATTCAAAAAAACCAATTTTTTTTTGATTGTATGCATCATCCATTCTTTACATTACTACTATCATGCTAAGACTTACATTTCCTATTTCATGCTATTGTTTATCAATTATCTACATTACCATGCTTCACTTGATCTTCTTTGAGTGTGTGTAGTGACATCCAGTTACTTGATTGATTCACTCTACCCATTGAGGAGGCATCCCTACTTCTACATTCAAGACACACATCGATATACCCACCCATTGGGGTCATCTTCTACATGACAACACCATCTAGGTTATGCCAATTCTACACTACACACTTTGAGTTATCATGCTGATGTACATTCCTTTCTATATTACACAGATTACTAGATTGACATTTCAATAGTATCTAGCACTTGTGTATTTATTATCATATACCTAGTCTTGTACTACACATGTTTTGCATACTTTTACACTCTGATTAGTTAGATGTGATTTTACCTTTCTAGTTATTACATGCTATCTCCTCTTGCTTAGTGTAGCTTGTGGATTACATTTACAATTC
This sequence comes from Torreya grandis, assembly GCA_037957365.1. Lineage (NCBI taxonomy): Eukaryota > Viridiplantae > Streptophyta > Pinopsida > Cupressales > Taxaceae > Torreya > Torreya grandis. The sequence goes on from JARHVA010000140.1 coordinate 6,882,147, forward strand.
TTACTTGTCTCCTATTTGTGCCTTAGGACATTTTTAAATGTCCTTTGCTTCTATTCATGTGTGTACCTTAGGATATTTTTCAATGTCCTTTGTTTTTACTCTTCCATATGCCTATGGCCCCTATGCTGACTTTGCTTATTTCACTTGTATGTGTATGTGGCATTTGAACATGCCTTCTGTGTTTGTTTTCCAAATTTGAGTGACATGTGCCCATGTCCCTTATTTGCATAGCCCCTTGGCCAACCTTGTATGCTTCTTGCTACTTGCTTCTTATTTGTATGCTTTTTATTTGATTGTTTTTCCATGTGTGCAATGCCATGATCCACATCATGCATTTACCTTGCTTTTTTGGATGCCATGATGGAAATCATGCTCTATCCCTCCTTGACAACTAAAAACTAACAACTAATATGTAACATTTTTAGTTTAATACTTTGCACATGCTTTCAAATTGTTATATCTATCTGGGCATACCCCTGTTGATCTCATAGTCTATCAATACAAATATTTCTATATCTTGAAACATATTGTCAAATATCAAATGTTATATCATATATCTATACAACTTAACACACTTATAAGACTCTTATTTTTTGAGGGTAGTCATTGCAGATTCATCATTCTTATCCTCAAAAGAGGGGGCATAAAACAAGGGTTTTCTCATAGAGACTAAAGCTCTTAATAGTCAAAGCAACAACATTCAATTCACTCGATACTAAATCTAGAGGTCAAACCAGTCAAAATAGAGCAAAAAATAGTGATAGTTCTAGATTAGTAACCAATTTTCACACCAAAAAACAATTTTAGAAATGGATAGTAGCACTAAACATAAGGGTGTCCACATTTTAGTGCTCCTTTCTAGATAGAAAAACACTCAGGTTTTCTAGAAATAAGTAAAAAGTTTAGTTCAGGGATAGTTTTTATACTTCCAAATCACTCAGATTCAATAGTTTTAGTACAATTTTCTTAGATATAGGGGGTTATCATATGCAGCATGATGGTTCTCACTTTTAGTTTAGATTAGGTAGTTGGCATAAATTCTAGATTATAATCCATGTTCTAGACATTAATGATTGGGGGCAATGCATGTAACACATTGATCTTTTTTTGTTTCTGAGTTTAGTTTATTCTAGAAATTCTCAATAGTTGCATGCCTTACTCTATTTGTAGGTGGTTAACTTCACTTTCAAGTTAAACTTTCATACATGTTTAACTTTTTGAGTACCTGATTTCCCAATTTGGATTTCATATAAGCCTAGTACATCAGTTCTAGAGTGGCTTTCATACAAGCCTAACCTTCATCTTTTAAAATGGCCAAGAGTGGCCTAGTTTATGATATACATTTAGTCTATCCATGCCATATTTTCAGATTTCTAGCACATCCATGGGCTCCATGAGACATTTCATATGACATCTATTCAATAATGGTATCACTTCATAGCTTCACTTCATAGGGCAATGATGAAGCCAAAGTTCCAATATTTATATTCTTGAGCCACCTATTCAAAGGGATTGGACACACAGTCTAGACATTGATTATCACACACATGATTCATTAACTTCACTTAGTTGGTGATGATGGAGCCAAAGGGATGGCCTTTGAATTCTTGATCCACCTTCTGGGGAATTAAACACTCAACTCTATTCATGATATTACTCTTGATTCAACACATACTCAACACAATCCAACATCAAAATAATTTCAAACTTCGTAGTGTGCTCAATCTATGCACATCCAACATCACACAACTTCATGAGCTTCTCCCTTACATGTAAGTTTAGGTATGCTTTCTTTTTTTCCTTTATCCCAGTATTTTGATTTGTTGCATCATTATAATAAAGGGGGTGTAAATTTAGTCATATAAAATATGAAATTGGATGACTTAGGCATGGCTAATGACACCCAACCCATAGGTCCTCCTTCCTACTCACACAACCCTTCTAGGCTATTCTTTCACTAATTCCCAATCATCCATAGCCTTCTGAACTTAGTTCTTTTAAACCTAGGCAACCCTTTCAGGCCTAGATATATCCCCATATGTCTCATCCCCTTAGGACAATAGTGCCCAAATTGGATAGGAACACTAGAACTTAGGGTGTCCTATTTCTAGCACTATTGTCCAAGTGCATTTTTAGATCTAACTGTCAGATTTTCTTGAATCCTTATCTTTTTCCTTGTCAGTTTAGTATAAGTTCATTTAACCCATGATCATTAATTACCTTATAAAAGGCCATTCAAAGAACATTTATAAGGGTTGGCACTCATTTATAAGAAAGAATCAAGAATACAAGTATGTACACTCAAGCACTCTTCCCTATTATCTGTATATATCCTTCCAAGAGAATTTTAAGCCTATTTAGGCACTCATACCAGTTCCTAGTCATCCAAAGTACATCTAGTTTCATATCTATTTGCATATATCACACATAATTTTACTAGGAACTTCAATGGGAGAAGTACATTAGCTTGATCCCTCTTTGGAGTATTGGTATATAGGTAGTGTGCCCACACATGGGGTGTGAAGTGTGTCCAACATATATTTTACACACTAACCCCTTTTTTGTCATTCCAAAATTTCCATTCAAGTTGAAGCACAAAGAGCTCCTAAGGGTTTTGAATACTAAATTAGACACATAATAAGCTTCATAGGTTTCTAGGCCTCAAAAATTAATAGACAAGGTAACACAGGCTTGCTGAATAGAACCCAGAAATATTTTAACCTCAAGATAACAATGTTGAAATATGACTAGAACACCAGATAAGAGGGTATCCACTTTTGGTGCTCCTATCCAACCCAAAAATGAAGTTCAAAAACCTATTCCAGACTATTTTCTAGTCCTACTCCTCTAGTATCATGCCCTATATTAGTCCAAATCAACCAAAATAAGCTGAGTTATATTTCTCTCACTTCCTGCTATATTTAGAAAAGGAAAAATACTATCTATTTACATAAATCAGTAGGTTAATTAAATCATATTATTCACTAATTACATTGCTCAGACCTATTTATTATTTAGGAATTAAACACCTAATTTCCTAAAAAAAATAAAACAAGATGCAACTGATTCGTGGTCATTGGGATGCTCTCCATCATCAATAATAATGAAATTCATGTTAGATGTGTTTTCTACATAAGGATCCACATGAAATTTTTCCAAAGGTTCAAACTTAATTGAAACTTAAACACCATACCTAATCCAAAATGCCATATAGGACCAATCATAAGTCAAGTACCCCCCAATATTAGTAGTAAAGTCCCATTAGAAACAAAGAGCAAAATGAGGTGGTGCATCCACAAATATAATATATTTAGAGATAGAGAAGGTAGGACAAGGATGAAAGGTCAAGTGTAAACCTTTGATGATGCCAACTATTCTGGCTACTAATCCATATAATTATAACACACCCTTGGATTTTGGTTCATACTTCAAATTTAGCTTATCAACTACTTGTTTTGGCATGACTGAGCTAATTTCTTCACTATCAATCAAGAAATTATGAACCAATGAATCTCCAATAATAACAGAGAGGTATAAAGGAGGAGGTTTATCTTCTCTTTCAGTTTAGGTTTCTTACCCATCATTAGTCTTTAATATATTTACCAAAATTGCTCCTCTTTCACTAGGATGCCTAGGTGTTGTATTGAGCTTGGAGAGCTCATTTTAGAGCATATCTCTTTGTATAGTGATGGAAAATGTATCCCACATTTGGATGCTTACATGAATCTTCTTAATTTTTTCAACAATGTTCATAGGAGAGCTTCTAACCTTGTCATGCCCTTTAGTATCCATAACACTACCAAGACCTTATGTTTCTTGATGCATAGGAGGAGATTTAGTATTCTAAAATATTTTATTTACCTGAGCCATAAGGATTGTATTTGACACACCTAACCCTTGGGACATTTGAGATTTCATGTTTGGACCATTACTTTTCCCTTGTACCTCATTAATTGCTCTTATTTTTGACCTTTCAGTTGTAGCTATAAGATTTGAGTCTATGTTTAAGTTCCCTTTGTAACTGATTGCACATGAATATTCTTGAGAATATTTCACCAAGGTAGCCTTTAATTGAGCATTCTCTTCATTATTTTCTCTTCCACTAGGCATCTCATCTTGAGTCATAGTAGGCATTATTCCTCATTATGTCATAAAATCTTGGTTGGATGTATCATTAACATAGGTGGATGAGTCATAAGGATGATCTGATGGAAGTGTTAGAATCAACATACCCTCATTATTTTAAGATTGGGACCCTTGAGAAAAACTTATGATAAAACATGATAATTTCAATAAGACAAAGTATTCTATAGAGTTTGAAGGTCATCTAAGTTGTTTAAAGATAGTCTGGTGTGGTTTTATTTTGTCTTAATTTGGACTAACATTGCTAATGATTTTTATTTGACTATTAGTTTCAAGTTCTATGTTGTGCATCCATATGAATTCTGTATTCCAAAACCTTGGCAAAGCCTTAGTTCAAATTTGAATAAAGGTGGGATCCAAATTGGTGGAAACCATTTTAAAATTTATTTCTAGACTTAGATATAAAATACATATCTTAAGTTTAATCATGTTTTTTAACACAACTTGACTAAGAAACTTGACCCCCTTCATTAGTTCCCCCTTTTATAAGTTCCTTATAGGCTAACTAATGTTGTCATGCATGGTCCCTTTCAATACTTCCCAACTTAGCCTAAGGTTATAGTACTAAGGCTCTGACATATTCATTAATATAATCATGACCTTAGTCTTAGAGCCTTAAACCTAAGTCTTTTATATCCCTGTAGTCCTAACTTAAGATCTTTACATATCATAGGATCCCATGACTATCACTTTATCAAGATCCCATGATTGTCATTTTATCATGGCATTTGATCCAATGAAGTGAATTAACACCAACACCCTAGGAAGCCCTAAAAAAATGCCAAGTGGCATCCTCACATTTGACCCTGAAGATTTTATTGAACTTAAAATTGACATTCATGTGATCATCATTTAAACATCCAAAAAGACTAACTTGATGCCCACATGATCATCAACTTTAAGTCCATTAAAATGAGAATTTCACTGGTTTAAACTTGATTTTCACGTAATCATCAATAAACAGTCATGAAGGTGTATTTGATGCCTATGAGACCATCAATTTTAAAATAATGAAAATTTATTACTTAGTGTTTAAATAACATCTCAAAGCCCTATTTTTTACTCTAAAGTGGCTTGCTAAGTTGAGGGAAATGCTCAAAATATGCCCAAAATGGAAGGCCTTATCTCCAAAACACAAATATATGTAAGAAATATACCTAGCCTAACTCTATGCTTTAAGGATCTACATTGTATTATGCATAATGGACCTTAAATCAAAAACTTACCCTCTGTAAAATTTAGATTATCATTTCATGTTGAACCTATTTTAAGCATGGTTTGTGACACATGTCATAAACATTTTAGTCTAATGTTTTCATTATGTTTGCTAAGCACAATGCATACATTAACCTAGAGTGCTTATACCTTGACCCATTTTAAAATCATAAATTAGGTTTAAATTCCTTAACTTAAGGCTTTTATCCTACTTAATAAACATGAAATAAACCTTAGCCTAAGGGATGTAAGCCTAAGTTGTGACTTTTAAAAGTGTACTAACTTAACGTTCAAATATTTTTGTAGATCAATGGTCCATGTTTTGTTGTTGGGTTTGATCCAATGGTACGAAGGTCCCCAGAGACTTTTCAACAAAACCTCAAGAACTCATAAACCCATCACATGCCCAATGATTATTTGACAAAGTATTGACATAAGATTTGGAACATGGGGAAGATGCGTGAGTACACCAAGTATCATGACCATAAGGCTTAAGACCCAAGAACCAATTAAAATACAAGGGCCTAGATTATGATCAATGGCTCATGCTAACATAGGATTTTAATCCTACAACATGAAATCAAGAAAGTATTTTAAGTACCAATGGCTAGTGTTCAAATAGAATTTATGAAAAATGCTATAACAAATCTAGACCAGTGCCACATAAGCTATACACAACTAGAAAAGGACAAAACTAAAGGTCTTATGGGCTCAAAAACACAAAGGTATAAAGGTAGGGGTCCAAATAAAATCTAGAACATGTATAAGACAAAGCCTAGATATATTCCACCATTAAAGCTCCATAACCCTAAACCCTACATAAAAGGTAACATAATCAAGATCAATTTGCTATTAACTTGACCAAATTAAACTTAATTGTGTTCCCAAGTGTAAGATAGATTCCATAGAAATCATCTACAGTTTGACATGAGTAATTGGTAGAGAAAAGGATCATGGTATCCATCAGACAATAATTAAAAGAAGAGGTCAAACTCTATTTGATTATAGATAGTTAGGGTTAGGTATTCAAGGATACAAAATTGGACCTTGCTGTATTAAACATCCATGACATCAAGAATTAGTTCAAACTTTTCTTCATGGTAGAATAATTTTAGCCCATCTCAAAGGAAGATCTAAGAAATACCACCACCAATAGATGACACTATGACCTGGTTGTAATCTAGATGGCTGGCCTCCATCATGCCATGACAAAACTAGAGGTATTATACTGCTTTGATGTCCTTGCCCCCATTTTTATATATTTCAATATTTATGATGAATGGATTATTAGGGAAGGTAACTCAAAAGAGGTAATATACATTTTCCCTATTGATTTGAAAAATTAATATAAGTTCCCTCTTCCCCATGTGGACCTTCCTAAGATGAGGGAATGGACCAATAACCATGACTTGGACTCTGTCTCAGACCTTGGCTAAACTAAGAACCTCACATCTTTAGAAACCTTGATGGAAAAATCCCTATCTTCTAGATCAGAGAAGGTATTAGGGTGATGATGACCTTGTTGAATAGATATTTTGATGCCCCTTCAACAACTTATTTAAAGAAGGTTTGGGTCTCGTATGTACACTTCCTGGTGGAAGAAAAACTTACCCCTCCAATATGAGATTTGATCAACATTTTCCTTACTAAATAATTCATGACCATCAAGAGAGACCTCTAATCAATTCTATATGATGTATTATCTAATTGATGCCATTCTTGCTTCAGTCACCTTCCCTGGCATTAGGAATTGGTCCCCAAAAGGTAGGATAGTCATCTCACACTATTATTCCAAATTGCATATCTTTAAATATAGGAATTATATGTAGTTTATTTATGATTGCATTTTCCTAGCAATAGTTGAATCCATCATAGGTATTCCCATGCCTAGGCTTCACCCCTCATCAAAAAGTGTGCAGAGATGATTGGGGACCTGTGGTATTTACTAGATTGTACTATCATCAAGATAGAGGGAATTATGTCCTAGCCTTATTAAATACCATTGCATGTACCAAATAAACTTGCTAAACAGGAAATTGCCTTCTAGCTCATCCTTGGCATCGATAAGGCTTGTAAGGAAAAGAGGAAGGGTTTGCTTCATGCCTTCCCATTAGATATTAGGAAAATCATAATTAAAGACTAGAAGTAGGTGTAATTTATGGTCACACATAGGAATTACTTTGGATTTTAGCTAGATGAACTCAAAATGTGGAATCTGAGGAATAAAGTGGGAGAACATCTAAAGGACAAAAAGCTCAAGCTTGAGTATGTACACCAACTAGGTGTCCATGACACCATATACATCAGATCCAATAATTATGAGGAAGTGTTGGCCAAGAGCTAGGGCCATAACATCAAGTTAGAGCATAGATTGACCAAGGATGACAATCCATCCAAGGAAAATTGGTAGCTACATCCTTTGGAATACCACCTACTACTTGGGCCATCTAGGATAGCTCATGAGCAACCTTAGGTAGAAGAATCATAGTAGTCCCAATAATAGGTTGGGTAAATTCAAGATGATCAAGGCAAAGGAAAGGAGAAGGTTAGAGATATAAGATTAGAAGAAAGACCTAGAGAAGTACCCTTACCTCTAAACATGCAATAGAGACCACCTTTCCTAGTCTAGTACATTGACATGATAGCCTTGGAGCCATAAGAGACACTTGAGGGTATCCTCAAGGAACTTGTAGAGTCCTATGGTTCAAGTGGAGAGGAGGAACCCTCAAGGGAAACAATAGGAAAATAATTTATTCCTGTGGCACCTCAAGAAAAGAGGAAGTCAGAATTGGCATTGGTCCTAGGAAAACCAAGGAAGAAACCTAGATTGACCTTTACTCATCCCACTAGTGAAGTCAATATCTTCAATGATGAATTTACAATTAATGGACCAGGCATTCCTAATTAGTTCATCTATGGAAAATTGAAAAATTTCCCATATCTTTCCCACTCATGGGCCATGGTAAGGGTTGGTGTGGATGTGCATGATGACATTAATCCTTAGATAAAGGCTATGATGAAGGAGCAGGAAGAGAGAAGGATTCTAGTTCCCCAAAGACTAGAAGGCCAAAATATGGATGCTTTGGGAGCCTCTATTAGCTCAAGTATGGAGGTCCTTGAGCCTCCGAAATTAAAGGAGCTAACTATAAAAGTTCACTTCAATCCTGAGACATCAGGCTTAGAGAGAATAACAACTAGGACAACCATGGTTGGGATAGAATAATTCATCGTTCAAAAGGTAGAGCTATTTATAGGATTAATTCCTATGGGAGGCCCACAACTTGGTAAAGCTACCATACATGTGGAAGATGTGGAAATCCTGATAGAAGCATAATCACAACAATCCAAGGCTGGAGTCTAGGGTCTAAAACAAAGGATCCAAAATTTAGAAAGAGAAAGGGAGAATTTACAAACATAGGCTATCTTATCAATCCCAAAGGCCATGACCAAAATGATGGGTGAATCATTTTATGACATGTTTGAGGCATTAAAGTGAATGAATATGAGGTAGAGTTCATTAGAGGACCAAGATACATTAGCCAAAGACCTAGTCACTCAATGGCAAGCCTCAGAGGATAAGATTATTTAGCTCCTCAACTTTCAAGTAAAGAAGTAGATCCCTAACTTTAGAACCATAAGTATGGGACACCTAGGCACAATCTTGGGGATTGTTATTGATAAGGTTTAAATCTTGAGTACCTAGTATACCAAGGTAAAGATGCTTCTAAAAGATGAAAAAAGGCTCATTAGTAGAATTGAGCAACTTTTTGGGACCATACTTGTCAATTCTGTACAACCTACCTCCCTTTGCCTCATTAGTGATGGAGAGTTCAAACATAGGGCCACTTTGGTGACTCAAGAAATCCAAGGGAAAATCAAAGGCCAATCTGGACAAGATAACAATAAGATCTTGGATATGATATTCAATACAGGTGAGAGGAAGCTAGAAGCATGAAAGAGGCCTTGGCTATAAATGACAAAGAATTCGATGAGCTAGCAGACCGAGAGTAGGAGTGCATCATGAAGCTTATTTTTGATCTCAAGCTAGTTGATGAACAACATGAGAGGGCCATGAGCATCCTCCAACAACAAATAGGAGACCCACTAGCAAGTTAGATCAATATTCTATTCTAATAGAAATTAGGTAACATTTTATAATAGAATATTCCATTGTAAAGGCATATGTTAGTTTGTTAGCATGGTTGCCTCTAGGTCAACATAACTAAGAAAAATATGTGTATTCTAGTGCTTATAAAGACAATTGTCTTTATCTTTGTACACATATGAGTTGTAGCAAATTGGTATACTACCTAGCTTTTCTATAAAAACATGTATTATCATTTTAAAAGGGAGAGATTTCTTAGCAACTTTGTATAATTGAATTAATTAATATAATCAAGGAATTTTGAAAGGATTATCAATTTTGATGTGTTAATTGCTAATGTAGCTTTTCTATCAATTGTTGGTAGAGGTCTTGAATTTGAATAGTGTATTTGAATTTTGAATAGAATTATTTAATCTTAGGGTTTCTGATTTATTCCTATGCCAAATTAATTCAAATATCTTAGGTTCTACTTCATTTCAATTTGCTCTGTATTCATATGTGTAATGGCTATTTGATTATAGTGGTAAATCCATAAAGTAGACCTGGTTCTTACGTATGATTCTTAATTTTTTTTATCTAAAGTTTACCCAATATATAGTGAGATTTAAGATTAAGCTACATTTCATTATATATTTTTTAAATGCGTATTCAGTTTCCATTATTACTTTTTCATAATGTTTAGGACTAAAATTGGCAATCACTTATTTATTTTCTGCCCTACCCTTCTCTTTGCTCTTTTTTTTACACCATGAGCACTTTAGTTTTATCCAATTATAAATATCCAGTTAGATTAGTTTGTAGCTCAAATTAAAAATGTAATTCAATAACTATAAACAAGGATTCACAAATAATAGGCCAAGGTTTCTCCCAACCACCAAAATTATATAAATTATTATGGAATAATTATCTTATTCTATTGCTACTTCACCACAAGAAACTAGATTGTCAAAACCTACAATTCATGCTCTAAAATTTATAAATTCTAAAATGACAAGTGTTTTTTAAACACTAAGGGCACCTATGGTAGATTTAGAAGCATTAATAGGATAACTCCTATTGGTGCTAAAAGAAGGGCCAATTCTTTAAATCGTTACTGATCTTAGCCTTATTTCACCCAAAGATCAGTATATCTTTGTGTTTCAAGTGAATTATTTGCTTTAAAATATAAAGATCATTAAACTTTGGTGTTTTTAGTGTATATTTATGATTCCTTTGAAGTTATTTGGGCATTATTGTTTGTTTCTTGTAAATTTGGCTTTAACTTTGAAAATCCATAGTATTTGAGGTTAGAACGGTTCATTTTGATTAGAGGTGGGTATATCTTTCATATATATGAGTTAATTTAGTCTTAGATTTACAAAGATAGACCATAATTACGTAGTTGGATGCACCTTTGAGCTAATTCAATCAAAGATCAACATCCTTTGCAAATCTTCATACCACCTTACAAAATAAGCTCAATGTGCAGGTCTAACTCTTATTCTATCTAACTTTAACTTGACACATCATATTTCAAGTAAGATCTTTTAATTTCAAGGTGGAATTGCCTAATATTAGAACAAGATCACACTCATTAACTAGAGAGCCTTTGTTTGAGCTTAGCGTACACAAAAAATATAGACATGATAAAGGTACATGTAGGAGATCTAAATCTCTTCTAACTTCACCAATTCAAGGTACCTGTGCCTTAATTTGTCACCCAAGTATGGCATGGTTAGGGGATTCCTTAATTTATGTACCAAGGGTGGTTCATGATATTCTAAGAAACCCTAAGAAATATCTAGTTGCATTTAGTCCAACAGGTGTAGTGACTGTTGAGGAACATATAAAATATTTTAAGGCTTCTTTAAGATTGCTTAATGTTGTGCATGAAGATGTGGCATGTAGGTTATTTCCATTTAGTTCCAAAAATGCTGCTTATGAATGGTTTTTGAATTTTCCTGACAACTATATCACAAGTTGGAATGATTTTATTAATATCTTTATTGATCAATTTGGTAAAATTATTAGTCCTTGTGTTATTTACCACCAATTCACTACTATTAGAAGGGATGATAGTGAACCCATCAGGTCCTTCAATGCTCAATTTCAAAAGATTTATAGCTAGACCATGAAACCATACAAGCCTAATGATGTCCTAGCCCTAGATATCTATAAAGATGTAGTGGATCTTATGATCTCTGTGCTCCTAAATAGGTGTATCCTAGTTATAACTTCATTAGCCCAAGCCTATTTTGAATCAATAATCATTAATGATCAAATGTAGCCCTAGGGGAAAATGGATTATTCAATCCCAAATGTGAACCCACACCTACCTATGATGAACTTGTTCCCCAATAATAACCAAAATCTCCTAGCCTTAAACCAACTCCCAAATATAACCCAAATTTCATTGAATCATGTAGCTCCAAATCAAAATTTAGGATTCTTGACTCATCCCACTAATGGCTTCAACCCAAGTGATCAATCAGATTTAGTACCAAATATAGGTGATAATAATAGTTAGGTACATAATTCTGAAACTCTAAAAAATGAGAATGAATCTATCTCAAAAATGGTTCAAAAATTAAGCACTAATTTCCTTTAGTTGAAGAAATAAGTAGGTTATACTAAAGAGCACTCTAGTAGGAATTTCTCATTTCAAAGGTTTAATAGGCCAAGTAATAGATTTAGAATGATATTTTTCATAATAATAAGGCTAATGAACCATCTTCCAGTAGTAATAATATGGAAATTAATCTTATTGATATTATATTACCTGACTATTGTAGGGTACATTGCATATCCAAGCATGGGGAAATTGACTGTATAAAATTTTGTAAAGCCTTTGAGGCCTTCCAAGAAGAGTTGGATACATTTAAAGTTGTTTCTAAAAAAAATAGTGGTGTAATCACATTTGGATCTAATCATCTAAGCTGTCCTTCATGGTTGACACCTTTGATTTCCCATTTCAAGAGGAAAATGAACTTGATGAGGTCTCTAAATAGGTCCAAGCATTTCAACAGTTCTTCAAAAAGACCTATCCCTTGAGGAATAAAGAGTAGAGGTAGAATTTAACTACTTCAACACCTCAAATTTTTTTTGGAAATCCTCTTGACACCATTTTAAGTAACAATCTACAGCCACCAAAAGGGATTACTTCTAAACCCAATGTTGAGATTCCTAGTTCTTTTGGTAAAACTAGTTATAACATAGTTGAGGACATGAAGAAAATACATGCTAATATAACATTGCATGAACTCACATAGATTATAGAGAAAAGGGATCTCCTATTGGAATTTTTGTCAGGAAAGCATAGTCCCTTAAGACTGATCATGCCAATGCAATAGTTCATAAAACCAAAGTTGAGTATGCTCCTTTCTTGCTCACTATTAGGATGTTTGGTAAGAACTTTCATAATTGATTATTAGATTTAGGAGCATCTAATAATATCATGATTGTAGGAATATGCAAGAAAATTCATTTAAAACCTATAAAGTTTGATAGGGTTGTCACCTAATTAGACAAATCTAGGGTTAAAGTTGTAAGATAATTATTAAATGTTCATATGCAATTAGCTTCTGAGCCTACGGTGAAACAATCCATTAATATTTAGGTGGTTAAAATACTTGATGTTTATGAAATATTATTAAGTAGGGAATGGAATAAGGCTTTGAATGGTTACATGTCCACAAATTAATCTAGATAAATGTTGAGAAGGCCTGCACAAATTTTGAAAAATAGAAAGCTAAGGAACTTCTTGCCCAATACAAGGATGTCATAACATGGTCCTATGATGACCTAAAGATATTTGATCCAAGGGTCATCACACATACTATACCCCTTAAAGGGATCTATAAAACCTTCAGGTATAAACAAAGGATTGTAAACCTAGTCTTAGAACCCATGATCTTCAAGGAGGTCAAAAGATTACTAGATGTTAGGATAATCTTCCCCATTAGGTACTCTATTTGGGTGGCTAATTTGGTGCCAATCAGGAAAATGAATGCTAAGATTAGGCTTTGTATAGACTTCATAAATTTGAAAAATGCATCAGAGAAGGACAAATACCCCCTTCCTTCCCTAGACCAAGTAATTCAAGTTGTTTCAAGATCAGCCATGATGTCCTTTATTGATTGATTTTTAGGTTACAATAAAATATTGGTTGATAGAGAGGACATGATGAAAATAAATTTCACAATAAAGTGGGGAACCTTTGCTTACAATAGAATTCCCTCTAGATGTAGGAGCCATCTTCTAAAGAGCTATGAACCATGCCTTCCAAGGCCTGATTGGTAAGTGCATTATCATATATATGGATGATCTAACAAATTTTCCTAAAAATAGGGAAGATCACTTCATGCATTTACAAATTTTTTTTGAAAGATGTAAAAGGTATGGCATTTCTTTGAACCCTAAGAAGAGTATCTTTTGTGGGACTAAATGGAAATTATTAGGTTAGGTTATATCTAAGGATGGGATCTCTTAGATCCTGAAAGAGTGGAGGTCATATCTAGAATAAAACCTCCAAATAGTAAAAAAGAGCTAAAGTCATTTTTTGGTAAGATAAATTTTGTAAAAAAGTTTATCTCTAGTGTTGCAAAAATTGTCAAACCATTGAATGACATGTTGAAGAAGGATGCCAAAATCACATGGAATGAAGATTCTTGGAAGGCATTCCATGATATCAAGGAAGCCATCAATCAAGCTCCAATCCTTATAAGTCTTAAATTTTCAAGGGAATTCTACCTCTATTCCTTTGCATCTAACCACACCATAGCTACAATTTTAACTCATAAAATTTAAGGGTTTGACCACCCAATTGCTTTTATGAGTGCCAATTTTAATAATGTTGAGTTAAATTATTCATTGATTGATAAATAGGCATATGCATTAGTCAAGATAATTAAGAAGTTTAGGCATTACATCCTTAAAAATAAGGTGCATGCCATCTTACTTGACCCTACCACCAAACTTATGTTAAGTCAAAATGAATTGGGAGAATGTAGAGGTAAATGGATGTCAATATTGTAGGAATATGACCTAGAGATGAAAACGACAAAATTGGTAAGGTGCCAAGTTTTGATTAACATGATTTCTAATACTAACCCTAGGCTAAGTATTATGTAGGTGGATCAACAAAACTTTCAAACTAGTGAGTGGTATGACCCAATCATACATTTGCTAATCAATGATACTTATCCTACAGGTCTATCTAGGGAGCAAAAGAGGGCCCTGAGGCTAAAGGAAACCCACTACTTGATCAAGAATGGAATATTTTATAGAAGGACATTTAAAAGAATCTAATTGAGATGTGTTTTACAGTAAGAAGCCACCCAAATCATGACCACCTTTCATGAAAAGTTAGGCATTGGACATCCATCTAGTTAAACCACAACCCACAAAATTCTTAGAGCTAGATATTATTGTCCAACTATTTATAAATATGATCACAAACATGTGAGGGAATTCCATTCATGCCAAATTTTTGGCACCAAGGAGCTAATGATAGCAATGCCTTTATAGCCAGTCATGATTTATAAACCCTTTGTGCAATGGGGGATATATTTTGTTGGCATAATTAACCTGACTCATCTAAAGGTCACAAATATTTCCTTACTATCACAGACTATTGTACAAGGTGGACTAAAGCTATAGCCACCAAACAATGCAAGACTAAATATGTGATCAACTTCTTGGAAGAAAACATTTATACAAGGTTTGGGACCCTAGTATCTTGAGTATGTGATAATGGATCTACCTTCATATCCATAGAGATGATTTAATGAGCTTATGATGATGACATCACTCTCATGTTTTCGTCCAACCATTATCCCTAAGGGAATGGAGTCTTTAAGTCAAAAAATAAGAACCTAATGAAGGAAATCAAGAAGTCTACTGAAGACAAACCCAAGACTTGGCATAAGCTCCTTAAATTTTCACTTTGGGATGATAGGATAAGGATCAAACAAACCTTAAGAGCCTTACCATTCTTGTTGGTGTATGTACATGAACCCATATTTCCTATCACTCTCAAGTTTCACACATAAAAGCTTATGCAAGAATACATGGATGACAGATAAGAGTTAGCCAATTATAGATTGTTAGATATAGTTCATATAGAAGATTTAAGGGAAGAAACCTTTGCTGATTTTAGCAGACATCAAACCATAGTCAAGAGATGGTTTGATAGAAGGTCCAAAATCAAGGTGTTTAGGCAAGGAGACCTGGTTCTTCTTTTGGACAAGGCTTCTAAGCCTAAGGGTAATCATGGAAAATTCACACCATTGAGGATTTGCCAATATTAGATTAAAAAAACATTGGGAAATAACACCTTTAAACTCAAGGACTTACAAGGATTAGTGTTCACACTGCCCACCAATGGGTAATATCTCAAACACTATTTCTCTGCTGCTCCTCCTAGGGTCTTCATGGAGTAAGCTATAAGATGATTAAATTATTGTAGTTAGGCTAGTTAATTTATTTCCATGGTCTTTCCTTCTTGTCCCTTATTTATACATAAACATGTACATATTTTCTTATTTTCCTTTGTTGTTATCTTTCTTTCTATTGTGTCTTTCTTTCATGTTACTTGGTTCCTTGATTCTAATAAGTCCCTAGGGACAATCTTGAGCTTAAAAGTTATGAATTTTACTTAAAATATGCCCCCCAATTTAGAAATCAAGGTATTAATCCCATAAATAAGGAAACCATGGTTCTAAAACATAAATCTTAATGTTGTAACATAGAGAAATTGAGCAATACCAATGAAGAGACCAATCATTTCATGAGGCCCCAACCATTGCCTTGACCTCAAACTAATTTTAAGAAGACTTACACTTAGGGAGTAGAGACTCAAATTATTAGGGTATACCCCAAACTATCACTTAATTAACATCCTTGCCTAGGATAAGTGTTGCAACCATATATGATTTTCTAACTATCAAATACTTGACCAAATCTTAAAACCTAGCTATCCTAGTTCCCAACCTTGCTAAAAGCATAAAGATCTAAGAAAATAAAAATAGGATACAATGAAAAATCTAAAGCTTTCAAGTAAAGGTGATTCTTGTAATCTCCATTGAGGATATGGATGCTTGGCTATCAGTGAAGCAAATCCATGAGTGGAGACAAAGGCAACTTTGTCAGGGCTATGGATGCCTGACTGGTAGCAGAGCAATGCCCAAGGCTTCCCTAAGTTAAAACATGGTTCATAATAATTTTTTTAGTATACTATAAATTAATGTAAGTGATTAAGGACATGAAACTAGAAGCTATTTCTTGAATCCCATTAAAAATAGTAAGTGGAATCAAATCACACATATAGTTTGGGTATGTCATGGTATTTGACCTTAAGTCTACAAGTGTAAGGTTTGTTTTCAACCATAAACTGATCTAGATGGTGGTTTTGATCAAGTTAAAAGTATGACCTAATCATTTATCTAAACCCAGAGTCTATAGGTTCTAACATATTACTATGTTTCCCCCATGAGTCACCATTTTTTGGGACCAACATACCGCAATTCTTTTAAGATTGTGACATTTGAGAAACCCTTATTATAAAACATGGTAGTTTCAATAAGACAGTATTCCACATAGTTTTAAGGTCATCCAGGTTGTTTAAAGATAGATTGGTATGGTTTTATTTTGTCTTAATCTAGACTAACATTGCTAATGAAGTTCATTTGACTATTAGTTGTAGTTTCCATGGCATGTATCCCTGAGAATTTTGTATTCCAAAAATCTAGCAAACCCTTAGTTTAAATTTGAATAAAGGTAGGAACCACATGGTAGGAACCATTTTAAAATTCATTTATAAGATTAGATATAAAACACATATCTTAGGTTTAGTCATGTTTTTTAACATAACTTGACTAACGAACTTGACCCCCTTCATTATTTCCCCCTTTTCTAAGTTATTTATAGCCTAACTAATGTTTTTGTGTAGGTTCCCTTTAAATATTTACCAACTTAGCCTAAGGTTCTAGTAATAAGGCCCTGACATATTCATTAATACAATCATGACCTTATTCTTAGAGCCTTAATCCTAAGCCTTTTATATCCCTACGGTCCTAACTTTAATTCTTTGCATCTCATAGGATCTCACGCTATCACTTTATCATGACATTTGATCCAATGAAGTAAAGATAACTTGAAACTTTTGATCAAATACCATGCATCTTAGATAATCTAAAGATCTATGCTTACTCATAAGGACCAGATCAGATAGAGTGAAGTGTAATTGAAAAGTCAAAAGGATATAGGAAGCCTGAAAGATGGACATATGACACCATTACATTTGAGGACTAAAAGGAAAGGGGACCGACTTGACATGATACCCAATTGAAAGCAAGTCTCTGGATCAAGATCTAATGACTATCTCTTTATCATGACATTTGATCTAACGAAGTGAATTAACACTAAAAACTTAGGAATCCCTATAAAATTTCCAAGTGGCATCCTCAAATTTGACCTTGAAGATTTTAAAGAACTTAAAATTTAAATTCATGTGACCATCATTTAAACATCTAAAAAGACTAACATTATTCCCACATGATCATCAAATTTAAGTCCATTAAAAT
Source organism: Torreya grandis (assembly GCA_037957365.1). Taxonomy (NCBI): domain Eukaryota; kingdom Viridiplantae; phylum Streptophyta; class Pinopsida; order Cupressales; family Taxaceae; genus Torreya; species Torreya grandis. The sequence goes on from JARHVA010000140.1 coordinate 6,900,171, forward strand.
GAATTTTTCAGTCATTTAAACTTGATGTCTATGCAACTGTTAACTGATGTCCATGAATGTGTATTTGGCTCCTATGAGACCGTCAATTTTAAATTGATGAAATTTTTTTAATCAGTGTTCAAATAATGTCCCAAAACCTTATTGTTTACTCTAAAGTGGCTCACCAAGCTGAGGGAAATGCTCAAAATATGCCTAAAATAGAAGTCCTCAATTTGCAGAACATAAATATATGCAAGAAATATACCTAGCATAAGTCTATGATTTAAGAATACACATTGAATTTTTCATAATGGACCTTAAATAATAGACTTAACCTATGTAAAAGTTAGATTATCATTTCATGTTGAACCTATTTTAAGCATGGTTTGTGACACATGGCATAAATATTTTAGCCTAATGTTTTCATTATGTTTGCTAAACACAACACATACATTAAACTAGAGTGCTTATACCTTGACCCCTTTTTAAATCACAACTTAGGTTTAAATTACTTAGCTTAAGGTTTGTCTTGTGCTTAATAAACATGAAACACACCTTAGCTTAAGGGACATAAGCCTAAGTCATGACATTTAAAAGTGTACTAACTTAATGTTTGGGCATTTTTATAGATCAATAGTCCATGTTTTGTCACTGGGTTTAATCCAATAGTGCGAAGGTCCCCAGATACTTTTCAATAAAACCTTGAGAACCCATAGACCCATTGAATTTCCAATGATTATTTGATAAAGGATTGACATAAGATTTTGAACATGGGGAAGATGCGTGAGCACATCAAGTGTCACAAATGTAAGGCTTAAGACCTAAAAACTAATTAAAAGATAAGGTCCCATATTATGATAAAAAACTCCAACTAACCTAGGATTTTGATCCTAAAACATGAAATAAATAAAGTATTTTAAATACCAATGGCTAGTTTTCAAATGGCATTTATGAAAAATTCCATGAAAGATCTAGACTAGTGCTACATAAGTTCTATGCAAGTAGAAAAGGACAAAACTGAAGATCTTGTGGGCTCAAAAACACAAAGGTATAAAGGTAGGTGTCCATATCAAATATAGAACATGTATAAGCCAAAGCCCAGATATCTTCTACCATTAAATCTCTAGAACACTAAACTCTTCATAAAAGGCAACCCAGTTGGTCTTAATTTGCTATCAACTTGACCAAAGTAAGCTTAATTATGTTCCCAAGTGTAAGAGAGATTCCACAACAATCATGTATAGTTTGATGTGAGAAATTGGTAGAGATAAGGATCATGTTAGATAGAAAACAATAATTAAAACAAGAGGTTGAACTCTATTTAATGATAGATAGGAGGGCTAGGTATTCCAAGATACAGAATTGGACCTCGCCACATTAAACATCCATGACATCATGAATTGGTCTAAGCTCTTCTTCATGGTAGAAGAATTATATCCCATCTCAAAGGAAGAGTTTAGAAATTCCACCAGCAATAGATGACACTATGACTTGGTTATAATCTAGATGGCTATCCTCCATCATGTCATGGTAAAACTAAAGGTATTGCACTGAATTGATGTCCTTGCCCCAATTTTTGTTGATTGTAAGATTGATGGTGAATGGATTATTAGGGAAGGTAAATCAAAATAGGTAGCATAAATTTCCCCTATTTATTTTGAAAAGTACTATAATCTCCCTCTTCCCCATGCAGACCTTCCCTAGATGAGGGAATGGACCAATAACTATGACCTAGACTCTGTTCCCAGACCCTAGCTAAATCAAGGACCTCACATCTTTAGAACCCTTGATGGAAAAATCCCTATCATCCAATTTAGAGAAGGTATTAGGGTGATGATGACCTTGTTGAATAGATATTTTGGTGCCCCTTCAACCACTTATGTAAATAAGGTTTGGGTCTCATATGTACACTTCTTGGTGGAAGAAAAACTTACCCCTCTAATAGGAGATTTGATCAACATCTTCCTTGCCAAATAATTCATCACCATCAAGAGAAAGACCTCCAAGAAATTCTACATGATGTCTTACCTACTTGATGCCATTCTTGCTTCAGTCACCTTCCTTGGAATTAGGAATTGGCCCCTAAAAGGTACGACAAACATATCACATACTATTCTAAATTTCATATCTTTAAATACAAGAATCACATGTAGTTTATCTATGACTGCATTTTCCTAGAAATAGTTGAAGCCATCATAGGTGTTTCCATGCTTAGGATTCACCCCCTCATCAAAAAGTGTGTGGAGATGATTAGGGATGTGTGGTATTTCCTAGATTACACCATCATCAAGATAGAGGGAGTGATTTTCCAACATTATAGAATACCAGTGCATGTCCAAAATAAACTTGTTGAGTAGGAGATTTCCTCCTAGCTTATCCTTGGCATTAACATGGCTTGCAAGGAAAAGAGGAAGGGTCTGGTTCACCCCATCCCATTAGATATTAGGAAAATCATAATTAAAGACTCTAAGTAAGTGGAATTTATGGTCACACATAGGAATTCATTTGACTTTTAGCTAGATGAAATCAAAATGTGGGATCCAAGGAACAAAGTGGGATAACATCTAAAGGATAAAAATTTCAAGCTTGAGTATATATACCAACTGGGTATCCAAGACACCATATACATTATAACTAGGAATTATGAGGAAGTATTGGCTAAGATCCAATGCCACAATGTCAAGCTAAGTACAGATTGACCAAGATGACAAGCCATTTTGGGAAACTTGGTAGCTACATCCTTTGCAATACCACCTACTACTTAGGCCATTTGGGATAGATCATGAGCAACCTCAAGTAGAGCAATCATAGTAGTCCCAATAGTAGGTTGGGAAAATTCAGAATGATTAAGGAAATGGAAAGGAGAAGGTTGGAGAGATAATATTAGAAGAAAGACTTGGAGAAGGACCCTTACCTCTAACCATGCAATAGAGGCTACCTTCCCCAGTCTAATACATTGACATGATAGCCTTGGAGCTGAAAGAGACACTTGAGGGTACCCTCAAGGAACTTGTAGAGTCCTATGGCATAGGTGGAGAGGAGGACCCCTCAGGGGAAACAATAGCAAAATAATTGATTCTTGTGGCACCTAAAGAGAAGAGGAAGGCAAAATTGGCCTTGGTTTTAGTATAACCAAGGAATAAACCTAGATTTACCTTCACTAATTGCACTAGTGATGTCAATATCTTTAGTGATAAATTTACAATTCATGGTCCAATCATTCTTGATTAGTTCATCTATGGAAAATTTCAAAATATCCCATCTCTCTCCCATTCACGGGCCATGACAAGGGTTGGTGTGGATGTGAGATGACATTAAGCCTTAGATAAAGGCTATGATGGAGTAGGAAGAAATAAGGATTTTGGTTCCTCAAGGACTAGAAGGCCAAAATATGGATTCTCTAAAAGCCTCTAGAAACTTAGTTATGGAGGTCTTTGAGCCTCCAAAATTCAAGGATTTAACTACAAAAGTTCATTTCAATATTGAGACAACAAGCTTAGAGAGAATAACAAGTAGGATAACCATGGTTAGGATAAAAGAATTCACATTTCAAAATGTGGAGCCCTTTACAAGATTAAATCCTATGGGAGGCCTAAAACTTGGTGAAGTTTCCATCTATGTGGAAGAGTGGAAATCCTAATAAAAGCACAATCACAAGCCAAGGTTAGAGTCCAAGGTCTAAAACAAAGGATCCAAAATTTAGAAAGAGAAAGGGAGAATTTATAAACCAAGGCTATCTTATCAGTCCTAGAGGCTATGAAAAAAATTATAGATGAATCATTTTATGACATGTTTGAGGCATTAAATTCAATGAAGATGAGGTAGAGTGCATTAGAGGACTAAGATACATTATCCAAAGACTTGGTCATAAAATGGTAGGCCTTAGAGGATAAGATTGCTCAGCTCCTCAACATCAAGCAAAGAAGTAAATCCCAAACTTTAGAACCATAAATATGGGACACCTATGCACAATCTTGGGGATTGTTATTGATAAGGTTCAAATCTTAAATACCTGGCATACCAAGGTAAAGAGGAATCTAAAAGATGACAAAGGGCTTATTAGTAGAATTGAGAAACTTTTTGGGATCATGCTTATCAATCCTACACAACCTACTTCCCTTGGCCTCATCAGTGATGAGGAGCTTAAGCATAGGGCCACTTTTGTGACTCAAAAAATCTAAGGGAAAATCAAAGGCCAATCTAGATAGGATAAGAGCAAGATCTTGGATATGATATTTAATATAGGTGAGAGGATCAATGAAGCTAGAAGCATCAAAGAGGCCTTAGCTATAAATGACATAGAATTTGATGAGCTAGAAGACCAAGAGGAAGAGTGCATCATGAAGCCTAATATGGATCTTGAGTTGGTTAATGAACAATATGAGAGGGCCATGCGCATCCTCTAATAATAAACATACGCCCCATCGACAAGTTAGAGCAATATTATATTCTAATATAAATTAGGTGACATTTTATAACAAAATATTCCATTATAAAGGAATATGTTAGTTTATTAGCATGGTTGCCTCTAGGTCAACATAATTATGAAAATCATGTGTATTCTAGTGCTTTTGAAGACAACTATCTTTATCCTTATACACCTATGAGTTATAACAAACTAGTATTCTACCTGGATTTTCTATAAAAGCATGTATTATCATTTTAAAAGGGAGAGATTTTTGAGAAACTTTGTATTCTTGAATAAATTAATAGAATCAAGGAATTCTTCAAGGATTATCCATTTTTATGTGTTAATTGCTAATGTAGATTTTCCCTCAATTGTTAGTAGAGGTCTTGAATTTGAATAGTGTCTTTGAATTATGAATAACATTCTTTAATCATGGTGTTTTTGATTTGTGCCTATGCTATATTAGTTGAAATATCTTAGGTTTTGATTCATTTCATTTTTCTCTATATTTAGATGTGCAATGGCTATTTTATTATAGTGGTAAATCCCTAAAGTAAAACTAGTCCTTACTTGTGATTCTTAAATGTTTTCCTCTAAAGTTTGCCTGATTTATAGTGAGATTTGAGTTTAGGATATGTTGCATTATATATTTGTTAAATTAATATTCATTTTATATTAATAATTTTTCATAATGTTCAAGACTAAAATTGGAAATCACTTATTTATTTTCTACCCTACCCTTCTCTTCGCTCTTTTTTTTACACCATGATCACTTTAGTTTTAGCCACATTATAAGTATCCATTTAGATTAGTCTGTAGCTTAAATTAGGAATTTAATTCACTAAGTATCAATAAGGATTCAAAAATAATGGGCCAAGGTGGTTTTAACCACCAAAATTATATAAATATTTTGGAACACTTATCTTACTCTGCTATTATTTCACCATAGGCAACCAAATTGTCAAAACCTATAACTCATGCTCTAAATTTTCTAAATTATAAAATGAGAAGTGTTATTTAGACACTAAGGGAACCTATGGTAAATTTAGAAGCATTAATGGGAATATTCTCTCCATTATCTTGAACAATGTTATTTTGAATAGGTACTAAATATTTTGAGGTAGAAGGAGCATTTTGATTTTGACCATTGTATTATCTTGCTTGAGTTAATTGACCTTGCCCTTAAGAATGGCCTTGAAAAGATAGTCTAGGATTTGGTAAGACTCATGGGGTTGGTGTGGTTGATAAAAACCTTGATAAGATCTCTATTGCTGCTATTGTTATTGCCTTTTGAGGTTTTGGTCCTCTTCTATAAGAGACTTTATCACATCTGCATCATTTTAATTGTTTGAATGATTAGAGGAAACTTACTTATGATTGGGTATGGGGGATTGGAGAAATAATGGGCATAAAAGTTTTCACATCAGGAAATAAATGCATATGAGTTCTAGGAGAGATCTTCCCAACTTGTATAAGGCAATTCTTATCCTTGATAGTAGTCTCATAAGCATTAGGTAGTGTATCCCCTCCCATGGATTGAATCATCATGAATTTTTCACTATTGAAAGCCTTAAGATAATAGAGAAAATAATGATGTGAATTATACCTTACCAATATTGGGATCTTATCCCATGTATTTTTAAATCTTGTATGGCCTCTTGAGGGGCCCTCTTTATATTTGTTAGTTTCTTGGTCAAAGATAAGTGGTCACTCTTGTCTTCAAATTTCCTCCTCAAAGAGTTACCCAATTAGTCCTATGAAGTGATATAATTAGGAGCTAAATTCACATACCAATCAAGGGCCTTACCTTTGGAGGAAATAACCAACAACCTGATAGAAACATTCTCTTCAATGTTGTTATGTATGTTATAAAAATTAGCAATGTTTCTTATGTGCTCAATCGGGGTAATGACAAATTATCCTATATAATAAGGAATACTTTTGAGGGATCACATAAGAATTCATAATATGGGGAAAGTTTTAGATGGATGTGGCCATTTAAGAAAACAAAGGGCATGTTCATTGGTGCTACCATCTTGAAAATTGGACCCAACAAGAGTCTCCTTATAGGTATGTGAGTAGTAAAACATTTATTTGGATATGGAAGAGTGTTAGAAAACCTATTTGATCTAACTTAATAATAAGGAAACTATAAAAACTCAAAAGTAATGCCTTTAGTAGAAGACCTTGTGCTTACCTTAGGCATGAAATTGAGGCACTAGTCTACAACTAAGAGCCAATAATTGTTGGAGTCACCGGATACTACATGAAGGAAGCTATTAAAACTCCAAATTTGTCAATATCAACAGCCACCTTAGACAAATTATTGGACCATGAATCCCATCGGGCATACCAAAATGGTTATCATCTAAATTTACACCCTAAGGAGGGCTACTCAAGCCTTCTAAAATTTGGAATAACATGGAAACACCTCATATGCTATGGGTAGTAATTCTAATAGGTGAATCTATAGATTATGGGTTAGATCCCATGTACAATACCTAAAACTAATCACTAACCTACTTGCTTTGAAGGAAAAGGGATATAACCAAATTAAATACTACTCTAATGGAGGCAATGCACCAATCTAAACTCCACTACTTACTTGAACTTGCACTATGGAAAATAACTACAAAATTGATCTCAAAATATAAGGTTATTATAACAATAATGTTTAAATATGAAGGTAAAATGCAATTTAAAATTCAAGGTGGATGACTAATAGGCCTGATAATGGACACTAATGATCTTCCTTATGCTGAAAATCATAAAAATATGCTAGGTACACATCATATGACCTACTAAAGAGTTGATTTCTCACACAAAGACATAAAAGAGATAGATGAATGCAAGCAAAGAAACTATCACTTGTCATTATATAACAAAACTATTTCATACACTTAATACAAGGCTTGAGAAATCCAAAACCAGCTTTAAATATTTATTCCAAATGTAAATCAATATTCAATTTAGTAGAGATTCACCATACCAATAGGTGGATAGATTAAAATTCAAAAAATGGCAACATATATAGAGAAATGAGGAAGAGAGAGAGGAGTGACATGTAAAATAAAAATTGACAAGTGTTTATCATGAAATATATAGTCACAAACAAGAAGGAGGTTGTATAACATTCCTAAAAACTCCTATTAGAATTCTAGGTTGCACCCTAGCTGAGAAGAGAAATGTTCAAGTCCTCTACTTAAACCTAATCCTACATGGGATTGACCTAATACCATGGGTTGTCTAGTTATAGGTCAAACATATAGATTTTAAGGGGATAGCTCCCTTGATATGACAATGTAGTGTTTTTATAAGATCTAAATCTATCATAAGGAAAAAGGAAAGAAGTGAAAACTAAATTCAAAGTCTACTCTAGGTGGTGATACACTAATTAATCAATGATCCACTCTCAACTATTTCATTTGATGACTAATAATGAATATAATGAAGACAAAGGTTGATTAGACTCTTCAAAAATGTTTCAAACATGAGTGTTTTACATGAATGTTGATAAGAGACACGTGACTTAAAGGATAGAAAGAGATAGGTCTGAACAAGACAGTAAAACCTATGACACTTCAAGAGGAAACTCACTAGATAACACTTCACACAACCTAAAATAAACCAAAAATATTGAATAAAGGTACATTAAGGACATAAAAATTATGAATAGAGAGCATACATTTTGTAGATCAAACTTTAGCAAGGTACACTTAGCATTCAACAAAATTTGAAATTGTCTTGTATTGCTTCAAAAGAGATTACAAAATGATTTTGGTAGAGATTTACTATACCTAGTCGACAGATGGAAAATAAGATCTCAATGCCTACATTTATATAGAAAATGGAAGAAAAGGGAGAGAAACTTAGGCATAATAGGGGTCATCAATGAGCCCAAAATGGCATGGGGCAATTACACAAGCATTGTCTCTCTCCTTGAGCATTGACACTCATTAATGAGTCCAAAATTGGCATTATGGAGGATATAGCTCCTTAAATTATATTAAATAATGATCTGAATACCCATAAAATATATCCACACTCCCTCCTTTAGTAGTTATGAAATGCAAATAGGGTGAAAATAGGTCCATTTAAGGCATTTAAAAACCCATCCATCAATATTCATGCCAAATTATTCATAAAAATGCTTTAGACCTACAATAATGACTCCAATTTTGGTGTAGGATCACTTTGATGGTAATTAAAATTCATGGAAATATCCAATAAATGGCCCAACACTAGCCTTTTGTCCCTAGATCCTTCTACTTGTTTGATAAGTAGGCCTGTGTAGTTTGCTTTCCAAACTTCTGCTCATGTTCACTATGATAGTGATTCAATAGTTAAAATTAAGCCTAAAACTTACTTGATGGAAATTATATAATACTTTAAATTCATTAAGTTAATTTTTTTAAAAATAATTTAAGAGTTAATTACTTACAATGTACCTTAGCCTTGCATTACTAAGCCAAATAGCCTGCCTCATAGACTAGCAGTTTTGAACAAGATGGTGATAACCTTTCCATTGAGTTTCATGGGTTGAATTGATGTTGGATAGGTAAAATAAGTTTTTAAACTACTCCCTCCATGGTTTAGAATCATTTATTAGGATCTGTAACATAGAATATAAATAAAAATTTGTAATTTTGTCCTCTTAAGAAGCATTTATACACCTTATGTACCATCCAATACCATGAGCTAAATCCCCTATGAGTTGCCTATAGGGTCCAAGTCATAAACTAAGAATTTTGATCAAAATAATGTATTTTCACTTAAAATTATCTATAATAGTTTTTATTAGGGTTTGAGGGAGGTTTTAGGGGGTTTAGGAGTTTTAGACTTGGGTCTTAAAGATATGGGCTTGGGTTTGTAAACTACCTACACCAATCCCAAGCTAACAAGTCTCCTCACTTCCCATGAACATTTAGATTTCCAAAGTATAACTCTCTTATCCTTGGTGAGAAATTGAAGGTGCTTATTTTATGGAAAACCTACTCTTTGAGTAATCTCTATAGGTCTATAAGTGGGAAGGTGCATTTTGGTGGTTTCTCCAAGACCTAGGTTAGCCCAAAGGGCTTTGGAACAATGAAACAATGCCCCAAAAGAGGATTCTCAACATTTTAATTCTTTAAACTATTATTTTATCCACTACTTTGATGGCACAATCATGGTGGATCATGGGTATCATTTTGTCTACACACCTCAGCTACAACCTTGACCTACACATTGGCCCATGAACCATGTCTACCTCATACATGACTGAGAAAAGATATTATATAACTTGGAGAGTGACATTATTGACTCTATAGTGCTCATTTCCCCATTTTTAGTGAATATAGTCAAGTTTTCCAACACTTGAAACTTTTTATCTTTAGACCAATCATGGAGGTCAGTATGGAGACCTCTAAATGACTTAGTCAAGTTCCTTGAGAGTCCTCCATTCTCTAACTCATATTGCACATGAATATCTTCTACACCTTGACCTTTGAGCTCAAAATAGCCTTTCTAGGCCTCTACCATACAATTATAACCTTGAATGTGCCAACCAAGGAGCCATGGTGGTGCTGAGGGGACTATAAAGGACCTTAAAGGTGGTTTTATGGTTAGAAACCTACATTTGAATGGGTATTGAGATGATTTTTCACCATTGGGTCATTTTTGTGCTTTGTACAGGGTTGGAGGTGTTCACCATCTTAACAATGATTCATAGAGTAAAAAAGTCCAAACTTGAAACAAAATACATGAATTTTTAGGGAATTTACCCCCATCCTACCATGAATAGGCTAGATTCCCATGCAAAGGATCCATAGAGATATGAACATTAGAAGTTAGTATTAGGGTTAGTTACAGGCAGTTTTGAGTCCCTAATTTATTAGAAATCATTCATAAAGTATAGCCCCCAATTTACAATAAAATGTCCATGAATGTTTAGTGCATAGGTAGATTTAAATTCCCTTAGGATATCTAAATTAGAGGATGGTTATGGTGGAGTGGGTGAGCATGTGAACATGCCCCTCAAAATGCTTATAGATAGGTGGACTAATTCAAGTTAGTTTTTAGGGCATTTAGACCATTTTTTTCCACCTTATAATTCTTGAAAACCCTCTATTGGGTCTAAAACATGCTCTTACTCTCTTTATTGGCCATTGGATTGGTCCCTATATCTTGAAAAGGTCTTAAGTCATCACCGAGGTTTAAGTGTAAAACTACTTGCTTGCATATATCAACACATTTACAAGGTTTTGAATGCAAACCTAAGTTATATACCTAAGGAGGGGTTATAGGGGACCTTAAAAATCATTAAATATTATAAAAATACCTTTAATGTACCCCAAGTTTATTGTAGACATCATATAACATGGATGTGTCTCTAACCTCACTATTTGCCTACACATACAAGCCTTAGTCTGAGATAAAAAATTGAGTATGTACACTATTTATCTCAACCAAGTGAGAATATGGGCCTCTTCCTTAGGCCATGAATACAATATAAATTTAATTTCGAGACTTAGTTGTGCCTGGAAGGGGTCTATATCATCATTTTTTCTAAAATAGCTTCAAACTATCTGCTAGAAATGCACTCAGACTTGTATCTTTGAACATAACCTTCAACCAAGTTTTTACATGTGATTTTAACCTTGATAAGTGTTTATTATAGACTTATAATGAATATTATACCTAAAATGGTAGCTTCCTAGCACTACCTCTCTTTAAAACCCTTATTTTCATTCAACCTCAGTATTATACTTGTATAGGCCTGTGTAGCCTGATGGTTGTGGTGACATCATTTGGATTTCGCATAGGTGATATACATCATGTTTGTATATCCAATAATGTCAAAATTTCCCTCCTTTATATGGATAATATCTCTCTAAGTCCACATGATGTGGAAACACCAATCTAGACTAGTGGTGCGACTTTGAGTTGCTTACTACCAAGATGATTACATGTAGGATGGTTTTAAATATACATAGGTTGGGTATGACTCATATGATGATTGAAATGTGCCAAAAGTGACATAAACCATTATTCAACTTCCTTAACATGTATATTTCATGATTTTCATATCAAACTTCATGCTTGGGATGGTTTCCATAGTCCTTTATGAGACTTTGTACAACCTTAAATCTAGCTGTAGGTGCATATTTTGCATTCATAGGTTGCTATGTGGTCATATAGGTCTAGTATCTAAGAATAACAATGGTTTTAATGGATCTAATGTAGTATGTGGATCAAATTGGGATTATTATTCCTTGGGGAAAAGGTTGGGGGCATGAATAAAGTGACAATGGAGTTTCATGAAATGAAATGAGCATGACAACACAATGATAACACAACATGATGGTAGTGAAACTATAGTGGGAATATATGAATTTATAATGGGCATGAAATGAGCATAAGACCCCAGATAATACCAACCCAATTAGACATTGAAAACACCATAATTCATATACATTAGACATAAAGGTTTTGAGGCAAAATCAAGGTGTTTATGGTCCCAAAATGAAACATAAAATTTTGAGAATTACCTTAACATCTAAAAAAAAACCTTAACTTTTGCAAAGTGTGACTGAGTGGACTCATAGATAGAGAGAATGATTTGCAGGCTTGTGAAACCATTATGGAGGATTAGGAATATTTTCTAAAGGCATGAAGATAACCCAACGCCATTTTACATCTCTTTCATATCCCTTAAGGCACATTGGAGTCCTATAGGTGTTCTTGGACCATACACACAATCCACTATGTAGTGTTATTAAACCATACATAGATTGAGCTCCATGAAGTGTTCTAAGGCAAATAGATGACCATTAAAATTTTAATCCATTTGAGAAGGAATTAAGAGCCATGATACATACCTATAATCTTTTAATCTCACTTATAACCCCTAATGGAGGCACCTAAACTTTATCTTAGTGAATAGACTGGTCAATAGACCATACATGGAAACCAATCAAGGATATTGGCATGTTATCTAAGCTCACATGTGTGGATTCAATTCTAAAACATCATGGAAGGACCTTTCATAACTTGAGAAAATAACATATGTGATTAGTTTTAGTAAATGAATCAAACTCATTGAAAAATTGTTGGCCTCGAAAGTGCCTTTGCAGATGAAGAGGGTGCATAAGTTCCTTAAATTATTAATGAATGTTCATAAAGGATAGGAATTTAACTCCTAGATAAATTCCATGGATGATTAGCTCCCTAAGTGTACCTTCCATGGGCAAAATATTAGACCCCCGCTCTTCTTCTACTATACAAAATAAACATGAACCTGAGGGGTCCTTTGAGAATGCCAATGAGCTCAAATTAGAGAAAAAATAGTTTTGGGCCCTTAACTCACTGAAATATTCTGATCCTTCCACCATTTTATCTCTTTGAACTCCTCCTACAAGGATCTGTCCCTGACTGAGCTGATCTGTATAGTATGGATTTGTACTATTAAGAAAACACTTACAAAGTGCCATTTTTCTTGAAAATCTTCTTACTTTATCCCTTAAATGTAGATAATTCATGTTTTGGAGATTAAATAGGGGGAAAATATATCATTTTGACTTAGTGGTATGACCTAAGGGAGATGAAAGGTCACAAATTGACACATGTGGGCCCATATTGGAGGAAATAAGCATTGACCAGGGTAATAATGGATCTAATTAAGGTATGAAACCATCTTATAATAATGAGGATAATGAAGTATTTTGGAGGCATATGGGGTGATCTAATGGTCAATTAATTCCAACATAACATCTTACTACGGTCAAAATCGTTGACTAGTTTCAAGTATTTGGCTTTAAAAGGGGCTCAATAATCAAATCACTAGGTTAATGCATAAAGAACACCTCAATGGTAAAAAAAAATTAATTAGACCTCATAAAATTGTCTATAATTCTTATTAAAATCATAAAAATGGGTATACATTTGATGATTGTGCAAGGTTAATGTGCTGTTAGGACTTTATCAAGCTATCTCCTCCATCCGTGGCTTCATTACTACACCTTTCATATGTTAAGGACCATTAAAGGTACATAAGGTACAACTGGGCACTTTATAAACCATTAAACTATGTGACTCATTATTTAAATGAGTTATTAAGACCTATAAGGACTGATAAGGCAAGTTTGAAACATGTCTGGATAATAGATTGACTAGACATCCCTTTTAGCTCACAACATGACTAACAAATGAGTGTCAAAGATGGATCATGACCCCAAACTATAAAGTTGATCAATTTATATGTATAAGAATATAAATTGACCAATAAATCCTTCAACATGTTTTGATTTTTTCAATCATTATATTCTAGAGAATTGGTCTAAGAGACCTCGATGATTCATCATCCCTTCAAAACTACCAATCATGGCCTGTGAAGAGTGACAAAGGGATTTATTGATCATCATATCACTATGAACTACCTTAAATATTATTATTTGACACCTATAATACATTTTAAATCTCCTTATACTAAAATTTCAGTGGTAATCATCATATAACTCTTTAGGTGTCTTAAAGCCCATTTGTCCTACTATGCCTCTTCTTACTCAAAAGCTTCAAAAATTGACTTCATAGTCATGAATGAAACCCATCCTCATGAAATGAATATAAATATATTATTGGAACTAAATCAACTCCTTTTTAATCCCCAATCACACTCCAAGACTTCATCTTGCACCCAAAGCTTACATTTGTCCTCAATTCCTTCTAGCCCTGAAAACACACAAAGCTCTTTGTGTATAAGAATATACATATGATCATGGAAAAAAAGCATAATTTTTAGTACCCAGTATTCCCTTACATTTTTTGGCCAAATTTCATGACTATACATGGAGTGAAATTACACTTATTCACCTTGTTTCTCTCTCCAATTAGGCCTCAATTAGGTCTTTAGGCCTAGAAATTGAGATCTTGATCCATATTTCTCCCACACATATGAAAACATAAATAAGTGTTTGATTAATTTTTGGATCCCCTGACCATGCTTCATATCAAATTTTGAATTTTGAAACCTTTTTTAGATAGGTTAACCATTAAATGGCCAAAAAACCTAGTATTTCACAAGCCTTCTTCACACTACCTTTAACAATTAGACCTGTAGGAGAACTTCCACAGTTAGATGTATAAATTTTTAGACTTGAGGAGATAGAAGACACCTCAATACATACTACCCTATGGTTTGCATCAATCTAAGAGATCAAATATCCAATTTTGAATCCAAAACCTCATAAAAACATAATATTTAATGTGTCCATATAGGTGCAAGTACAAAAAAACTTCATAGTGAGAACCTTCCTAGAGTAAATAATGATGTCCAAGTGGTTTAAATAACAATCCAACTCATTTCAAGCACTTGGGAATCCAATATTTCTATTCAAGTTCTTACTAGAGTTTTAGGAGGGTTTATAATGGTTCAAGTTCTTAATGATTATTCATAAACCTTAGGGCCTTAACTCCTAAGCCAATGCCACAAAATTCAAGTGAAAAAGTGTCTTCAATTATCCCTAGGTGATTAGGATGCCAATCAATTTTTCTATATAGTTTTGATCTTGAGAAAGTTCTCCTTGAGTTTCTAGTATGCTATTTGAGAGTGCTCTCTAATCTTAAACATTATTCATATAGGTTAGGGAGATAAAAAAATATATAATTCCAAAATATTGGAGAATGGAGACCCATTCACCATCCCTAAAAACTATTGGAATCCATGTGCAAGGTCCGAGTCACACTAAACAAGAGAAAATTTGTTTTGAATTGTAAGCATACATTTAAAAGGGCTCAAGAAGGTCTTATAGGCCAAGTGGTCATTTTTATTATCTCTCCCTACATTTTTATTCCCTTTTAGGGTCTCTGATACCATGATATAACTTCCTAGTGCTTTCAAGTTCTCATTTTACCTTCAACAAACCATTCTTTTCATGATTGTACACATAGGCCTATGTGTGTGGTCTTAGGATTACTAGTCCTAAATAGACCTATCAACATTGACATCATTTTCATTAACTATGAAGATCATATGGAAGTCATGATATCACAAGAGAATCATTTTCATGTGAGTTCTTTTCCCTCAGACCTATATTCTTCAAACCAAGTAGGCATCTTTCACTTGACTAGGTAGGCCTGCAGTAGCTAATTTGATTGTGTAACTATATGGTTTAAAGTGACATTGTTTTGATGATCCTTTCTGATATTTATTTAACCTCTAGTGACTTTTTTCACCTTGTCTATCCATATAAACCATAACTCCACTATTATATATTGCATCTTCTTCTCAAATTTAAAATCTAACTTGAGTTACTCAAACAAACTTGTACATGGTCATTATATGTCTTTGATACATTTTAGAGTTTAGGAACTTTTATACAAGTCACTAAGTATTGAAATGGTATTTTTAATAGTGTTGATAACTTATTTGTCTTCTTTTAAACTCTGTAACTTCTTCAAGACCTTACATCCTTACAAACATACATCTTCTCTCTTGTATCTATTCAAGACATGGTTGTAGGTGATCAAGAGGTTGATGTCTTTTTGAGTCATTACCAAACTATAAATCCTCATCATTAAAATAGCTTGAATCCAATATTTTCATCTGACATGTACGGTTTTAGATCTTCTCCATGCTGACTCAAGGCTTTAAACTACTCAAATCTTGACATTCTGCCTATAGGTGACATTGGGGTGTCTTGAGCATTAGGTGTTGAACCCACACTTTCTACACTAATCTTGGACTTATCCAAGTGTAGAGACACTAAATTTTATTCACCCTTTAGGTCTTCAAAATTCCACTCTTGATACACATTTCAATACATTTCTAATGAAATGGAGACCTACAAGTCTGCAGACCTGTAGGTCTACATTTTCATATTTTAGGCCTTTTATGATATGAGTTTTGATATTATCAATTATAAGATCATTTTTTCATTTCCTTATTAAAATTTTATGAGGTCATGATCTCCATATGACTCTAATAATGCAAGACAAAACGTTTTAAAACCATTTTTTTAAGTAGCCTCATGACACAGTCTTCAAGCTAGGAACATGAATTCTACTTGGAAGACTAGTATGAAGTGACTAATCATGATTGGGAGATTTAGGTGATATTATAAGATGGTAAAAACATTTAACCATAAATTTTATGCATTTAAACCTATCAAATCCACTAAAAATTTAAGTGTAGACCTAGAGCATGTCTCATATGGAGGCTTCTCTTATAGTACCTAAGGTTCACACACGCTAACCTACTAGAGAAAAACATGAGATGGTTGTTTATGCTCATACAAACCTTATAAATACTCATCATGCTCCAAATATCTCCAAATTTCATGAACTTTGTGTAAAATCAAGCCTACGGGGTTTGCTAGGGGTTTTTAACTACCTATCTTGTTAACGATGATTCATACATCTCAACCCTTTAAACCATAAAATATTTTTATGAATCTTAAGCTCATGAGGGGTACCTTTTATGCCTAAGATAATTTTACCCAATTCTTCTATATGTTGATGAACCAATCATAAACTTTTGGATTTCTTGAGCTTGTGAATATCTCGACTGAGCTTATGACTAGTTTTTTGCATGTGTCGACTTCTCTACACCCATTCAAGCTTATTTTACATGTGAATGAATTAAATAATTTGAAAATACACTCTTTTATGCATTTTTTCCTAAAAGTGGACCCTTATGTTTATACAAGTGACTAAAAATTACTTTATTTTGAATGATTCTCTATCTTTGGATGTTGGAATACAAAGTTTTATGACTCTAACTATTCTATAACCACCTCATAACACCATAAATGTTATAAAATCTCTTGAAGTGATTTTCATTTTGAAGAGTATGTATAATTACTCAAATTTGGCTTAAAAATTGACTTAAAATACCTTGGGGTGCATTGACAAATATGGTGGAAGACTAATGTATGGTTAGATAACCTTAAGAGCATGACTAAACCTCATATGATGACTCATCACAAAGACATGACTTTGAAAAAACATGGATAATCAATATTTGCTCATGAATGACCTTTTAAGATTATACAAGTGCATGAAGAGACCAAAACCTTAAATAATGCTAAACAAGGATTTAATTGACCATTTGAAGACCATTATAAGACCAAAGTGACCACATATAAGCTTGGGAATCCCTATGAAAAGTTTTAAACCTATATGGGTTGACCCTTTTTTTGACCTAAGGTGAAAAATGGTGAACAAGAACCATTTATTGATTAGGATCTCATAAAGGGACATATGGATAAGGCAAGGATACACATTTAACAAAGCTTACTCAAAAATTCACACAATAGATTTGGGTAACAAAACCAACATGTATAAATACATATTAGATAGGTACATGTAATATTTCTACTAATATATGTGATATATATATATATATATATATATATATATATCACACAAACACACACACACATATAGATACATTAGCTCCAGTGACAAAAATAAAATTAGAAGTTCCATTACCAAATGATCATTATTTTCTTATTTCTAACTAGATTTCATGGCATACAATGATTGGCTCATTGCACTAGATACACACAGTGGATTCCATGGAATCTACATCCATGCATATATAACATTCTTTCTACCTAGAGCAACAAAACATACGACTATGTCCTTTATTCCAAAGAAGCCAAAAAACACTCAATAATGGGTTCCATGAACCCCCATTCCTTCTATTGTCTCCTCACAACCACAAATTCCTATTATACACATACAGAGCATCATAAATCCTATAGTGAAAAATATTAAACCTATACATGCTGCTTGGTTGTATCACCAATTTATTTCACTAGGTTCACAATGGGGAGATACCAATGAGCATCCTTTGGATGAGATCATAGGATAGTTTTTTAAGATGTTTCAAAAATACATTTTTTTCACAAAATTCAAAAACCCAAAAATATTTTCATCTTTTAGATGTTATATTTTTTCCTTAGCATATATGTTGTTGGTTCCATATTGGTAGATAGTATATCATATATATGTGTGTGTGTGTGTGTGTGTGTGTGTGTGTGTGTGTGTGTGTGTGTGTGTGTGTGTGTGTGTGTGTGTGTGTGTGTGTGTGTGTGTTTGTTTGATGCATCTTTTTAGTGTGATACAGGCATATCCATGCCCATGATCTATGCACTTCTGAATGTTAGGCCTTCCACTCATGTCATTCAGACATTGGGGGCATCCACTTATTTTATCATAATAAAAATAGGTTATATCATTTTATGATCATTTTCCATTATCATGTTTGAGATTATATAATTACACCTGCCTTTATCCATTTTTATATCTTTCTCAGTGTACTTGATATGTTATGTACTTAACATTTTTTACTAACACATATATCTAGGAGCTAGTATGACATTTATGCAATTCCTTGAGTGTATTGTATTTCATTGTATTACTTGTTTGATCATTTTAATATGCTCCATTGATTATGATCCCTGCCTATATTTGCCTCTTAAAAAAGTCTTTCTATGCTTTATTAACATTTGACTAAGTCACGTCCCTTCGATTGTGTGGCATTTGAATATGCCCCTTATTTGAGGTCTCCTTAAACCATTATATTTTGATTTGATTTTGAGTGATCTTATAGGTGTTCTTGATTGATTTTTGAGCTTTTACTATTATTATATAGACATTACCATGATTCACATCATGCATCTTAGGATTTGATGTGATAACATACTATGCACCTAATTACTATATATACTTAAACATACTACTCCTATAATTTACATGATACCTTATCCTTTTGAGGTAAGGTGATTACCAGTATCTACTTCCCCTCACCTCAAAATGTGGGGCATAGTAGTGGGTTCATGTCATAGTATCATGGATTTCACACTTTCATAGTTTTAAATTTAAGTGGGGGCATGCCACGAAGGCATGGATTTCACACTTATTCAATACTCAATATTTTTAGATTATAGTGGGGGCATGTTATGGAAACATGTTATTCATACCTATACTAGTTTTTAGTTTTATATTTTAGTGGGGTATGTCATGGGAACATGTCTTCTACATTTAATTTTTTTTAATTATGCAAATTGCATAGCTATATGTTTTAGATACATATTTATGGTAGAATTATATACATTAGTACTATTTTTGTACCCAGGTTTCAATTTGAGACATATATCAAGTGCATATTCCATGAAAAAATAACACCTTAAATTTTAAAATCAAATCAAATTCATATTTCAAAATACTTCTATAGACTTTAGATCACTAGGTTAGACTGTTACAGATTGTTATTGAGCTAATATACTGCATTAGTTAGTTTAGGTATGGCTGAGGTGATTAAATCATTCAACATTGCCAAGTTTATATGTTTTAATTGATTACATCATCTAAAATCCCTATATTTATAGTGTGGGTTGACTTAGATCAATTCATGCTCACCAGGTTATAAATATGATTGGGTTGCACGATTAATATAATCTCAACTATCAAGTGGAAAATCACCTTTTATCCATGGTTGGGGGAAATTTTGACCTTTAACCTCTCTATATACACACTTTTATGTTTTAAATTTATCATAATATTAGTTTTAAAGATTCATAATTAATAATATTTTCAAATTGGATTTACAAAAGTCAAGGTAGTTACATTGATGCGCACGTATACTCCTAAACCTTTCTCTTTCTATTTCAATAATTTTAGTGATTTTAATTTCAAATTATATGCACTAATTATATATTATAACATTCTCTTGGTTTTAGGTTAGTCACTATTAAATCACTCAAGTTTGGATTATATAAAGGCAAGGTGTGTTATACACACCTAGGTACACATTTCCTTTTCTTTTAAACTAGAAATTTCATTACTAGATTAAATGGGTGGAAATGCATACATTAAAACTAAATTATATAACACCTCAATCTTGTATACTTGAAAAGTACTTCTCATGGCTTACCATTTAGTTTTTAATACCTTCCTACTGCTGAAAGGATTACTACACTATCCCTTGTGCCTATTGCTTATTTCTTAGTCTAGCCACGTGGTATTTTAATGACCAAGGCTTTTATAAAACTCAAAATGATTTAAACCTAATTATTATCATCCTCCATAAGTTTGGACAAGTAATTATTTTTTAACTTCCCACACACTTATATCCCAGTCAGACACCTACATCGACACAAGTGTTCTATGCCAACACAAATGTATAGTGTCCTTAAGTCATCAAATTTGAAATTGTAACATGTCCTTATGGTCATCCTAAATGATTTAATGCAAGATATTTCTTGATAGGATTGGTATAAATAAATGATTAATATTCATTTATTCCTCACCTAACACATTGATAATAATTCATAAGATAACTTACCAAAGACACTCAATCAAGAATTCAAGTGAGAAAAACTTCCCCATTCTCTCCTATTTCAATATCAATCATAGGGAAAAACCATCTATAGGTATGAATTGGAGAACTCCATGATCCATACTTGACAAGTTACAATCTAGGTCACTCTATGTACTTGATTATTACACATTGCATCCTTATGCACACACAAGCCAAAATGTAGGGGATAACTACATAAGTGAGGCCTTATTCAGAGTATTGGCTATGTAGGTGGAACCCATTAATAGAGGGGTCCTTGGGGAAACTTGAGACCATGTGATAACTAACCCATTTCCCCCACATTTACTCCAAGGGTGAGGAAACTAGGGTTTGATCATTTAACAAAGTGAAAGCATGAGCACAAGATTCAAAGACATCGATGGAAAGGAGATAAAAAACCTAAAAAATCAAAACTTATAAAACCAAAAAATCACAACTAATAAATCTAGAAAAGAGTCTATATTTTTAGAGGGACATTAACATGCAAAAGAGAACACTATCATCAATGTAAGTGTCTAGATCTACCATAAGTATCTAAAGAAGAAAAATAGTCAAAATACTAAATGAATGGAACAAAAAACTAGGTTATAGGACTGAGAGGGATCTAGTAATTATTAAATGTCTAGAATAGAACACCAAATAATATATGCTCTCTGTTATACCTTAATTATGTATATGTAAAATCATTGCTATATTTATTACACGCTAAAATTATTAGAGTATATTATTATCATGTTTACTAGGTTATAGATAATTTTTCATCTTTTATTAGTTTTATCTTTTGTGTGGATATATCCCACATTGGTTAGTTCATGTTGTTTCTTATTTTTCATTGCCTACTTATGCAAGGTCTCTCCATTGTACTTGCATGTCTTATTTTGAATATCATATGATTAGCCTTGTATTTGCATTTCATCCTTGTAGCCTTTTATGATGCTTATATTATGAATGATTTAAATTCTTGGGTTCTTGGAATGATCTTATTTTGATTCCTTATATGGTACCAAAGCCTTAAACAATTACAACCATTGAGTTATTTATTGATTTAACCTTGTAGGGTTTTACAAGTGTAATTTTAATGTTTGGTTAAGGGGATGAGATGCCTGAATCAATTAAATAAATATGAAATAATTAAGTACTATTTTTTAATGATTTTGACCTTGTTTTAATTTCTAAAAATAATAATAAATAGGCATAAATAATGACTTAGCTAAAAATTGACTATCACCGTTGATTTGTGTTATGAAAGTTGAGATCTAGGTAGTAGTGTGTGTTGTCAATAGGATTAAGGTATTTATTTGTTCACTAGATAGTAACACCCAATATGGACACTAACATCATCTGTGTGTAGTGTCCTCAATGTGGGGCTAATTTCCCCTTTGTAGGATTATTCTTATTTTTGGGGAGTACTTGTGCATGTATCTGTATGTCTTGTTCCTACATGAACAAAACTTGGATCTCTATATTATACCTAGAAAACTTGATTTGATGTGCAAACCATAATCTCCTTTCAAGTATGGCACGAGATATAATTTTTTTTATGTTATTAGGATGGACTAGACATACTAAACACCCTGTTGTGTATAGAGTTGCCTACATACTAATACTTTGAAGAGGGATTAATCTTGATGTATTTCTCCCACTTAGTACTTGATGCATGTGAAAGTGAATGATAGAATGAGAGTGGACTTAAATTCCTTGAATGTGCTTTAGAATTGAAATACTTGAAAATTGGGCTTAGGGTTATTGTAGATGGTAGTATTCATAAAATAAGGAAGAATAGGGATCAAAATACCTTGATTTTGCACAAATTTGTCTTTAGTTTGAATAAATTTTGCATCTATTTTCCATATAGTGAATAAAGGTGGATTAGACTTATATTTATAGAGTTCTATTACTTGTTCAAAAAATAAAATGAGCTTAGGCTAACCTTAGGAGGGGCACACATTTGAAAAATTATCCTTTGGGAAGAAATAGGGCTAAGGATAGTAGCACCCAATTGGGGACACTAGCACCATGTTGTTATAGTATCTGTTAAGCACGTGATATAATGAGAGGGGGGAGTGAATCAATATATCATATATCTTATAAAACTTTCCCTCAATCAACTTCCACTTAACCAAACATTCAAGATATGCAATAAAACTAAAACAATAAACACCACACAAGATAGAGAGAGACACCAAGTTTAACGTGGAAACCTAATGTGGGAAAAACCACAAAGAATAATCTCAAGTAAATGAATGATCACCAACTCAAACAATAATATTCACAAGCACCAACTTGTAGGAGCACCAACCCCTTTACTGAGCATCAACACAACAACTTTTCATGAGCACTAACCCACAGGAGCACCAACCCCTTTGCTGAGCACCAACACAGCAACAATTCATGATCACCAACCCATAGGAGCACCAAAACCTTTACTGAGCACCAACACAATAATAATTCATGAGCACCAACCCATAAGAGCACCAACCCCTTTGCTGAGCACCAACATAACAACAATTCATGAGCACCAACCCACAGGAGCACCAACCCCTTTGTGTATACCACACAACTATCTCTCAATGTTGTTATCTCAACAAATGATAGTTCATTACAATATCACTTTCCTCTCTCGCCTTTGCTCTTCTAAGCTATATATAACAAATACAAATCATACTCATCTCTCCCATTGCTCTTTTAAGCTAGACATTACAATATCAAATCAAAATCTATCTCACACTTTACAAATGGCTTCTCAAGCCTTTATTTATAGCTTTCCAAATGACCTTTGGCCTTCCCCCTTTGTGACCCTTCAATCCTAATGGAAAATGGTGCCAAACTTGTATGACCCTTCATGAGAAAAAGCATCCTTCCCTCTTTTGTCTTTACCTTGGTGACTTTTCATATTCCTCAAAGTGTCCCTTCATGAGAAATTGCACCCTTCATCTTTTGTCTTCACTTGGTGACTCTTGGAATTCCCCAAGATGAGAAAATTCATCCCATTCTTCTTTTGTCTTTACCCCATGACTCTTTGACTTCTCCATGGGCCCTTCTTTTGTCTTATATGCAACCAAAAATATATTCGTTAATATTAAATAAATATTAACACACATTAGCCAAGATATAAATATTAAAAACATCATTAAATGCAATGGGGCCTTTATCACCAATAATGCTAGACCTTTGACATCAATGACAATATTTCCAACAATCTCCCCCTTTGTCATTGATGGCAACCTCAATCCTAAAACTGTCACATCCTGTCACCTGCACATACTATCATCTGAAAACATACATTAGCTCCCCATTACTATAAAAACCTATACCTATTCTCTTTACCTATTTCTACACCTGTACATGTACCTTTTATTCTTTCTTTTTGACATAAATGGTAAAGGGCCTACTTGGAGCTAACACTTAGCTCTCCCTGAACTGATGCTGAACCTCAATGGTAGGAAGTAATAGAAATTACTCCCAACTCCTCTTGCAGATCTTTGAATGTGTCCTTTTATCATGCCTTTGAGAAGATATCTGATAATACATATAAATTTTTGCTTGTCCTTTGAGCATCTACAATCAACTCATTTGAATCTTTTCTTCTAATCTCACAACCTTCTTTTTTGGCTATCCTAGCAGTGGTTTTATCTTCAAATTTCACTATGCCACCATTGATCTTGTTTAGAGTTATGAACTTACTCTTATCTCCTATCATATGCCTCAAACATCCACTATCAATGAACCATGGCTGATCTTCTTTTCTTGCATGCAAAGTTGTCTGTACCAACATAGAATCTTCAGGTTGTTTCTTCTACCATGAACATGTCTGAACCTTCTTCTTGATGAATGGAACCTTAAAACTTTGGTCCTTATTGATTGATTCTACATTAGTTTCCTTTTCCTTATTTTTGAAACTATTAGCTCTTTCTCAACATTCTAATTTCTAATGACCATATCCATTTGAATCATTTTGAAAATTTTAAACACTGCATATGCAAGAAACATTCTAATAGCCTCTAACCTTAACACTGGTGCAAAATTTTCTTCAAAAATCTATTCCCTCAAATGATATACAAAATAATCTATCAACTCACCTTCTTGTCATGCAACATAGCCAAGACCCAATAACATCCACCATGCTTCAATTTTTCTTAAAAGTGTCTCCTTGAAGCCTAGAAGAGACACCCCACACAAAAGGGTCCTAGAAATAAATTTCAGTAGATTCCCACATCTCCTCTATTTATTCCTTGATCTTTTTGTGTTTTTCTCTTAGAATCCATTTAAGCATGTCTAACTTATTTTACTTACTAACCTTAACATTTATGATGTTTTCATCTTCTCAAATTTTTCAACTATCTTATCTTGACAAGGCTCATGCTCAAATGTCACAAGAGATTTTTCACAGTCTTACCTATCTGATTCTTTATTTACTATATCAAGTAATTTATTCTCACTCTTAAACTCAACCTGATCAACCTTTACTATTTTAGGTCTCCAAACCTGAATTTGGCTCTTCTCATATTTTTTAGGGGCTTTATATCCTTTGACATACCTTGAATGTCTCTTTACTTTATTTGGACATAATTTAGCAATATGGCCAACCTTATGACAACAAAAGTAAAAAACATTTCTCATACCTTGTTTTGAATGTGATTGAGATCTCCCTTTGATTGATTACTTCTCCTCATATAGTCTCTTGCCCTATGACCAACATGATGACAAATAAAATAATGGCCATGAAAAGAATTTGAAAACTTAAAAGCATTGGGCTGCCTGATCGGCTTCTTTAATTTGCCTTCTTGCATCTTTCTTTCCTTGGACTAATATTTCATGATATTTCTCAACCTTGATTATAAGCTTCTCATGATTATCCTTTAAATAACCTAACTCAACCTTCAACTGATTACACTCTTCTTCTCTTGATTTCAAACTTGAATTTTCAACCTCTAATTGATTCTTAAGATCCTGAATAAATATCTTATTTTCTTTTACTTCTATAGCCAACTTAGAATCCAAGATACACACCTATTCTTTAAGAACCTCAACCATAGATTTTAACTCTTGATTCTCCTTCTTTAGCTGCTTGGCTATCTTGTGCTTTTCCTTGATCTACCTTCAAGCTGTTAAACCCTTTATGAAGGAACTTATTCTGATACCAATTTTTAAGCATGGGATATACTGAGAGGGGGGGTGAATCAATATATCATATATCTTATAAAACTTTCCCTTAATCAAATTCCACTTAACCAAACATTCAAGATATGCAATAAAACTAAAACAATAAACACCACATGAGATAGAGAGAGACACCAGATTTAATGTGGAAACCCAATGTGGGAAAAACCATGGATAACAATCTCAAGTATATGAATGAGAACCAACTCAAAAAATAATATTCGCAAGCACCAACTTGTAGGAGCACCAACCCCTTTGTTGAGCACCAACACAAAAACTATTCATGAGCACCAACCCACAGGAGCACCAACCCCTTTGCTGAGCACCAACACAACAACAATTCATGAGCACCAACCCACAGGAGTACCAACCCCTTTGATGAGCACCAACATAGAAAAAATTCATTAGCACCAAACCATAAGAGCACCAACCCATAGGAGCACCAACCCCTTTGTGTATACCACACAACTATCTCTCAATGTTGCTATCTCAACAAATAATAGTTCATTATAATATCTCTTTACTCTCTCACATTTTCTCTTCTAAGCTAGATATAACAAATACAAATCATACTCATCTCTCCCATTGCTCTTCTAAGCTAGATATTGCAATGTCAAATCAAACTCTATCTCACACATTACAAATGGCTTCTCAAGCCTTTATTTATAGCTTTCCAAATGACCTTTGGCCTTCCCCCTTTGTGACCCTTCAATCCTCATGGAAAATGGTGCCAAATTTGTATTACCCTTCATATCCTTGCCTTTGAAAATTCATGTGGTGACCCTTCATGAGCAAAAGCATCCTTCCCTCTTTTGTCTTTACCTTGGTGACTTTTCGTATTCCTCAAAGTGTCCCTTCATGATAAATTTCACCCTTCCTCTTTTTTTTTCACTTAGTGACTCTTGGAATTCCCCAAGATGACTCTTCATGGGAAAATGCATCCCATTCTTCTTTTGTCTTTACCCCATGACTCTTTTACTTCTCCATGGGCCCTTTTTTTGTCGTATATGCAACCAAAAATATATTCATTAATATTAAATAAATATTAACACACATTAGCCAAGATATAACTATTAAAAACATCATTAAATGCAATGGGGCCTTTATCACCAATAATGCTAGACCTTTGACATCAATGAAAATATTTCCAATAGTGTCCCAAATGTGGCACTAATGTCCTATTCATAGATTGCTAAGTAATTTGGATTGGGGTCTGAGATGATGATTTTAGGACTATGTTATGACTGGTTATAGGTGATTGTGGTCTACTAAATGACTAGAAAAATAAGTCTAATGCTCAAGGATAGGTATATGGATATCTTAGGTATATAATTAACTCAAGTGACACTCTTAAAATCTAATTACCACTTTTATGTGATTACATTTTGCCTGCGCCCCTGCCCCCTGCGCCCCCCGGCCTTTATGCTAGTAATGCAACAAAGCAAAATGACTAGTATAAAGGAAAAAAAAATATACCTAGATGTACCTTAGAAATGAAGCTCATGTAGTTGAGTTTATGTGAATTTTGGTTTGTGTATGTGGAATATGATCCAAATAAATGTCTTGTAATAAAACATACAAAAATCAATCCTTACTTAAGAGATGATCAAAAGCAAATGAATATGCATAAATGAAATAACTAAGTAAAGATGAGTAAAGAGAGAGGAAAGGAAAAAATACACTTAATAAGGTATACAAACCAATTCATTATTAAGAAGTGTTATCATTGATGTCAAGGTACATCTGGTGAAGATGCATGGTGAGTGGTCTATGAGATATGAACCATGTGAAAAGAGAAATTTTGAAGGCAACCTAA
This sequence comes from Torreya grandis, assembly GCA_037957365.1. Taxonomy (NCBI): domain Eukaryota; kingdom Viridiplantae; phylum Streptophyta; class Pinopsida; order Cupressales; family Taxaceae; genus Torreya; species Torreya grandis. Next base: position 6,927,876 of record JARHVA010000140.1, read on the forward strand.
TGTATATATATTGAGAGAGAATTTTAAGGAAATATAATTATTCTTCTGAGGTTGATGTCAAGATTTAGGTCAAGGTAAACATGTTTTGAGTATGAGTCCTTGAGTACAAGGTGTCTTGAGAAACCTAGTCACAAAAAGCATAGTCATATCATGAGCATGTGCATGATGAGAATGAATAGGTATTTACATAGGTATTAAATTGTTTTGGGAGAATTTAAGGCATGTGAGAAAGGTCTATAAGTATCAAATTGTGTTTTAAGATCAATTTACAAGCTCCAAATGCTTGAGAAGCCTAGTCATGGCACTAGTCATAGCTTATAAAGACCTAGTGAAAAGGTTTGAGCATGATGGCTTGGTGAGATGGATCCATAGAGGTGTAATAATATGTATGAGGTTTTTTGAGTATGAATATGAGGCATTAAATCACTCATGAGAGTCTCAGAGTGAGCTTAAAAGGGTGGGACCTATAGACTTAGCATGCAACTAGACTAGTTATAGACCCTACCTAACCTAATAAGGTGTCATGAGGCATTATATATGCATATGAAGAATGTATGGTGTTGGTTGATCATGGTAATATATTTTATGACATGTATATGATGTGTTTATATCTTGGAAAATGGATAGAAGGTCAGTTTCAAAGCCTAATATGACTTGTAGGTTAAGGCCTAGAGAGCAAAGAGAGAGAGAGCATGGCCTAATGGGGTATGAGGTTCTATTTCCAAGGATAAAATGGAAACATGAGAATTTATAAAAGTGTGTCATGTTTATTCAAGTATTTTGACCAAGTTTTAGGTCAAAATTTTAAGATTAAGGCAAGAAAAAGTGTTTTAAGGTTTCTCATGTGCACAAAATGAAGGGTTCTCAACCTAAGAAGAACTTTCAAGTGTTCATTGGAATCTGTAACCTATACATGGTAACTTAATATATTAATGGTATATGTGTAGGAGTACTATATACAATTTCTAAGCATTGGTTTTTGGAATGAGGGGCTAATATTTATGAATGATTATTAAGATTGGAAGATGGTTTAAACCCTCAAAGAACCCTAATAATGACTTGATATGAAAGAAGTTGTTATAAAGTGATAATAATAGATCTATATGACTATAAAAACTATTGGATCATATATAAAACTCTCCAAAGAACCTCTAGGTGTGATTTGTTTATCAAGTGAGTGAGTGGATCCTATAGGAAAGGCCTTGTTTCTCCAATATTTTCTATAAAAGTTAGATTTGACCAAGTTAAAATTGATAAATGGATGGATAAAAAATATTTATAATTTTATTTTATTTCCATGGTGTTTTATGATCAATATCTATCCCTCATATGTGCTAAACCAGTCATCCAAGTTGACAAGTCACTAACAGGCCTAAATGTGTAGACAATGAGAAAACCAGGCAAAAGTGAGGAGTTGATTAGGGATGTGATATCATGGATTAGGGATGAATCCAAAAATTTTTAGAAAATTTTCAAGACCTTTAAGACATTTTAATTTTAGATATAATTTTTTGAGGTTAGTGAACATGATGAAAATGTTGCTCTTGAGTTGACCTGTCTAGTGCAGATGAGAGAATGAAGTTGTAAGGTTATGAGATTGGTATGTGAGACTAATATGGACATGTGAAAATGATATATTTATATTTTATAATTATATAATTATCTCATAATATCATTAAAATTCATTTAAATTATATTAAATTGGTTATATAAGTGTTGAAGGTCATTTTCACCATGATTGTGCTTCAAGGCAAACTAATAGTTCTAGGTAAGTAAGTTGCAGTGATGAGTTTAAGAATATATTCCATGAGTTGATGAATTTAATGTAAAAATGTTGTTTTTTATGACTTTAATTACCTATCCATTATTTTTATAATCTTATAAGTTAGTGTGAGAGCTTTAAACATTGAAGCTAAAATGGCTTATCTGGCAGAGTAAGGTCTGTGAGAGAGAAGATCAACAAATTGGTCTTCAAGACCAATAATTGACATTAGATATTATTATATTTGTGTTTAAGGTTGATATAAATATTTTTTAAGATCATATTAATTCATTTTAAGTCCTTGAGTGTGTTACTTTAGGTTTCATAATTTCAAGTTTTTATGACTGTGTTTTGAGGCTAGTTGGTAGTTCTGAGTGAGCTATCTGCAAAGAAGAGTTTGAGTTCTTTTGCCCTGAGTTGTGAAACATAAATCACATGGTCATAACACTAAGGTAATTTATATTTTTTATATGTTATTTTTTTCCATGTTTTTTTTCAAAATTATGTTGATGCTTCAGTTGTTCAAGATAGATTTTTTGGGTATACACAGGCCAAATTGTGAACAGTGCTAATGGTGTGCTTCATATGGTGGTTGAAGATAAAAAGTGTTATGAATCCTATATGAAATTATAATGGGTTTATTTATTTAAATATTATATGTTCCATCCATATTAATTTTTTAAAAATGCTCTAGGGAAGGCAAAGTGTAACGTGTTCTAAATAGACCTAATAGGATTAGGTCTCCATGAGACCTAAAGGTGAGATAAGGCCTAATTGAGGTAGGTCAGACATAAAGGGAATAAAAAAATGTTTTATAAATTTATATGAGATGTAATTATATCCATTTAATTTCTAAAATAATGGGGTAAGAGTGTTTTCCCAACTAATAAGGATATGAACAAGAAATTTGTATAAATACTAGACAATTTTAGGCCTATTTATGTGTGTAGAGAGTAAGTGAATAAAATAACATATTTTAGAGTATAATAAGGTATTTTATACCATAATATGAGTGTATAATATCTATTATTAATTTTTTAAAAAGGTAATATGCATGAAAACCAAGGTCATATGACCTAATCAAGTCAAAAATAGGACTAGTTGAGCGAAGAAGCCTATAAGGCAATTTGAGACGGATAGAAGAGAGAGAAGATATGAACAAAGAGATGATCATATGCTGTATGAGAAAAAAAATGTTTTAAATTTTATCAAGGGTTTAGGTGGATAATTTTTTTCAAGTCATCTAGGGGGTTAGTGCCTCCTTGTAAGTGGGTATTTGCTAAAGCCGAGTTGAGTTGGTGCTTAGCTAGTTGAGGTTGGTGCTCCATGTGAAGTTGGTGATTCAATAAAGTTAGTGTTTGTTTTATAGGAATATATTACATTTTTATATATAATTTAATTTTAATTCCCTTGAGGTTTTGCCACATATAATTCATGTTATTTTATGTTTTTATGTTTCATGCATATGTGAATGGTTACTTAGTCATTATTTGATCTACATGATTGAGTGAATGTTCATGAATGATTGAGTAGAATTGATAAGATTTTTTTTGAATATTTATTCAAACACCTCTCATTAATTTTTATTACAAAATTTTGTATCAGATCCTAGTCCTTTAAATTAGGTGTAAAATCATAAATGAGATCCTATAAGTAAGGATGGCTAGTCAACAAGCTCAACGTGGTTTCTATACCAGTAAGACTATGTTATTAAATGGATATAATAGTGAATTTTATAATGTTAATATGAATATATATTTAATGTATTAAGGTCATGATGTTTGGAAATTAGTTATGGATGGATATAGTGATCCTCCTATTCCATCGATTGATGCAACAAGTAAGAAGGCTAGTGAAAACAACTCCAAGGCAATGAATACCATTATTTGTGGCCTATCAGAAGAAAATATTATGAAGGTGATGCATTGTGAATCAGAAAAATATATAATGGAAAAATTAAATACCATATATGAAGGAAACACCAAGGTGAAGATGACTAAGTTATAGACCCATCGGAGACAGTTTAAAATTTTGAAGATGAGTGAAGATGAACCATTGCATCCTACATGTTGAAGGTTGATGAATTTGTCAATGTCATTATAGGATTGGGAGAAGAAGTAAAAGAGTATATAGTTCTAAAAAAATTAATAAGATCACTAAATCCTAAGTTTAATTCTAAGGTATCTATAGTGGAAGAGATACAAGGTTTAGACAAGCTTGAAATGGATGGGATTCATGGCATCTTGACTACCTATGAGATGAGAACAAATGAAAGAAGACCTCCCAAGAAGGAAAAAACTTTAAAAGTTAAAAATAATTCAAAAGTAAAGAAGGTTAAGGATGAGGAATATTTAGATGTTGATGATGATAAACTGATATCCATGTTTGTAAGGAAGTTGAGGTTTGGATCTGGTAAGTACAAGGGTAAGTTACCCTTCAAATGCGGCAAGATTGGTCACTTTGCATCTAAGTGTCCTAAAAAGGGAAAGATTGAGCATGATGAAGAACATTATGAACATCATAGAGATGAAAAGAAGGCCTATAAGCTATAAAAAACAATAAGGAGTTTCCAAAGTATGAAGGTAGGAAAGAAACATTCAAGAATAAGATAAGATTCTATACTAAAAAAGATAAATCTTATGATTTAAGTGACTCAAGTGAATATGATAGTGATGATGGTAGTAATGAAATTGAACATGAAAATAATGATACATCATTCATGGCCATAAAATATGACAATGAGGGTTTCTCAAATGGGAAAGGCCATATGTTTAATTTAGAATCAAATGAAGAATAATTAAAGTGAATCTTGAGGTAGAATTGGTAAGTGCCCTAGAGGAGTTGAAATTCCAAATAAAAAAGAATAAAAAACTAAGATCATTAGTTAAATAATATGAGGAGAAGGTTGGATTGTTTGAGGAGAAATTGAGTTACACTTTCAAGGAGTATGATGAGATCATCAATCAAATAGAAACATATATGGAGATAGTCAATACAAGCCTAAAGGCTAAAAAGGAAGAGTGCATCAGGTATGAAACTTAAAGAAACTCCTTGCAAGCTAAGTTGAATCAATCATATATCAAGGTGAATACCTTTGTAAAGTTTGAAAAGAGCATTGAGGTTTTAGGTGACATCCTGAGTAGCCAAAAGTTTGCAAGTGATAAGATAGGCCTTGGTTTCAAAGAAGAACAAAAAGAGGAAACTCAAGTAAAGGATAAGGCTGTTCAAGACAAGAAGGTCAACATGAACAAACTTATCAAATATCCTAGTGATATGAAGTATACTTGGTCATTTAATGGTTAATATTTTGTATGTAGTTAGTTTGGTCATAGAGCAAGAGAGTGTAGAAGACCATCCAAGAATGAGTACTCATGGGACAATGGAAGGAGTAATAGTTCAAATTAGTAAAATGGTATGTATAATGTGGTTTTCTAAAATTTTCATGATGTAGGACACATTTCAAGATTATGTCCTAACAAAGTTAGAAGATCATCAAGTCAAAATAAGAGGTTTGAAGGCCTTATAGTACAAGAAAAAATGCAAGTGAATGTATGGAAACCAAAGTTAGTGAAGATGAGTCATGATAAATCTACAAGATAAATTATACTATTTAATATGATAGAGAATGATTAAAATATAAAATCAAGTCAGGAATTCCTATTGTCAGCCCACATTGATGATCAAATGGTTGATGAAGAGATCAAGCCTATATTATAAATTAAGCCTAAAAGGATAGTGAAGGATATTTAGTCTTGTGAGAGCATGTATATTTGGGAATATATTTAACTTATGATGTTTTAGTTCTCTATGGAAATAGGAAACTCCACTAAGCTTCTTGGAGACACTATTTAGTTAGTAGAGGCATGGTGGATGCCTAGTTTGAGGGGGAGCTATTCAGGTTGTTGATTGAGTTTGATCCATGTTGAAGTGGTATTATAATCTAATTTCATGTTGAAGGAGGTATGAATAGAGTAAGGTGGATCATGTTGCCTTAAAGATTCATATTCTATGTATTGAACTCTTGTTACAAATAAGGCATGATTCCAGATGATAATTGTGGAAAACCTTTATCGTTAATGTCAAAGGGGGAGAAAGTCCAAGAAGGGATATTGAATAGACTAGGGGAGATGAGAGTGATCATATTGAAGAATTTTTTTCCATCAATGACAAAGGGGGAGTTTGTTAAGAAGTGTTGTCACTGATGTCAAGGTTGATGTCATTGATGTCAAGGCACATCTGGTGAAGATGCATGGTGAGTAGTTTGTGAGATATGAACCATGTGATGGGATAATTTGAAGGAAACATAATGCATATCTATTAAGAGATAATTTTAAGGCAAAAAAATCATTATTCTAAGGTTGATGCCAAGATTCAGGTCAAAACAAGCATGTTTTGAGTACTAGTCCTTGAGTATAAGGTGTCTTAAGAAACCTAATCATAATAAGCATAGTCATATCATGAGCATGTGCATGATGAGCATGAAGAGGTAAGTAAAAATTATGAAATTGTTTGGGGAGAATGTAAGGGATGTGAGTAAGGTGTATAATAATTAAAGTGTGTTTCAAGATCAATTATCAAGCTCCAAATTCTTGAAAAGCCTAGTCATGGAACTAGTCATAGCTTGTAAAGACCTAGTGAGAAGGTTTGAGCATGGTATTCTAGTGAGATGGATCCAAAAAGGCATAATAATATATATTAATTTATTTTAGAATACATATGAGGTAGTGGAACACTCATGAGAGTCTTAAATTAGAGTAGGACCTACATACCTAACATGCAACTAGACTAGTTCTAGACCCTGCCTGACCTAATGAGGTGTTATGAGGTATTTTCAAGGAATATGAAGAATGAATGGTAGTGGTTTATAATTTCAAGAGGTTTTATGACATGTATATGAGGTTTTCAAATCTTGGATAGTGGCTAAAATTTTAGTTTCAAGGTATAATTTGATTTGTAGGTCAAGGCATAGAGAACAAATAGAGAAAGCACGTACTAATGGGGTATGAGGTTTTGTTTCCAAGGATAAAATAGACATGTGAGAATTGAAAGAAGTGTTTCATGTTTTTTTAAGCATGTTGACCAAGTTTTATGTAAAATTTTTAATGTTAAGGCAAGAAAAAGTGTTTTGAGGTCTTTCATGTGTGCATAATGAAGGGTTCTCAACCCAAAAAGAACTTTCAAGTGTTAATTGGCATGTGTAACCTCTACATTGGAACCTAATATATTCATGGAATATGGGGAAGGGTCCTAGCTCAAATTTACAATCATTGATTTCTATAATGAGGGGATAAGCTTTATGAATGATCGTTAAGACTAGAAGATGATTTAAACCCTCAAATAACCTTAATTGTGACCTAATATGAAACAATTTGTTCTAAAGTGCTTAAAATGGATTGGTATAACTATAAAAAATATTGCATAATCTATAAAACTCTACCAAGCACCTATATGTGTGATTTTTTTTTAGGTGAGTGAGTGTAACCTACTGGAAAGGCCTTTTTTCTTTGAGATTTGCTATAGCAATTAGATTTGACCAAGTAAAACTTGATAAATGGATGGAGGACAAAAATTGAGACTTTTATTTGATGTATATGGTTGTTTATGATCAGGTTTTATCCTTAAAATTTTATAAACTGATCATAAAAATTGACCAGTTACTAACATGAAGGTTATATATAAGTTTTGGAGGTCAGTGAACATGAAAAAAATGTTTCTCATAAGTTGACTTGTCTAGTGTAGATGAGATAGTGAAGCTGTATGGTTATAAGATTGGTTTGAAAGACCATTATGGAAATATGACCATGATGTATTTATATATAATAATTGTTTAATGATCTCATAATATAATTTAAATGCATTGAGAGGCTCTAAAATTGGTCATATAGGTGTTGAAGGTCATTTTCACCATGATTATGATTCAAAGTAAACTCGCAGTTCTGGGTAAGCAAGTTGCAATGATTAGTTTGAGACTCTATTATATGATTTGTTGCATTTAATTAAAATAATTTAAAAAAAAATTAAATTACCTATACATTCTTTTTATAATCTTAGAATTTAGTGTGAAAGGTTGAAACATTGAAGCCAAAATGGCTTGTCTAGCAGAGTAAGGTCTATGAGAGAGAAGATCAATAAATTGGTCTGTAAGACTAATAATTGACATTAAAGATTATGATATTTGTGTTTAAATTTGTTCTAAGGATGTTTTATGATAATATTAATTCATTTTAAGTCCTTTATTGTGTTCTTTTAGGTGTCAAAATTTCAAGTTTCCATGACTGTGTTTTGAGGCTAGTTGGTAGTTCTGAGTGAGCTATTTGCAGAGAAGAGTTTGAGTTATTTTGAAATAAATTGTGAATTATAAATCACATGGTGATGAAAATAGTGTCATTTATATTCTGTATGTGTGTTTTTTTTCCATGTTTGTTTGGAAAAATTATGTTTACGCTTTAGTTATTCAAGATAGATTTTATGGGTATGCACAAGCCTAATTGTGAACAGTGCTAATGTGTGCTTCATGTGGTGGTTGAAGATAAAAATTGTTATGAATCCTATATGAAATTATAAATGGTATATTTTAGTGACATATGACATGTTCCTATCATATTAAGTGTTTGAAAGTGCTCCAATGAAGGCAAAGTGTAAAATGTTCTAAATAGACCTAATAAGATTAGGTCTCCATGAGACCGAAAGGTGGGATAAGGCCTAATTGAGGTAGGTAAGACTTGGAGGGAATAAAATAAAGTTTTATACATGTATATGAGATTTAATAAGAACAATTTCATGTCTATCCTTATAGGGTAAGGGTATTTGTCTATTTATGTGTGTAGAGAGTAAACAAATAGAATAAAACATTATAGAGAATAAGAAGATATTTTAGAAAATAATATGAGTGTATAGGATATATGATGAAGGTGTGAAAAAGGTAATGTGAATGAAAATTAAGGTCATATGACCTAATCAAGTCATAAATAGGACTATTTGAGTGAAGAAGCCTAGAAGGCAGTTTGAGAAGGATAGACGAGAGAGAAGATATGAATAAAGAGATCATAATATGTTTTATGAGAAACAAAGTTTTATAAAGATGATCAAGGGTTTTAGGTGGTTGAGTTGGTGTTGAGTCATCTAGGGGGTTGGTGCTTCCTTGCAAGTGGGTGCTTGCTAAAGCTTAGCTGAGTTGGTGCTTAGCTAGTTGGGGTCGGTGCTGTATGTGAAGTTGGTGCTTCACTAAAGTTTGTGTTTGTATTATAAGAATATAGTCCATTTGAATATATCAGTGGGTTTTCATCCCCTTGAAGGTTTACCAAATATAAATTGTGTTATATTTTATTCTTATGTTTCATGTATATGTGAATGGTTACTTAGTCATTATTTAATCTACATGCTTGAATGGATGTTCATGAATGCTTAAGTGGAATTGATAATATTTTTTTTGAAGACTAATTCACCCCCTTTCAATAATTTTTATTCCAACATGCATGAACTTGGTGACAACCTATATGTGTGAGTATGCATAGTTATTATATCATTGAATAGCTTGAACTGAGCTGGTGGCTTGTTCAATCCTCATATAGATGGCTCAAGAACTCAATCTAGTTTTGACTCCATCATTGCCCACCCCAACTCAGTGGATCCTAATCTCTATGAATAACTTGGATAAGATTATAAGTGTGTCTACCCTTATTATGTAGGTGACTCAAGAACTCAAGTAGGCCATGAATCCATCATTTCCCCTTGTGTGAAATTGATGCATCTATAATTATACTATGTAAAGTGATAAAAGTAATTAACTAAGTAAATTTAACTATGTATTCAACTTCATAGTCATTTAAGTATATTAGGTAGCTCTAGTCCACTTAGGAATGTCAACCATTCTAGATGGAGTAAGGCATGAATCTGGTGACCACCTGTAATATGATATCAAGTGTATACAATATAGAGAATGACATGGAGTTTTCCATTCCATATGATCAACCTATTTGAAACTAAGTATATGGAAAATATGTGCCATGTATATGCCCCCAATCTAGTATCTAAGTATACTAAATTTGAATCAAGTATGTAATATTTGAACCTATGTAACTGATATGAATGTATGAGTTATCATGCCACACATGATGCACCCAAATTTGAGTAACTAGTATGAATAAGAACTGGAATGAATGAATCTGAGCAAAATCTAAACATAATTTCCAAACTTGTGAATGTATTTGTGTAAATATGTACTACAATTGGTGTATTGATCTAAATGATCTAGACTATATTGAAGCTAGGGATATTATATATTATTGCCCTATAGTGGATAGTAGCACCTTATGGTAGTAGTGTCCCATATAGGCACTAATGACTGACTGGTCTAATTTTTGAGTGATTTGGACTTAATTCTAAACCTTTATTCTATTCTATGTCTACCCTGAGTCTGATATCTAAAACAGAGTCTATGTGCTGAAATGTATCTGTGAAAAGCAATGTAGGAGCTTGATATTTATGACAAATCCCTATTAATTTACCCTTTTTTGATGATATTTGTGAAACCTATGTAATAACTACCTTATAAATAAGTAGCTATAAAAAATGTGTTAGCTAGAACATGTGCATGATATTTCAATATAATGTAAAAACATAAGATCAAAATGTAAATGTACTGAACGCAAGTAGGTAATGTAAGATGTATGTTGTAATATAGAATTACACAAGGGTTTTAATATAGATGTAAGTGATATATAATAGTAATTTTGAGTAACTACCTAGGGGTGGGGTATGATGTCCATAATGACTCCAAATTAGGAAGGGTAGATGCATGAATTCCATCATGGCATCATAAACTGGTGTGTGTGTGTGTGTGTGTGTGTGTTTGTAACAAGCAAGTAAAATTTTCATGGTGTAGAAGCATAAAAGGAAGCAAACATAAAAGAACATGAGGCACATAAGAAGCAGGCCAAGGGGATATAATATAAAGGACATAGGAACATGCCACTAAATATAATAATGAAGACATACAAGGACATATTTAAATATCCACATATGCAAGCAACAAATAATTTGGCATAGAGCCACAAAGAAAGACACGTTCAAATGTCTGCATATAGAAGTATGAAAGATCACTCATAAGGAACATGGGCACATGTCCAAGACATAAAAATAGAGAAGTGGCATAAAAGCCAATAAATAATGGCATATTCAAATGCCCTCAAAGATGTAAGAATCATAAGAACACAATCAAGTCTAATCTAGGAACTAGAAATGAAAGCATGTATACATGTGTAATACAAATCTATGTAAATACAAGGTTGTATATATACTAAGTCTAACTAGTGATATCCAATATAAAATTTTAGGAATGAGGATTAATGATCAATATCAAGATAAATAAATGCATAAAATGGAATGTATACTATGTAAAAGATAAAAACTAGTTATATCAATTGTGTATGATATACCCCCAAGTGGGTGGATGTATCAATGTATAAATTTGAATTGTTGTAAATGCCCTAATGGGTAGATGATAGTTTTTCTAGATCAGTATAATGGACTGGAGTCCTATCTAATATCTGCAAGCACTCAATAAGAACAAGTGAAGCATATGTGTATGATAAAACTGACTATACTAGCATAACTGGCAATATGCAATATCTAGAAAGTAGTAGAAATGTAAACATAAAAATGCATACAATTCATAATTTTTTTGTTTTTGAAATATTTGAATGTTTTTGTATTTTGACATATATAATTTTTTTATTTTTTGAGTATAAGCTTTATAAAAGAAAATGAAAATAAACTATGTATATGGAGCGAGAGAGAGAAGGAAGTATGTATAAGGGTAGAAACCATACTAACCAATGAGTCTCTTGGGAGACTCACCGTCACCATGACCTATGTTGAATAGGGGAAATATGATCATGCGTGTGGTGTGAAAGGGAAACTATGAGCCCATGATTTGGTGTGATATATAATATAAACTTGAAGATACCTGAGTAGTGATGCTATGATGCTGTGGCACTTACTATGATGCCCTATAAATTATAGGGGTCTTAGGGACCCATCTAGTAGAAGTATAAGTTATATGTGATGTGGGTGCCATGTGCTAAGAACCCCTCAACCATAATATAATTAATATCAATGTAAACTAAGTAGAGGAAGGTCATCTATAATTTGTGATGTATCTCTAATACAGTGGTCTCTCTAGTAATGGTCTCCAATAGAGAGTATGCATGCATATTAATACCATAAAAGTAGACCTATCATGATCTAAGGACTATGATAAAAACTATGATGTATGCATAAGAGCTATACTCTATACTATAACTAATAACTATGCAATATCTATACATGATGCTGGAACTATAACTGGTGTCAATGATAGAAGTGTGACTAGAATCTATGATAGAACTACATATGGGATGGGAAGATGATACTCATATGGGACACCCTCAATATTAACCACATGGTTATCATGTATATACTTGAGGCATTAGTGTACTATAGATGGAATGGCTTATAACTAATGTAACCATGGTCTGCCTAATAATATATCAAATACACCTACACTAAGTACTACTAAGAAAAGAGTGGCTATGTGTACTAGTCCAAACTATAATTTAAGCAAAATATCCCTAATGGAGATTTTAATGTGGCCACTAAAACCACTAATTATTACATCTATGGGGAATATATCCCACTTTATGTTTTCCAAGTGATGTAAAAGTGTCATGGTGCACATGCTTATGCTTGACCCATTGTCAAACATAACACTATGAATATGATGGTGGTCTATATATGCTCATATAAAGAGCACATGAAAATATGTGTCATCATCCACAATATCCTACTCTAAAAATGTGATAAGTGGTCTAGGTGGCACTATAGTGTGATACATGCCAATAATGTTATATAGTGGATGTGTCTCTTCTATAACTGTGTGATAAAAAGATGGTGGTGGATGAGCTTGGTATGTGTAGTAAACACCTGATGTGCCCCCTACCTCATTAATATATGCTTTGGGAAAGGATATATAAATATCTTTAGTGATTTTTACTTTTTTTACTATTTTGGGGCATCTATGGGTGTGCCCACATCAATAATTTTAGCCTCAATGAGATATTGTATCTTGTGCTTCAGGCCAATTTATCTATTTGTGATGAGGCTTGGTGCCATATGATACTAATAGAATACATTGGAATCATAACTCTTTATAAGATAACATATCATATTAACTCTTTAATGGGAGGGAAAGATATGACATTGCATTCCAATAGTTGTTGTAGAACTTGTACAGGTGAATCTAGTAGATTAGTGAAGACTTTGCACTGAAGAGTTGATAAAACCAATTTGGGAGAAGCCTTTGAAGCTATGTTGACTATGGACTTTTGATCAATTTTTTTTCTATGGCCCTTACCTTATATGGAGGTTTGTTTGTACTCTTAATAGTTGAATTTGATCCATTTATGTATTTGAGTTTGCCCACTGCTAAGAGCTTAACCTCTCTTTCCTTAACTATATGGCACATATCAGTAAATGTGGGAAAATTATTGAATATGATAGCTTCATGAATTAATAGTAGTAAAATTTGTTTAAATATATATTGAATCTCTCTATCTACCATGGGGATAGTCAATCTTGATAGTATTGTCTTGTATCGTAAGACATAATTGGCTATGGGCTCATTTAAATTTCACTTTAGTTGTGCCACTTATGCATATGATATATTATCATTGATATTGATATAAAAGTGTGCTAGGAAAATATCTAATAAAGGATTGAATGTTGTGATATATTTTTTGGGAAAATCATAGAACAACTGCGGGGCATAATCCTTGAGACTACATGGAATTAACTTCATAATAACCCAATAAATGGACACATAGGCCAAGAATACTACATGAAATGATTTTAGGTGATGTTATGGGTCATACTTGACATCATATAATGTGATATTGGGTGCCATGAAACTATATGGCAAAAGAGTTTCCACTCTGTGATGTGCCAAAGGTGTATACAAGAGAATGTTGGCATCCAAGGCATGTGATGGCTTAACTAGTCTTTGTTCAAGATGTAACACCTTATATTGTAGAGAAATAACCTGATACATAAGGGATTATACATTTAGAGGAGAATAAATATCCATAATAGGTGTGGCTATCACTAATTTGAATAACAAGATTGGGTTGTGTTAACCGAGTTGGTTGAGTGGGCCCTAGTGAAGGTGTAATGACATCATTAACTAGAGGGGTTAAAGATTGACCATTGTTGTTCTTATTTTTGATTTATGTTATGGCCTATAAAATTTGTGCATGATCATGTGGTTGTTCCTAAATTATATCTATAAATCCCTATGGTACCTCATCCTTGTTTATAATTATATCATTATCATTACATGGAGGTAGTGTGTCTTGATCCTCAATGTGGATCTAATCTTATTCTTGGTTATATTGTTCATCCTAAAATGCATTTTAATTGAATTCCACATTATCAGGGTATGAAGGATTCATATTTGGAGTTGTAATAGGTTCCTTGTCCTTGTTATAGGTTCACATATCTAGAATCTGAATATGCTCTATAGGATTACCACCTAGTCTAGCACTTTTTTTAGGGGAAGAGAGAGCTTTTTTAGATGGTATATAACAAATAAATTGAAATAGAGCTAATATAATAGAATATATGAATTCTAAATATTTAATAATAGCTAATGAAAATATGATAAAAAGGATACAAACCCTAAGATTATTTAGGGTTAGGGTTTTGGAATCTAGGGTTTTTTTGTAATAATTTAAATTAGATGTAAAATAAATTGAAACCCTAACATAAAATTGATTTTAATTAGTTAGGTTGTATAAAAAAAATCATAAAATTAGAAGTATTCAGTCCTAATTTTATTGAACAAAATTTGGATGAATGCAAGCTAAGGTTTGATGTAATATTCAAAGTAAGATGGGTTCACCTAATGATTTAAATTTTTAGGGTTTTACAAGTGTAATTCTTATGTTTGGTTAAGGGGATGAGATGCCTAAATTATTAAATAAATATGAAATTATTAAGTACTGATTTATTGTGATTTTAACCTTATTTGACTTTCTAAAAAGAAAAATAAATAAGCGTAAATAGAGACTTAGCTAAAAAATAACTATTGCAGATGATCTAAGTTCTGAAAGTTGAGATCTGGGTAGTAGTCCATGTTGTCAATATGATTATGGTGTTGGTTTATTCACTGGACAGTATAACCTATTATGGATAGTAGCACCATCTATGTGTAGTGTCCTCAATATGGTTCTAATGTCCCCTTTGTGAGACTATTTCTATTTTTGGGGATCACTTGCACCTATGTCTATATGTCCTATTCCTAAATAACCAAAACCTAGAGCTCTGTGTTATACTTGGAAAATTTTATTTTATGTGCAAACCCTAATCTCATTGTAAGTATGACATGAGAAATAATTTTGTGTGTGTTAGTAGGATAAATTGGACATTCTCAAACCCCATTGTGTAGAGAATTACCTGTTGGCCAAATTTGGCCCACATAAGAATCTTTTTCCTAGAAATAGTTTGAATAGATGAGTAGAGTTATGGATGGAATGAGTGGTACAAATATCTCATATTGACTAAAAATATTTTGAATAACTTTAATTAACCTTAAAGTTCCATTTGTTGATCTTTGAGAAGCAAGTCTTGAAATAGGTCTAAGAGTTTCAAGGGAAGAAGACCAATAGGGTCTCATAGTGTTTCAAGCATTTGGGGGCATGAAATAGAATTCAAAAAGTCTTAGAAGTTTATTGGATCCTTCCAAAGGGATAATAGTTCAAGTAAAAATCTAGAGAACCAGACCATCATGGCACACCATGAAAAAATGAATGGGCCAACTTGATTATACATTTAATAAATGCACTTAGGAGGCCTCTTAAGGCAAAAATATTACATGAACATGATGTATTTCATACCTAGATCATCCTCTACAAATCTCATAACTTGATGAGTTGTCTATCTCAAGATATAAAGCTTCATAATTAGAATTGTAGAGTGAAACATACATGGGGATGTAAAGTTTAAGCTTCATAAAAAGACATTTTAATTCAAAATGTTCCCAAATTTAATAAAAAGATGACAAGTGTCCAAATCTCAGGAGTTAAGATAGAATATAATGGTGATGATAACCTGATAGAGTCAGTAGGTCTAGGCACATCAATGATGTGCATACAATCATACAAATCAAATACAATAGTGAGCTTAAAGTCAATAAGTTAGAGGATCTTGAGATTAAGTGAGAGGGTGACAAGTGGCTCAACTACATTAAACTAGTAGAATATCTATGGCTCACATTCATTTGTATAAAAGAGAATCAATGGTACATGTATAATTCAAGAAAGTAGATATAATGGTGCACAATCAAGCTGATTGATAGTCATTATTAAAAGTTAAAAGCTTAAGGACTTTAATGGAGAACAAATACGACCTAAGGTCAAACTAGGGAAAATACTTCAAAGGATGTCAATGAAGCTTAGTCAAGACATATGTTGGAGGATCTAGAGTATATAGACTCAGGTTTCTTGTGTTTTTATCATTATGTGCAATAAGTCCTTAGCTTACACAAGTTTTAGAGGTAGAATAGGTCTATTTAGACCTAATATAGTTCAAGAGTGATGTTGTGTAGTCTATAAGCTCCTCATTGATATTAGCTATAGGAAAACCAATAAATGGATTAGTTTTAAATCTAAAATAGACCTATGCTTAGGTTTTTAGTAGGGGTATATGTGTAGGAATGTCTTATCATTCGATAAAACTATGGCTTTGACAAACATGTACCTACCACCGCTTAAATCAAGCATAACATGGCTCTGTCAGGTTCAAGTGGAAGATAGTGTAAAGTCCGAAGATGGAGACCTGGTAGTTGAAAGGTAGATAGAGTATTTAATGGATTTTTAGGGTGCCTAAGGGTTTTATTCATAAAAAAGATCATGACTCACCACCTTTGGAAAACTATTGTCTTCTAGTGGATTTTTATCAACTACTGAGGAGATTTGGGGGCTATTAGGACAAATAAAAGGTTAACTTGTCAATAAAGAATGGGGTCTAATTTCATCAAAAGGTGGTGGAACATTCATCAAAAGGTGGTATCTCAATTAGTGTTTTTTTTACTCATGCTCCCTCTTCTCTCTCCCTTTTCTCTTATATTATCCATTATTTCCATTGGTAAGCTCTCTCTCAAAGTTTTTAAAAGAAAGACTCTTTCAATTTTGATAGGATTTTCTCTCTCAATTGTGGAAGAGTAGAGACTCTCATTTGATAAGGCTATACCCTATCAAAACTTGTATGAAATACCTATATAAGTTATAAATATTTTGTTTACCTATCTCTTGTTTTGAACTATGTTTAGTAAGCTTGTGCATGATGGCATTTTGAAGGAGAATCTTCCATGCCCATTGTCCTTATTTATTGATTATTTTAGGGTGTTATCTAGTTGATTATAGGTCTACATTTATATTATTTATACCATTAATGTAAGCTTGGTGTGAGTCTTAGAATTCCTCTTAGCTTCACTCATGAAATACTTATGCAATTAGCTAGATTTTGAGATTGTGTGAGCTAGTACTATCATATGATTATTAGTGTATATTACATGCTTATGTGAGTTCTCATTTAAATTTGGTGCATCACCCTTTTATATTTTTTAGGAACCCTTTACCCCTTCTCTAACCCTTTTCTCAGTGCAAACATTAGTATAGGTGATCCATCAATAGGAAGCTAGCCTTATCCAGAGCTTCAACTGCACCATAGGTGACCCATAGCCTAGGGTTATTCCCATAGTGTATATCAATTAGAGAGAGCCTAAAGAACACTATCCAAGGGTGAAAAGTGATGCTATAATAGTTTCTAGCATGCTTGATGGGACACAATTCAAATAAGATTGGTCAAAGTTTGATGCTGGTTTGACCAATTTATAGCAGTGATAGCTTCCAAGAAATACGTATCTAGAGACTAAAAAAGAAGATTCAACATTGTAGTAGTAGAGCAATGACTACATCTCATGCCAAAGGTGACTACAAGGTTAGCTTCTTAGAGGTATTCCCTTTGAATTCATTTAATTTCCTTTAAACTTAAAAAAAATATTAAGATTTGCTGATACACACCCTTATAAAGGCAACTTTGTTCCAAATTTAATTCTAAGGCCTAACCCTACAAGATCTTTATTAAACCCTTTCATTGCCATGATAACCCATATAGTTTTCCCCTTTTTGGATTTTAATGGACAAAGTCCTCTAGAACTCCCTTAATATGATCCTATTCTAGTAGCAGCTCTTAAAAGTGTCCCTTATTTTACTAGAGACCAAGCTAAAACCCCTTCTAAACACCTCATTGATATATCCAACTTTTGCAACATTCATGATATCAATGAGGAAAATGTAGAAATTAGGTTTTTAACCATCTCTTTTAAAGATAAAGCCATAGATTGGTATAAAAGCCTTGCTGCTATTTATATTACATCATGGGATCAATTAGGAGATGCATTGTGTAAAAGATTTGAGGATAAAAGTGATCATTTGTCACTTGTAGAGAAGTTAACCACAATAAAAAAAACCCCTCATGAAGTTATGCAAGACTTCAACACAAGGTTCGAAAAGACTTGGGATAGAATCCCAGTCTCTATTGGGACTACCCCTAACTTTACCTTTATTTAATATTTGAAGGACATAAATAGTGACATTGTAGTAGTGATCCAGTCTATGGGAGGAAACACTTTGCTAAATGCATATGAGGTGGCAATCAGAGCATAAAATTGTCTGGTGTATGATACCAAGCTTACACCTAGACTACCAATGCCTTTGTTCCCAAAGATCAAACCACTTCCTATTTATATTCCTTCCCTTGTCATTCCTCTTGTGCCTACAATTTATGCTACACCCTCACCTAAGTAAGAAAAGGCTTCCACTAGTCAATCTAGTGATTCCCAAGAACAAAAGAACTTTCAAGAGCTTAAGAGCATGTTCCAATCCTTGGGAAATGAAATAGTGAATGTTAAGAGGTATCAAAATTTTAATAGGCCTTACCAAGTCTCAAATCAACCTCAAAAACAATCTTATCAAACAAATGGGCCACCCTACAAAGGAAACTTCCAAGGCCGAGGACAACGGCAACCTAACTATGCTAGGCAAAGCAACTATAATACAAATGTTGTAAGCACTTACAACACCTTAGTCCTTATTAAAAATAATGTTTCTTAAGAAGCTGAGGGTACCATGCATTAGATTCAGTCTTTTGGGTAATCCATTGTCCCAAACATTAACTTTAACTAAGCTTTTAATTATCAATGGTAGCAGGCTACTAACTATGGGTAAAATCAAGCTCTTATGCCTCAGAAGATAGAGGTACCCATGATGAAAAAACTAGAAGAGACTCAACAAGGTCAAAACCTTGATTAAGGACCAAGCTAGTTGGGTGCTACAATGGTGAATTATGAGAAAGAAGAGTATTATGTACTCAATCAACATGCTAGTTTTAGCTAGGCATACATTCTAGTGGAAACAAATACAAGGTTCAAAAGAAGGAACATGGATGGTAATCAGGAAGTAGTCAAGGAGCCTCCTACCATTAATACTTCAATATCAAATCCAAACGAACCAATTATTGCTCTAAAGGTTCCATTAGGTCTATGAAATCAAAATTAGGGGAATGCCTTTGTTCCCCCAAACTCACAAACTCAAAGTACAATTATGGATCCCAAAACATAAACAAACATTAGTGGTTCACCCATAAACATTATGGAACAAATAAAAAGGTCTAATATGAGTGTGCTAATGTGGGATATGCTCTCCATGCCTAGTCAGGTAGACATCCTCCAAGAAGGGTTGTCAAGAATCAATGTTTTTGAGAAACCATAAGTTAAGGAGAATGTGGTTCTCACCAATGGAATGAAAGGACCAAATGAAAGGAAATTAGGTAAGGTGGTCAAACCTCCTCCCTTATACATTTCTATAATCATTAGTGACTCTTCAGTGCATAATTACTTGGTCGATAGTGGGGCTAGTACCTTAGTAATGCCAATGTCTATAGCAGACCAACTTGGTCTAAAATATGAACCCCAATCTAAAGGAGTGTTATAGTTTAATGGTTCTTCCACCAGGCCATCTGGTATAATCAGATATCTTAACTTGAACCTACATGATTATCTTAGTGTCTTAGTGGTTCAAGATGTGTTGATCCTAGATATACCTCCTCATTTTACCCCATAATTATCTAGGGAATTCATTGCAAATATTGGAGGTTATATAGCATTAGATTGGTCATACATGGCATTTAGAACAAGATATGGAACTAAAGTGTCAATCAAGGCTGAGCCCATTACACAATTCCACATAGAGCCTTATGGGATAGATAACATAAACCTCAATTGTGCCATCCTTGATGAGGATGAATTCACAAATGGTCAAAAATTAAACACTCACCCTGAGGAGATACCAAACATGTTCTTGAATGAACTATGGAATGATAATAATTTGGTTGACCCCTTTGAAGCTTTTGAAGAGAGGGACATGGGTATCTACAACTTACATGAATAGAATCAATCCATGTCATCCATCATTAGACCTCAATAAAATCCTAGTGGTTTATGAAAATCATTCTTTGATGGTTTAAGGAGAAAACATGGAGTGGGTGCAGGGGCAATGCTAGTATCTCCCTCTAATAACAAGTATTTCTCTTCTTAACGGTTCCAATTCAATAGCTCTTGTAATGCAATAGAATATGAGGGTCTTATCCATGGCCTTCAATGGGATAATAAGAGAGGGATCAAATAATTACAATTTTATGGGGATAGTGAGCTAATAGTGTACTAGGTTAGAGGTCAGAATATCACTAAGAACCCTTTGATGAAGTCTTACAAACATAGAGTGTGAGACATAATTGAGTATTTTGAGGCTTTTAACATCTAAGCAGTACTAAGGAACCAAAATGGACATGACGATAGGTTGGAAGCTATGGGAGCTCAAGTTGATATCATAAATTAGTTAAAAAATACTAAGGTGCATCCACATGTCAAAGTGGTGGTGAGACCATTAGTGCCAGACAATGAAGCTCATTGGCAAGTCTTTGAGAATGACAAGAAAATTGCCTATTTCTTGCAACAAGAAGCATAGTTCTCCTCCATAAACTAGTAAAATTTTTAACATCGTTATGAGGAGAAAATAGTTTAATTGAGATCCAATAAACTTCCTAAAGGGCTGGTCACCCTTGAAGGTATTTTCCATGAGGGAGATCATATGATAAAATACAAGGTAGTAATATCAAAAAGTGAAGAGAACTATGAAAGAGTCCTTATCTTCAAAGATAGGTTCCTCAAGCTTGGAAAGGTAAACACTAAAGTTGAAAGGCATGATTTCATAAAACTTTGTAAAGAATATATAGACATCTTTGCTTGGAAATATAATGACTTGAGAGGCTTTGATCCCAAGATGACCCAACACACTTAGAACTAGAGGTTAATTTCAATCCTATCAAGTAGAATCAGAGGCCTATAAACCCCAAGATTAAAGAGCTTATGAGGAAATTATTGACCAAATTAATTGAATCTAAGATCATTTTTCCCATTTAACACTCCTCATGGGTAGCCAATTTGGTACTTATAAGGAAGAAGAGTGGGAGAATAAGACCGTGTGTTGACTTCAGGGATATGAATAAGGTCTCTTTAAAATATCACTACCCTCTACCATCCATAGAGCAACTCCCTTAGATAGTTGTTGGTTCAGATTATTTTTCCATTTTGGATGGATATTTAGGTTACAACTAGTACTGGTAAGAGAAGAAGATCAGTATAAGACTTCCTTCACCACAAAGTGGGGCATATATGCTTACCAAAATATTCCTTTTAGATTGTAAAAGACTAGGTCCACTTTTAAAAGAGCCATGGATATGGCTTTCCAAGGGTTGATGAATCAGATGGTACTAGTTTACTTGGATGACTACATAGTTTTCTCCAAGAAGGCTAGTGAGTACATGGACTATCTAAGGTGGATTTTCTAAAGATGTAGAGAGTATGAGATCTTTTTAAATCCTAATAAATGTGTGTTTTCTATTCATGAAGGCAAAATTTTGGGTCATATTGTTTCAAAGGAAGGATTATCCATTGACCCTAATAGAATAAGTGCTATCTTAGCACTATCTCTACCCAAACATAAGAAAGGAATCCAAAGCTTCTTTGGGAAAATAAACTTTTTGAGAAGGTTTATACCTAGTTTTTCAAACTTGATCAAACCTATCACTACCATTTTAAAGAAGAGCCAAGTGTTTGCTTGGTCAAATGAAGGTAAAAGCAACATTTGAAGCCATTAAGTAAGCCATTGACCAAGCACTCTCACTCATAAATCCTAATTTATTAAAGGATTTCATATTGTAAAAATTTACCAATATTGATAATATATTAGCTATGCTGATGTAGAATAATGGTGAAGGACTTGAGCAACCAATTGCCTTTTTTAGTCAAGGGCTAGAGGGATATGAGGTAAGGTATACTTTCATAGGAAAATAAGTTCTTGAATATTTGAGAAGCCTCAAAAAGTTTAGGCCAATGATTTATTATAGTATGATTCATCTTATGGTGTCTCATCCTAGAGTGAGGGAATTTCTCCTCAACAAGGATTTGGATGAGAAAAAAGTAGGCTAGATTACCAAGGTCATAGAGTATGATGTGGAGATCAAAGTCACCAAGCTGATAGGAGGTAAAGGTTTGTGTGAGAATATGGTGGATGACCTTAAAGAAGATAAAGAAGTTATTTTGGTGACACAAGACAACTGTCAAATAGATGCACCTCCACTTCATGATAGCTGGTTTCAAGATATGACACATTTTTTGATGACAAAAGAATGCCCCCAAGGTTTGGACAGAGTAAAAAGAAGGTATTTTAGACTTTAGTCCATACCTTATGCATTAGTTTATGGTGTTATTTTCAAAAAATACCTCAATGGGGTACTTATTAGGTGCATTGATGACAATCAAGTGATAAATCTCTTGGAGCAGTTTCACGGTGGACCTATAAGAGGCCATTTTGTTCCAAGAACAATAGTAGAAAAGGTAATGGGGGTTGGTTATTACTAGCCCAACCTTTTCAAATATGCCTATGCATGGGTTATGAAATGTTAGAAGTGTGCTCTCTTTTCATGCAAACAAAGATTAATAGATATTTCACTCAACCTAATCCAAGTGGAGAAACCCTTCATACAATGGGGGTTGGGCTTCATAGGAATGATAAATCTACTTTCAAGTGTAGGACATAAATGGGTGCTCACTACAACTGACCACTTCACCAAGTTGGTGGAAGTAATTGACTTGAAATAAGATAATGAAATAATAGTATTGGACTTTTATGACAATATAGTGACCAAGTTTGATATCCCAACTACTATAATTTCAGATAATGCCTTAGAATTTGTTGGTATGAAGACAAGTGAATGTGTACTTAATTGGGGATTTACCTCAGTACATCCTAAAATTACTACCCCCAAGGCAATGCACTAAAAAAACCCACAAACAAGAACCTGATAAGGATTATCAAGAGGACCATGGAAGAGAATCAAAGAGTGTGACATACAAAGGTAAGGATAACCTTTAGGGCTTGTAGACACTAAAAATATGCACACTATGATTTTAAATGTCAAAATTTCCTTGGACTACCTTAGGACCCCCTTGGGACCAATTTGACTTTTCAACTATAAACCAATCCTAACCATAGTCAGTTTTACCAACTAACTTAACCTACCCATTTATCCACTCTTTGCCTTGGCCCTCGACTGTTGACTATCAGGATGACCACTAATGGTCACCTTGACCATCAATGATCAAGGTCCACTATACCAAAATCCAACATGAAAACCATCTACCTTGATTTTATAAAAATAACTTATCTAAATCTATATATGAGTCATTGCATGCATGAGTTAAAATTAGAAGGCCCAGTTAATGTTTTGTTGCAACTTTTGCTTGTGCCTATAATAAGAGAGGAGAAAGGAGGTGAAATCCATTTATGATTATTATCAAGAGATTATGCATCCAATATTTCTTTTTTTTAGGTTGATCATCATCAACAATCCAATGATCTAGATATCATTTCAAAGATCCTATTTCTTGCCAGTCTTCCATGAACAACCAAGCATCATTACTCTACCTAAATCACATAAGACTCCACCAATGAGTCAACCACCTTAAGCACCCACCCGATCAGCCTTTTGTAAGATAAGCATTTGTTTCCTAGTATTCAATTACTTTATTTGCCTTTCACACTCAACCCAACACCAACCCATCTCTTGGAATCCAACTTTGTGATCCCATTAGTCTGACCATTTACCAACCCAAACCTACACACAGTAATTACTAATGGTTGTCTCAACCATCGTCTGTCAAATCACCGATGGTCACCTTAACTACCAATGATCAAACCAATTGCTGATGGTCAGTATGGTAGAAAATAATAACAAGTTATTTTCACCCTCATACCCTCAACCAAATCTAGTTTTTTGTATCCTTACCTATTCACAGACCCCTTCTTGATTTTCTAAAGCAAACCCAAACTAGTTTGCATTAGTATTGACTTGATTATTGTTATATTAGTCATTTCTAGTCTATTTCTTTATCAAGCATCTCTTGTGTTCAATTTTAGTACCTTTTGATTATTGATGCAAGTACTTTATGTTCTATTTTATAAACTTAATTATTTAAAATGTGTGGATTGACAACCCCTGAGGAAGTTCTTGCTTCCAAGATCTAGCTAGCACTAGGCAATCCACTCAAATATCTGTCTAATGAACAAGTATTCTTCGTGTTATCTTATTTACAGGTCATCCTTCCAAGCTAAAGAGGAGCTCTTCACAATATTCTAGTTCAATGCATGCACAATCAAATAATTTTTTCAACCATACCCATATTTAGTTTCTTCTTCTTCCCTTTTTTAAACATAAGCATAAATTCACTGAAACATTCTAGCATACACGGTGGGACCCTTGTGTCTTTACTTGGGTTTTTTTATTTACATATTCTCTCTATTATATACTCATAAACAAAATCAAAAGTTTCTTTTGGGATTAAAATTAAGTGCATACATCAATTAATTTCAAGTTTAGCTTACATAGTTTAACTTAAAGTAAAATAATTCTATCATAGCATCACTATTTGTTTCACACACTAAACCAAACCACCTCCATAAATTAAACATCAAACAAAATTGAGACAAGGCCCAACTAGGATTTCATCACCTAGTGGTCACCTTATCCTTTCTTGGTGATCCTACTTGGAGGTCATTACCAAGGGGAGAACTAACTCAACTCTCTGGTTGAGTATAAACTCTAAAAATTTGTATATATTGGCTAAGCACCTGATACCCTTATCACTATGATGTGTGAAGTGAGGGGGTAGGCCCCAATACCAAGTCACATATTGATTCCCAATATAGATTCCTTTTGAGCATCTAAATAACCTGAAACCAACCATAGACTTATTTTCTAGTACCCACTCTACAAACCAATTTCAATCACGTAATTTATTAAGGTATAAGCCAAAAGAGAGACTAAAAATAACTCTAGGGCTTAACATAATTTTTAGAGTGTGATTGATTTTATTGATCATTTCTTTTCTTCTCTCTATTTGAGTGGTGAGATTATTTGTGCATTCTATCTCCCTTACCTTAGATGGTTCTAACTCACTAGTGGCAAAAGAATCTATCAGAGAAAAACCCATCACCAAACCAATCAACCTCTTCTACCCCCTCATCCATGGACTATGTCTCTAAACCAATAAAATCTCCTCACCCTTTAAGAAGTCCACCTTTCCCTTGGGAGGTTCCCCAAGGAGATGCATACTTTACCACCTTCTTAGATAACAATCTTATGGCCCTATATCATTACCTTAACACCATGCCTCACCATACCCCTGATTCAGTTCCACCTATGGATCCACCTTATGGCATGTCTTCCCACCTCATGGGAAACACTTCTATTACCATAATCACTACCTAACCATTGATGACCCAAACCCCTTCATCCACCAATAATCCCTTTTATACTACTATGGAAAACCATCCTGCCCAACCTAAAAACACCCTCATACCTTCTACCCCCACCAACAAAGCCTCTACCTTAGGAACAAGCCAACCTATAGCCACTTAAACTCCCCTCATCATGGGAGTACCTACCACTATAATTTTTAACCTTCCATCATCTACCTCCAACCCAATGACCACTACCCCACTCCAAAATCTTGTGGTGCCTATACCTTCTACCTTACCCTTAATTAACACAAAGGTCACTACCCTTCCTTTGATCACCAACCTAACCACCACTCTTACCCAATAGGTTCCATTTCACCAAACCTAGGTTACATCCCTAAAACATAAGGGCATGTACCTCTACCTACTACCCAACCACCTACATCCACCTACCCATACATATCTTCCACCTAACCATTGGTCTCTACATACCAATATGTGGTGGCTCCTCAATCTCTTACTAGTTATCAGTATGTCACCCAACCACCACAATAATATGCACCTTTAAACCTTCCAGGTGCACAACCCCAAGCTGACATAATGAATATGCTCATGGATAAAATGACTTCCTTAGAGTAATCCATTTTTGGATCTCACAATGTCTTATTATATGATCAGATCTGTAATAAATCCATTCACCCATCTATCCTTATCAGACTATATCCTCCCTAGTGGGAACTTCCCAAGTTCTCTAAATTTTAGAGTAAGGAGGATCCCCAATAACATCTCAGGGAATTCAAGCATGCATTTTATTTGATTACCTATGATGATTTTCTCCTTTTTTGTACCTTCCCCATGTCCCTATCTAGTCCAACATTAGATTGGTACAGTACCATAACCAAACACTCTTTGTTCTCCTTCACCCTGCTAGCCCAAACCTTCTTGGATCACTTTTCAATAAATATCTCCAAGAAGGTTTACATCACTAACCTCTACTCTATTTATAAATTTAATGATGAATCTATTTCCAATTTTGTAGCTCATTGGAGGGGCCTGATCAATCAACTTTCCTTTTCCTTGCCCCAACCTAAATTGATCAAACTCTTTACCTAGGCATGTGCCAAGCACATCTCTTCCACATTGCATGTTCAAAACTTATAAACCTTTGATGAGGATTTTACTATGGCATGTAAGATAGAGAATAGATCCATCACCAATGGAAAGATAAAACTAAAATACAATAACTCTCCCTATAAAACTAAATCGAACAACCAAACCAACACCAAGACCAAAATCAAGGGAACTAAAAATGTGGTTGTCCTTAAATCTATTTCTCCACCATTTGTCAACCAACTAAATTCCCCTAACTCCTCAAAGCAAAAAACAAAAAACTAAAATTGAAACACCCAAAAGTAGTTTACTCTTCCTGGGGAATCCTATGCTTCAATCCTGGAGAATTTATTGAAGGCCAGCATCATACAACTTCCTCATATCAAACCACCTCATCAATTTAATTTTTCTCATCTTGTACCTAGTTGATACAATGAGAATGATCTATGTACCTTCCACCAAGTAGTAGGGCATGACGTTAGTAGGTGTAATACCTTCAAGATTATTGTCCAATATCTCATTGACAATGGTGATCTTGTGTTGGATAATCTGAATTCACCTCAAAACTAAGCCCTTGACATCTTTAGTAAACCTTTCCCAAATCATGCAACTACCAAAAATGAGAGAAATAAGGTTGAGTTTTCTCATGATACCCATATTGCTAACATGGTTCTTGGCATGCTCATCACTAAAGAATCTACCACCCAACCTATCATTTTCTCACCCTCTCCCCTTGTTGAGGTAATGGAGTTACCTTCTCCTCTTTTAGAGACCCAAACTGAGGAAACATGAATTTATCCTCCTCCAATTATTGAGTTAGTGGGGTCATCAACCCCTCATTCCACTGACATACTAGAATAAGCACCCATTTTATCTTCTCCCCCAACCACCAAGAAATTTACTACCCCTTTGGAGATTATTCCCAAAGTTGAAGCCCCCATGTCTACACTTCCCATAGAGGAGTAAAAAATTTAAACCTTGAATCCTTTGATTGAGGAAAATGATAAGGTTACCATCCCTCTGTCTCAACCTATGGGCTTATTTTTCAAGTCCACTATCCAGGGACCAAAGTTGATATATAAACCATTCTCTAGGTTAGTGAAGAAATTTGAATTTATATCCAGCCCTAACATAGATCAAGCCACCTTTTGGTAGAAATTAGGGATACATTATATCACCAATTAGGAACCTCTAACCACACCTTTAACAATCCAACCCACCACTACTATTATCCAAACCCCTATCTTACCACCCAAAATGATAAAGACTTCTACCAACCTAATAATTCCTCAACCATCCAAAATAACTAACCACCAAGCCACCAAGTCATCCTCTCTAACCAAACCGACCAACCCAACTAATAACCTTGGCACCTTACCTACATAGATTCTTAATCACCCATCTGTGAAAGTGTATCTTACCTTACCAAGCCCAGTAACCAACCACAATCCATTAAAAGGTCAGAGAACCAAAATCCTACCTCCATCAACCTTGACCTATATCTTGGGGCCTTATCACTCCACTCTAATTAGGAAGCCAATTTCCCCAACCAAGACCCAACCACCACTAATAGTTACACTGACACACTTGCTTTTTGATACACCTATTTTCACCAAACTGTCAATGACCAAACTACCTAACTTGAAACCTCCTACCTATAATCTATCAACCTCCACCTTACCAAAACCAAAACAACCAACCAAATGCACCACCTTACCCAAAGCTTCCATCACCAAACCTGCTCCTAAAAAGACTTCCACCTCATCAAACAAGACCAAAACACATAAACCCTTTCCACCTTTAGCTGAGTCCTTATCTACCATTTTCCAAAGGTTACTACATACTTTTTGCTTGACCTTACCCCCTATCAGGCCATTTGACCCTCTCGACTCAAAACCTATGTGGTATAATGACTTCCAAGTGTGCTCCTATCATAAGACACTAGGGCATGACAAGGAAAATTATAAGGCTCTCCAAACCATTATCCATCAGATCTATGATGAGGATGATCTATAAATAAAGGAACCCCCCATGGGCCCATTACCATTCCAACCAAAACCTATTTCCCCTCACTCAACTAAGAATGATGAGGATCCAAGCCCATATCCTACCCAAAATCTTCCTTCTATCCATACTATCTATGTGGTCACATGATCACAAGCTCAATAGAAGGATAAGGGGAAGGCTAAAGTATCAATTTTATGGATATACCCATCTTTCCCCTCCCAAACAAAACAAAATCAAACACCTTCACCTTCAATAAAACCCAAGGTATCTATCTTGGGTACCTCCCAATCTAACCCTTCTAAGTCCATCAAGAGAGTGGTACTCAAACAACTCCATCAAACCCCAACAAAGATGACCTTGTATGAGTTGATAACTACTTCAACTCATCACTACCAAGAAATGATAGAGGCATTGTAGTCGGTAGAGGTTTAACTTAAAGACCCTCAACCTTTGGTTACCTTTATTGGTACTCTCCAAATTTCCAACCTTGTCACCTTCAAGGATTCAAAAATACCTTCTATCCATCTTGATGACCTAGATCCCCCTCTCTTTATTATTTCTTACATCAACCAAACCCACATCAAATAGGTCATGATTGATTGGGGAGCTAGTATTATTATCATCTCCTCCCATGCCTATACCTAACTACACCTATCAGATAATGTCATGTCTAAAACCTCAGCTATCCTTTGATCCTTCAATGACACCATGAGCACTACCCTAGGAATTGTTGTCTTTCATATTTGTTTGGGACCCTACACACTCCTAAAACTCTTTTACATAGTGGAAGGAGAATTCTAATATAATGTTTTGCTAGGGCAACCTTGGATTCACTCCATGGGTTACACCCCCTCTACCCTTCATAGTTACATTAAATTTGAGCATGAAGGCTAAGTCATCACCATCTAAGCTAACCCAAGTCCCTTCTCAATACACAACATGACCTATCAACATAATGATGTCCTCTACCCCATCTAGCACACCTTCTTTAACTAAATACAAGACCCCCACCACAAAAAGGAAATCCTACCTCATTCTACCAATGAAGAATCAACTAGTTCATCCATCCCTTTCAATCAAATCCCTACCTCAAACTGCTTAGAATCCACATTCTAACATCTTTCACTAGGGGAATATCACCTCCTTGCCCTTGAGACTTTCTTTACTCCCGAAGAGTATGGGAAACTTGACCACCAACCTAGATATGGCCCCAATGTCAGAGCCATCATTCCATTTGGACCTTCACACTATCAAACCCATTTCATCTATAGGGGACTTGAAAAAACACTTGGTACTTATACCACCTCTTCTTCACCTTGACCATTCACCTCTGGCTTCTCCTATCTAGACAAGCTAAGTTTTGCCAAAACATACCTCCACATGTGTGCTTGGAAAGGATTTGGTCTTTGGAAATATGAGCATGGCCCACATGAGTTGATTTCCATTGAGACCAAAAAGACTCATAAGAAACATGGCCTCATTTTCATTTGACCCTTCTAAAATTAAACCAAACCAGCTATCATCACCATTATTGAGGAAGATACCCTTTCCTCACTAACCTCTCCTCCACCTGCATGTGAAGATGATGACATCATCCTACCTAATTTTTTTTCCATCAATATGATCAGCCTAGGACCCTTAAATTATCAAAAGGATGGGAAAACTTAACCATCCATTTGATCCATCTTGAGATGATAAGAGATGACTCTCTTATAATTAACATTGTTCAGTGTCAAGATGATGATTCCATTCTCACCTACCTTGGTGCCCTCGAGTCTTCCATCCACAAATCCATTCTTCCTAAAAATTTGACCATGTTAAATTAATCCACCATGGATATTAATTTTGGAACTCTAGATAACCCCTACATTATCAATATTGGCCAATTGTTTAATGCCAAAGAACTTCAAGATTTCCCCTCCTTCCTCCAAGACCACATCATATCATTTGCTTAGTCTTATAGTGACATGCCTAAAATTTACCTTGCTATTGCTACCCAATACACAATCATCAATTATGATTCCAAGATTGTCAAATAAAAACTTTGATGCATGTATCCTTGCATGGCCCTTATTTTCAAAGAAGAGATTCAATGTCTTCTATCTATTAATTTCATTCAATCCATTGACTATCCTCAATGGGTCTCAAATGTCATGCCCATCACCAAAGCCATAAGGGACTATGCATTTATGTGGACTTTCATGACCTCAACCTTGCTTTCCTTAAAGATGAATTTCCTTTACCAAGCATTGACTAGCTAGTTGATCTTACAGTCAACCATGAGATGTTATCTCTCATAGATGAATTCTCAAGTTACAATCAGATACTAATTACCCTCAAAGATCAGCATAAGACTACCTTTACCACCCCATGGGGAACTTTTTTCTATAGGGCCATGCCTTTAAAATTAAAGAATGCTGGTGTAACCTACCAATATGCCATGACTTATAGCTTCCATGACCTTATCCACAAGATTGTAAAGGACTAAGTGGAGGACCTTCTCAAAAAATTCAAACTTTGAAAGGATCATTTAGCCATTATCAAGATCATCTTTGAGTGACTTATCCATTACCATGTCTACCTAAACCCTAAGAAATATATCTTTGAGGTCTTATCAGGGAAGCTTCTTGGGCTTTTTATCTCTCTTCATAGTATCAAGGTTGATCTAGCCAAGATCAAATCCATCCTTAACATGCTTCCTCCAATCAAACTCAATAAACTCCATAGTTTATAGGGAAAAATACAATCCATTCATCGCTTTATCTCCTAGATTTTAGATCGATGCCAACCCTTCCACCACCTTATGAAGAAAGATGTCTCTTTTAAGTGGAATAGTGATTGTTAAAAGGCCTTTGATTCACTCAAAAAGTACCCTTTATCTCCACCTATCCTCACCCCTCCCAAGGATGACCAACCTTTCTACCTTTATATCTCTATCACTAACCAATCCCTATGGGCAATGCTTGTTCATCATGATAAACAACACAGAAAGCAAACCATCTACTATATTAGCCACACACTTATAGAGTATGAGACTCAATATACCCACACTGAGAAACTTTGATTAGATCTATTATTCATGGCCACCAAACTTTGTCACTACCTTTTCAACCATAAAACCTATGTCATAACCAATATCGACCCACTCAATTATATGCACTCCAAGCCATACTATAACTAGTGCATGGCCTAATGACTCATGCTTTTAGTAGAGTTTGACCTTGAGTTCCTTAAAAAAAAGTTAATTAAGGGGTAAGTCATTATTTAAAAATTATCCAAATCACCATTAGTAGACAACCAAATTCTTCCTCTTGAGTTCCTCGATGAGTCCATCATGACACTCTCTCAGGTAGACTTCACCTATCAAGTCACCATGTTCTTTGACGGATCAAAATGTCAACATGGTGGGGAAGCTAGTATCATACTTATCCCCTTTGATGGTGAGCTTCTTCTTTTATACTTCAATCTTAATTTTAACTTTACCAATAATATGGTTGAGTACAAAGCTCTACTCATAGGCCTTCAAACTATGTTAGCCTGAGGAGTTAAAATGATAAACATATTTGGTGACTCATAACTTATGGTAAATTAAATAAATAGCTCTTATTAGTGTAATAATGATGTTTTGAAATAGTATAAATAAATAGTTGATGAAATCTTAGTGTCATTTAAACACTATCACATCTAATCAACTTCACAATCTACCAACAAGTTTGCCAATACCATGGCTTCCCTTGCCTCTCAGATCCTATCAACACCTTATAACTCAAAGCTATTCATTATTATCCATAAACTTACCCAACCTTCCTATGTCAAACCAGACTCTCCCACCATCTTTAATGTGGAAGAGACCTAATCTAACCTTTGTTATCAGTAGACCTTTGACAACCTCAACCTTACCATCATTCCTTTTAGCCTTTCTAAGAATGCTCAAAGAGAATTTATCTAGAGTACATTATGGTATACCATTATGGGGGGAATTATTTACAAGCATGGCTTTGATGGTTTCCTCTTTCACTACCTACACGGTTATGAAACCTCTCATGTTATCAAGGAAACACATGATGGTATCTATGGGAGACACTTTAGTGGCCTTTCCATAACTAAATGCATCCTTCACCTTGACTATTACTAGCCTACCCTTAACCAAGACTGATATCATTATGTGAAAAAGTGTGTTAAATGTTAGCAACATGCTAATTTGCATCACACACCTAGCCACGGTCTTTATGTTTCCATTGATTTTTGGCCCTTTTCAAAATGGGGTCTAGACCTTATTGGTGAAATTAACCCGTATTCTTCACAACAACACCATTATATCATCACTATAATCTAATATTTCACCAAATGAGTAGAATCTATTCCTTTGGTCTCAACCAAAGTGGAAAGATCATTGACTTATCAACCATCACATCATCTATTTCTTTGATGTTCCTCAAAATATTATCACTGACAAAGGTAAATATTTTAAAAATAAACAAATCCAAGGTCTATGTGATGAATTTAGTATTAAGTTAAGCTTCTCCTCATGCTATCGACCTTAAGCAAATGGACAAGTATAAGCCTCTAACAAAACTCTTAAAAAAAAGCTAACTAAACTGGTTAATGCATCTGGTTAGTATTGTATTTACATATCCCCTTCACCTTATGGGCATATCATACTAGAATTAAAACCCCTATAGGTGCTACCGCTTTCTCTCTAGTGTTTGGAGTTGAGGTAGTCTTGCCTCTTGAAGGCCAAACTCCTTCTCTTCACATATATTTTCAAGATATCATGTCTAAAGATGAGTATCATCAGCACTATTTATCCTAACTTAAGCTACTTGATGAGAGTCACTTAACAATCCTTACCTATCTTCATGTCTATCAAGAGTGTATTAAATGTGCCTATAATAAACACCTTAGAGTGTGAGAATTCAACATTAGAGACCTCATCCTAAAATAAAATCAACATGTCATGAGTATGGAGAAAATCAAGTGGGGTAAGTTTTCTTTTAATTAGCTTGAACCTTATATTATAACCCACAAGTATGGATCAGGAGCTTACTGGTTGTCTTCTCTTGAAGGCAACCTAGAACCTGAGCCCCTTAATTCTTCATATCTACATCCATTATTTTGTTAATAAGGATCAAGTTAACCTTTTGTTTTAACTTAAGCTCATCCCTTGATTTCAACCACATTCATCTTCATATTTTAAGGGTAATTGATTAAAACTAAATCATGTGATTATCCATCACAATCATAACCTAATCTTGAATAATGGGTACCATGGCTCTACTCGTGGCATGATTCTCACGGTAATTTTTGCCCCTCTCCTAAGATGGATTCCCATGATCATTATCACCTAAACCTATTTACACCTACTCAACCTCTTTATGTTTTTAGTTTTGCCTTCATAAAGGTGAACCCCTAAGCCTATATAAACAAGTCTATGTTAAGAAAAAATCAAATAAAACAATAAACAAAAAAATCCATACCAATAGCAATCATGGGTCATTCCTAAGCATTCACAAAATACTCCCTTGAAGGAAAAATATTAAAAACATATTTTAAATTGTTCAACATAAGGTGGAATGATCCTTTGAAGGACAAATATCAAAATAATTAAGTAAAACACACAAACTTAGACCACTCCCTTGAAGGACGGCTGAGTAAAGAATTTATCAAAGTAAACAATTTATTGTAAGCTTCTTACATCAATCAAATTCCCCAATCCTCCTAAGTAAATAAGCAAAAGACTCATTATCAAGAAATAAAAAAATCAATATAATTTGAAAGCTACAATCAATTCTCATAAGCAACATAATTTTGAAATCCTCAAATGGCTCTCATGAGTAGACTTCTTGCATCGATCAATCTACACTTTGTATGACATAGAATTATTTATAATAAATCTTTGAAAACCTAAAAAAGAGTCATGATAGTCTCACAAGAAGGTTCCATTTTCATCCATCTCCCCTTTATACACTATAAGCAAGGGATTTTGAGCTCTCTTGACATTATGTGGTCAAGACACCATTTTAACTAGCTAATGAATGTTGATGTGAAGCATTCAAAGGGCTTCCATTCATTAAGCTAATCCAAATTTGGTTTTGTTTTAGTCCTTATCAAAGAGAATCATCATGATCTCTTCCTATCCTATCATGACTAGTTGATATTTTCATTATGACATCTATCGCTTGATTATAATCTTTGTTCTCCCATCTAGTGTTGTTAATTAACTTACCTCATGTGTTTTAACATAAAAAAAATTAACAACAAGAATATGCACATGTTTCATAAACAAATGCATGCCGATAATCATAACCATAAAAATCATAATAAAATCATAACATCCATGAGAAATAAAACATTCAAACCCTACCTAGGGCACAAAACCTAAAACCCACCTAGAAAAACAACTGATGCAACCACCCTCAAATACAAACCCAATGCTATAACAAACTCAACTACTCTATCAAAATTAAGGCATCTCTTACCTCATTCTGTGACTACTATTGAGGATTAATCCATAGACTTGATTATACTTATCCATGTCCCCACCCACCTTACATCCTTACTGGTCCACTCAGTCTACTCTCCACCTTAGCTAATAATAAACTCCTCTATAATCCTTATCAGTAGTATTTTCACCACAAATTCTAAAATGCTAGATCTTAAGGTCAAAAAATTACTATGAGTGAAATGACATTCACTTTTTACTTTTAATTATTAGATTTTTAGGGTTTTCACCTTAATCGTCAATGGTCAGGGTGACTGTCAATGGTCATACTTTGGCCCCATGACCATCGATGGTCAAGGTCTTCCCATTTTACCAAGTTGTCTCTTCAATTAATTTTTTTGGTATATAACTCATCAGCTACCCACCCATAGAAACTACCTTCTCCACCCAACCTGACCACCTCATCACCTCATCATTGGTCCATTTTGGCCCAACTAGCATGCATTTTTTGATGACTTTTTCCTGGTCCTTTTGATTTTAATGATAACATTGCCATGTTGACCACTTTTTAAACTTTTTCCACCTTGTGCTTACTACACCCACTTATGTCTTTTTAGGATCACTTCCTACCTTAGATACCCATGACACTTGACCAATTTATGTTTTCATTGGGAGCACTTCCTACCTTAGATACCCACCAAAAAAATAGATGTGACTTAAGAGACTTATGTTTATGAGTATACCCAATTGTCATGCCTAAATACGGTCACATGGTCCACTTGTCACTTATCCTTCTAGCATCAACACTAATTTAACCAACTATGGCAACCTAGTTTATGCATGATCTTGACTATCACACCTTTTTGTCACACTTTATGTATACATTTATGCCTCAAGTGCACAACCTATCACCCACCTTCATGATGTTCACCTTCATCATCACATTTATCCACCTTATCAAACCTGCACTTGATTCTATTTTACCTCATTGACTCTTGGTTTGAGGGGGAACACCTCTTACCATACTTGAGGCAACTATACCTTCAACCAGTAATCCATTTTTGCTTTGCATCTTGTTAATTTAAAGTCACATAACAAAAAGGGAAAAAATTTAGACACCAAAAATATGCACACCTTTATTTCAAATGTTAAAATTCTCTTGGACCACCTTAGGACCCCCTTAGGACCAATTTGAACTTTCAACCACAAACTAAACCTAACTATAGTTAGTTTAACCAACTAACTTAACCTACCCCTTTATCGACTCTTTACCTTGGCCCTCGACCATTGATGATTAGGATGACCACTGATGGTCACCTTGATTATCGACAATCAGGGTCCACCATCCCAAAATCCAATATGTAAATCATCTACCTTGCTTTTCTAAAAATAGATCATCTAAATCTGTGTGAGCCATTGCATGTGTGAGTTAAAATTAGAAGGCCTAATTAACATATTATTACACCTATTACTTGTGCCTATAAGAAGAGAAGAGTAAGGATGTGAAATCCATCTACAATTATTATCAAGATCTTGTGCATCCAAAGTTTATTTTTGTAGGTCAATCATCATCAATAATCTAATGATCTAGTTATCATGTCAAAGAGCCTACTTGTTTCCATTCCTCCATGAATAACAAAGCAATTTCACTCTCCTAGAATCATGTTAAACTCTACCAATGAGTCAACCACCTTAAACACCCACCCAATTAGCCTTCTATAAGATAAGTATTTATTTTCTAATATTCAATTAATTTATTTGCCTTTCACACTTAAACCAACACCAACCCATCTCTTGGAATCCAACTTTATGATCTTGTCAGTCTGACCATTTACCAACCTAAACCTATAGACAATAAC
Source organism: Torreya grandis (assembly GCA_037957365.1). NCBI lineage: Eukaryota > Viridiplantae > Streptophyta > Pinopsida > Cupressales > Taxaceae > Torreya > Torreya grandis. The sequence continues at coordinate 6,965,007 of JARHVA010000140.1, forward strand.
CACTGATAGTTATCTCAACTATCGACATTATATCCAACTTTCGATGGTCACCTTAACCACCAACAGTCACCTTAGCCACTAACAGTCAACTCAACTACCGACGGTAACTATGGTAAAGAATAACAAGTTATTTTCACCCTCTTACCCTTAACCAAATATAGTTTTCTATGTCCCTACCTATTCATAAACCCTTTCCTAATTTTTTGAAGTAGATCCAAACTATTTAAAATTAGTATTGACTTGATTATTGCTATATTAGTCATTTTTATTCTATTTCTTTATCAAGCATATCTTTTATTCAATTTTAGTACCTTTTGATTATTGATGCAATTACTTTCTATTCTATTTTATAAACTTAAATTTTTAAAATGTGTGGATTGACAACCCCTAATGATGCAGGAGCATCTCAAAAGCATCTACAATAGCTACATGAAGACATGATCAAGTTGGAAATTCTCAAGCATACAAAGCTCAAGTCGTGTCTTAGTTTTGTATTTGAATTTATATTGTTGTCTTTTCCCTCCAAAATGTTGTTAAGGAGGAATAAATGTAAATATTCAATAAAAAAATAAAAGGAGTGAAAAGGTAAGAGAGAATCTCCATGTTGGAAGCCAATCTTGGCTTAAAGAGCAAATGAGGGGAGTGGTTGAAATCTTTCAACTGTAAGATATTAGTCTTCTCCAAATTAGTATATTGTTAAAAATTAAAAACTGTGTTTTGTCTTGAGCCCAAGATTTGGCGTAGAAGTTAGAGAGAAGATTATTTAAAAACAAACAAAGTAAGATATGCATTGGAGGATGAGAGGGACGTAGAAAAGAAGAAGGTAGAAATGAAGAAGGAGAAGAGGAAGGTAGAAAGAAGGACACAGGGAGAATTTCTTATTCAGCAAGGAGAGAGGAAGAATGATTAGCATGCATGTAAGAATGTAGATTGTGTATGCAAAATCCTCTACTGAAAACTCTCAAGTCTTTGAGATCATGAAAATACAAAGACCCGAGTGGAAGAAACTGTGAAGATCACAATATTGATAGTGCCAAATTAATTTAGCAAAGATACTAGTAGTTGACTGGAACTGGGATGCTCAACAGAGACAGAGATAGAGAGATAGATAACAGAGAAAGAGATAGGGACAAAGATGAGAATAGAGAGTGACACAGATATAGGACCAGAGACATAGATCAAGATAGAGTTCAAGATTGGGATAGAGACTTGAGATTTAGAAATCAGACAAGATTGTGATGACCAAGATTTTGGGGGAAAATGCTATGGTCTTGTCACTTTTACTAATCCCAGAGCTGCGGTCAATACAATCAAAGATATGGATGGCAGGGTGCGGATGGAGATACATGCCTTTGAATTTGATCATGATATTTTATTGTGGTCACCTGATAGTTTTGGATTTAGTACCTAAATTTTGAAATTAAACTGCTATTCTCTCTATTTTCCATTTCTTTGATTTTATGTTAATGGATGGTTATTATTTTTAACTAGATGATTGGTGGGAGAAACCAGGTCACAGTCCTACATTTGGCTATGATTTTTGGTACCAACCACAACACAAGACAATTATTAGTTCATCTTAGGGAGCACCAGTATCTTTTACAAAAGGATTTAATCCTCAACACGTGTATAGCTGGCCTGATGGCACATTAGAGCAAATAATTGATTTGAGTAACGAAGAGCTCATACCATTGGAGAATAAGAACATAGGCCGAGCTTATGGTGTGGAGATATAGACGCTGGCTGTATGCATCATTTTTGGCTATTTGAAGTAACGGTCTCAAATGGAGAAGAAAATCAACATTTTATATGACAAATAGTATGTATTAGCATATGCATAATTTTTATCCAGTGCATTCAAATTCTCCACTTCTCAAAGTATTCCAGATTCTACGGACTCTGTAGGTTCATAACTACAGAATATGCAGGGTCATTTTTATGATTTTGTATGTAAGGGACGTATGTTTCTAGGATAAAGGTTTTAAAAATTGAGTCCCTGGTTGTAGTCCAAGGTCAATGCATCACCTAAAGAAGCTTTTGTTTCCAAGATCTAGCTAGTGCTAGGCAATCCACTCAACTATCTATCTAATGAACAAGTATTCTTAGTGATAGCTTATTTATAGGTCATCCTCCTAATCCAAAGAGGATCTCTTTAAAATATTTTGATTCAATTCATGCACAATTAAATAGTTTTTTCAATCATACCCATATTTAGTTTTTTCTTCTTCTCTTTTCAAAATATAAGTAGAAATTCATTAAAATAAGGCTAACAGAGTGACTCCCAAAGTTGCCATTGGAAATTCTTTATATGTCCTTATATATGGAACGGAATCCAAATTGCCCATTTCTCTTGAACTACCTGCATTTGAGTTAGACCATTAACTTGAGTTGATAAAGAGTGATCCTATGAACATGAGGATGATAGAGCTCATAGAGCTTGAAGAAACTAGGGACCTTACAATGAAGACATTAGAGTTACATCAAGCTTAGATCAATAAAGACTTTGACAAGAGATCCATAGTATGGTACTTTAAGGAAGGGGACTTAGTCCTCAAATGAGACTCAAATAAGGCCAAACTAGGCAACCATACCAAGTTTGATAGCTTATGGAGTGGTCCTTATTTGATCCATGGATAAAAACAACATAATGCTTTTTAGCTTACCTAATTGGATGGAGAGGTAATACCCATCCCAGTTAATGGAATTGATTTAAAACCTTGTTATTATAATATTTTGTAGTTGTTGTATGATATTGTAACGTATTAGAGTAGTTTTCTATGCTTTCCTCTAAGTGCCTTGAGCACATTTCTTTTTAATTTTGTGTTTCCCTTTTAATAAGTACCTTGGGCACAATTTTTTGTTTTTCTCTTTTGTTAATTTTTTCTTCAAGAGGAAGTTTTATAAAGAGCTAGCCTTGAGTTAGTCTCACATCAATTGAGAGAAAAGACTATGAATCTAGATGCCCCATGGATCAATTTAAGGCTACTAGTCTTTGCATATCAGGACTGCAATCCTAGAATGTCACTACAAATATTGGCTAAATTTGGCCCACATAAGAGTCTTTTACTTAAGAATGGTTTGAATAGATGAGTAGAGTTCTAGATGAAATGAGTGGTCCAAATATCTCATATTGATTATAAGTATTTTGAGACACTTTAAGCAAGTTTAAACTACCATTTGTTGATATTTGAGAAACAAGTCTTGAAGCAGGTCTAAGAGTTGCAAGGGAAGAAGACTAGCAGGGTCTCATAGTGTTTCAAGCATTCAAGGGCATGAAATAGATTACATAAAGTCTTAAAAGTTCATTGGAGGCTTCCAAAGGGATAATAGTTCAAGCACAAGTCTATAAGAACCAGACCATCATGGCACATCATGTAGAAATGAATGGGTTAGATTGATTATGCATTTAATAAATGTACTTAGGAAGCCTCTCAAGGCCAAAAGATTGCATGGATAGGATGTATTTCATGCCTAGATCATCCTCTACCAATTTCATAACTTGATGAATTGTCTATCTCAAGTTATAAATCTTCAAATTTAGACTTGTAGAGTGAAACGTGTATGGGGGCATCAAGTTTAAGCTTCATAAAATAGTCATTTTAATTCAAAATGTTCCCAGGTTAAACATAGAGCTAACAAGTGTCCAAATATCAAGATCTAAGATCAAATATAATAGTGAACAATAACCTAATGACGTTAGATGGTTTAGGTAGACTAATAGAGCATGCACAATCAGACAAAGTAGATCTAATGGCAAACTCAAAGTTAAAAAGTCATAGGATCTTGAGATTATGTGAGAGGGTGAAAAGTGGCTCAACCATGTTAAACTAGTAGAAGATGTATGGCTCATATTCATTCATACAAAAGAGAGTCAATGAAACATGTATAAGTCAAGAAAGTAGATCCAATAGTGTGCAAGTAAGCTTATTGATGGTCAATGTTAAAATTCAAAATCTAAGGGAATTCAATGGAGAAAAAATATGACCTAAGGTTAAACTAGGGAAAATACTTCAAAGGACACCATTGAAGCTCAGTTGAGACCTTTGTTAGAGGATTCAAATCATATATACTCAACTTTCTTATGTTTTCAGCATTATGTGCAATAAGTCCTTGACTTCCATAAGTTTTAGGGGTAGAATATGTTGTTTTGACCTAATATAGTTTAATAGTGATGCTATGCAATCTCTAAACTCCTCATGGATATTAGCTATAAGAAAACCAATAAATGGATTGGTTTTCAATCTAAAATAGACATATGCTCAGGTTTGAAGTAGGGGAAGATGTGCAGGAATGCCTTGTCCTTTAAAAAAGCTATAGTTTTGACAAATAGGTACCTACCATTGCTTAAAATAGACATAACATAGCTTTGTCAGGTTTAAGATATGAAGATTTTATCTTCACAAGCAGGCCAAGTGGAAGATAGTGTAAAGTCCCAAGATGGACACTTGGCAGTTAAAAGTTGGATGGAGAATTTATTAAATTTTCATGATGCCTAAGGGTTTTCTTCATAAATAGGATCATGAATCACCACCTTTGGAAAACTATTATCTTCTAGTGCATTTTTATCAGCCAATGAGGAGATTCAGGGGCTATTGGGACAAATAAAAGGTTAACTTGTCAATAAATAATGGGGGTTGATTTGATCAAAAGGTGGTGGAGCATTCATCAAAAGGTGGTAACTCAATTAATGTTTTCTATACTCATGTTACCTCTTCTCTCTCCCTTTTCTCCTATATTACCCATTCTTTTCATTGGTAAGCTCTCTCTTATAGTTTTTATAAGAAATACTCCCTCACTTTTGATAGGATTTTCTATCTCAATTCTAGAAGAGAAAATACTCTCATTTGATAAGGCTATACCATATCAAAACTTGTATGAAAGACCTCTTGAAGATAGTAAATATTTTCTTTACCTATCTCTTGCTTTGAACTATGTTTAGTAAGCTTGTGCATGATGGCATTGTGAAGAAGAATCTTTCATGCCCATTATCCTTTTTTATTGAATATTTTAGGGCATTTTCTAATTGATTATAGGTCTAAATTTATGTTTTTTATGATATTAATGTAAGCTTGGTGTGAGTCTTAGAATTCCTCTTAGCTTCACTCATTGCTTCCTAAATCTAATGTATCAAATACTTATGAAATTAGCTAAATTTTAAGAATATGTGAGATAGTACTATCTTATGATTCTTCAGTGTATATTTCATGCTTATGTGAGTTCTCATTTAAATTTGGTGCATCACCCTTTTAGTTTTCTTACGAGGCCTTTAACCTTTCTCTAACCCTTTTCCCAGTGTAAACATTTGTATAGGTGATCCATCAAGAGGAAGCTGGCCTTCTCTGGAGGTTCAACCCCACCATAGGTGACCCATAACCTAGGGTTGTTCCAATAGTGTAACTCCATTAGAGATAAATAAAGGACTCTCTCTAAGGGTGAAAATTGATGTTACAACATTGACTACATACCAATACTCTGAAGAGGGATCAAGCTTGATGTAGTTCTCCCACCTAATGCTTGATGTATGTGGAAGTAAATGCTAGAATGAAAGTGGCCTTAGATGCCTTGAATGTGATTGATCTTTGAAATACTTGAAAACTAGGCTTAGAATTACTATATATGGTATTATGTAGAAATTAGGGAAGAATAGGGATCAAATAATTTGATTTTGCATAAATTTGTCTTTGGTTTGAATAGATTTTGTATTTATTTTCCATATAATGAATAGAGGTGGATTAGAATTATATTTATAGGGTTCCTATTATTTACATGGATAATAAAATGAGCTTAGGATGAATTTAGTAGGGGTACACATTTGAAAAAATATCTATTGGGAAGAGCTAGGGATAATGACAGTTGTGCCCAATTGGGGACCCTAGTGCCATGTGGTTATAGTGTACCAAATGTGGTGTTAATGTCCTCTTTATAGACTGTTAAGAAATTAGGATTGGGGCTTGAGATGACAGTTATGGGACTATGTTATGACTAGATATAGGTGATTGTGGTCTACTGAATGACTAGAAAAGTAAGTCTAATTCTCAAGGACAAGTCTATGGCTAGCCTAGGGATAGGTTAACTCAAGAAACAATATTATCATCCAATTACCACTTTTAGGTGATTACATTTGCTACATGTTTTTTAGAAAAATTTATTACTTTGGCACACCTATATTTCATTTTGGTACACTGATCTTGTTCATTCATTTTTAGCATTTTTTTGAAGATCTACATTCCTTTCTTGTGGAATGCATTGGAATGATTTGAGGTCAGCATTATAATTTTTATAGGCACAATAATTCTACATTGGAAGGAGATTTGACTCCCATCTAGATCACAACCTTAATCCTACATCATTATCTTTTATGGTCTAAGATCTGTATGGAGAAAGGACTGGGTGTTGGAAGATTGAGAAGTGGTGCTACTACATGGAAATTTTTTTTGGGTCTACATTAGATATGTAACTTGGTGATTTGACCTTGATAATATGATATGGTGTGAGCCATGTTACATTCATTATGTCTACATTAAAAGGAAACTATTGGTCTTTTTTTAAGCATTAAAAATTTACCAAATGTATTAGAAAAACCAAAAGGGTTTATGTTAGAGAGTTTTAGGTTTATGTGGAGTTGAGATCATCTAATATACCATTATATTTTCTATTAGTGCCATTTTTACACTTTTTTTCTATGTTGCATTGCATAATCTACTCACTATCCACTTTGACGTCCTCTTTTTTTTAGATCATTGGAGACTTGAGTAGCCAAGCAGCTTCCTTGTTATTTTCATGGTAGATATTTGATTATAAAGGATTGTGATTTGTTGAGAGGTTTACTTTTTTATTCTTTGTCAGGTATACGTTAGAAGTGGTGCGAGTTTTTTTCTTAATGGCTTCCATTTTTATTTAGAGATCTTTGTCTTTATTCCAGCACATTGGTAGCATTCTCTCTTTTGGTGGCATCCCATTTACTTGCTAAACCAATTTATAGGTGATAGGCAACCATAATTTAATCATTTATCCTCTTAAAATAGTTGTTCTATTCATTATTTGATTTTAATAGCTATATTTTTCACTTTAAGAGGAAGTATATTTCACTTGCACCAACAGTGGGGTCACCAATAGATTATTTTTTTCACTTTTATTGGCTTGAAGACATCTATAATGAAATTATGGTTTCAATAAGTGGTTAGAAGGCTAGGTTCACCACCAATTTGGTCATAGAAATTAGTTTGTAGTGTAATTGTTATTAATTTTGACCCATTTATGAGAATTCATAAAGCCTATATCTTTTGAATTGTAACTCAAAATCAAGTTCAATTTTTTTCAAAAGTGTTTGGTTTTCAATTATCTATCCATTAATTTCATCTATTTATAAAAATTCACTACTTTTATAAAGTGTCATATTTGGGGGGTTATCTCAATGATGATTTGTGCACCCTATTGCATTCTTTCTGCTCTTTGGTGATTTGCTAGCATGGTTTCTTCTGCTAGTTTAAATCAATGTGAGACTTTGACTACATATAATTACCATACATGGAGATATAGAATGGAAACAATCATTAAATGCAAAGGATTATGGTGCTTACTGAATGAAGTTCAACCATAGTTCACTAAAGAATATGAAAAATTTCATCACCAATGTCAATTTGAAGAGTATATAGTTTTAATTGGGGGTTATGTGAGTGATAGTATTTTATTTTATCTAGATGGATGTGATTATCCATTCAAAATATGGGCTAAACTAAAGGGTTTATTTATAAAATTAGATCATATGAGAGCCATGCAAATTGAAGTTGAGATTACTTCTCTCAACCATGAAGATTTTCCCTCTATTATAGACTATCTCACTAAGTTTAAAAAAATTGTTGACACAATTGAAGGGGAGTGGATGAGATAATAAATATGAAGAGTATATGTACTTGATTCTATCCAAGATAAAAAATCCATTTCAAATCTTTGATTCTACATTTTTCTCTAGCTTAGATGCCTTAGGTGCCAACATTTCAACTACCTAATTTAATGTTATTTTGTGCAAGACTTACTAGGGAGGAATCCAAATTATCTCACCTTGATTTTTTCACCTCTCAAAAAACATTAGTAGCATCTAATCCTAAGAGCAAGGTAAAATAAAAGAGTAAATTCAAGAACACTCCTCCATCTCAAAATGCACCTAAACCCAATAACTCTAAACCCAAGCCATCTTCCAAATCCAAGAATAAGTCTAGCCTTTCATGCTCTTTTTGTGGGGGCTCTGGTCATGAAGAATATAGGTGTTTTAAGAAAATGTAAGCCTTTGAGGATGTAGTTATAAGACACAAGATTTATATCTCCACTCCACCCAATGAACATGGAAAATCACTTAATGTTTTTGGGAGGTCTTAGTCACCCATTTCAAACTGTTGAGTCATAGATTCTGGTGCTTTTAACCACATGAATTCTTCCAAAGAGTCTTTTGTATCTCTTGATTTGAGTTTTAATTCCAACATTAAGGTTGAATATTATTACTTTATTTCTATTAAGAGAAGGGAGATATACATCTTGAGGGTGGTTGCATCAATGATTCACTATATGTCTCTGACATCACTACAAATTTACTTTTTGTTTATCATATTTATCATTTTGTATAGGGTAAGATAGTGACTTTCACACCTCAGGGTGATAAATTTCGAGCATCGATAGAGCCTCACACACTTATTTCATAGGGTATTATTTATCATAGTTCTTGACTCTATTACTTTTAGGGTTTTGATGATACTCCTATAGGGACATGTTTGGTTTCTCATGCATATTCTGAGAGTAATCTTTGGCATGAGAGATTTAAACATCTTAATTATAGATATTTGAAGGAGTTGAGAAATCATGGTATGGTAGATGGTCTTCCTATAGTTTTATATCTTGATAGAGTTTTCCCTGGTTATACACTACCAAGATCTACTTCCTACATGTATGTTTAAGAGAGCTTATTCACCACTTGAGCTTGTACACAGTGATTTTTTAGTCTTTCCTACTCCTTTTGATGGAGCTAAGTATGCACTTATTTTTATTGATAATTTTTTGAGGTGAACTTGGGTTTATTTTATCAAGTATAAGAGAGATGTTTTTTCACACTTCAAAGTCTTTAAGTTATTGGTTGAGAAATAGTCTTCTAATTACATCAATAAGATTTGAATTAATAATGGGGGGAGTAATTTAGTAGAGAGTTCTCTAATTTTTTTTCATCTCATGATATTATTCACCAGTATTTTTTTCTACATACTCTACAACATAATGGATTAGTAGAATGGAAGAACTTAACTTTGAAGGATATGGCTAACTGCATGATGCATTCACATGATTTACCTCCCATTTATTGGGTAGAAGTAGTTAATTATGTGAATTACATTTATAATTTCACACCATGCATATCATTTGAATATTTGTCTCAAGAGAAGGCTTGGTTTGGAACCAAGCCTAAGGTCTCATTTTTTAAAGTCTTTGAGAGCCATGTTTGGGATTTTATACCAAATAAGAAAAGGAAAGCATTGGATAAGAAGAGAAAACCCTTGATCTCTATCGGTTATTGCAAGGACATGAGAGCTTATCACATTTTTGATCTTGATACTCATGATGTTCTTTTTTAAACACATGTACAGTTTAATGAGCACTTCACTTCTCATGATTCTTCTTCCATGCATTCTTCTTCATATTTTGTTGATTCCTCACCTTCTCTTGAGGATCAAATTGAAGAGGCCCATGAGAAGGTTATAGATGCTAAGGATCCTATTCCCATTGATGTTGTCACTATGCTATTATGGGTTCATATTACCATTTCTGAGGCACCACCTTTTTATACAAAATATTCCACTTACTAGACATCATCATGCACATTTTATAGGTACTAGACTTTTATGTCAGGCATTCTTCTTGCATCCATAGTATTTTTCATAGGCTCATGGGATATAGGAGTGGGATAATGCGATGATAGATGAGTATTATTCTTTGATGAAGAATCATACTTAGGATTTGGTCTATCTTCCTAAGGGAAGAAAGTTGGTTAGGTGCAAGTGGATATATCACACCAAGTATGTAGTTAATTGATCCATTGATAAGTATAAGGCACAAATTATTGTAAAGTGTTTTTCACAAATTGAAGGTATTGATTACACTGAGACTTTTACACCCATTACCAAGATGGATTCAATTCACCTTGTACTTTATTTTGATGAATCATAGGGTTGGCCAATGTATGAGATGGATGTTAAAAGTACCTTACATGAAGATTTATAGAAGGAAATATACATAGAGTAGATTATATTATTCTCTTGTTTTTTGACTTAGGAGGTCTCTTTATGGTCTCAAACAGGCCCCTCAAGATTGTTATGATAAGTTGGATTTTTTTCTTATCTCTACTAGATTTGTTCACTGACACTTTGATTCTATAATATATATACAACATGTTGGAGATGATATTGTTATACCAGTTTTGTATGTTGATGATCTACTTCTCATAGACAAATCCTCTTCTCAGATTCAAACTATTCATCAGGCACTTTCAATGTAGTTTGATATGACATTTCTTAGTCTTTTACACTTCTTCCTTGGTTTGAAAATTTCTTAAAAGATTTAGGGATTCATTTAAGTTAGAAAAATTACACCCTTGATCTTCTTCAACATTTTAGTATGGCTAATTACAAGCCAAGTCCCTCCCATTTTTTATCTAGATTCACTCACTTATCCTTACACTACTCCTCTTTATGATCCTATATTGTACAGACAGATCTTTGGGAGTCTTATGTATTTGACCCATAATCACCTCAATATTTATTTTTTAGTTGGGCTTGTATCTATGTTTTCACATACTCCTCATGATAATCATTGGTAGACTTATAGAGGATTTTATGATATCTATGAGGCACTACCCATTTTGGATTACACTATACCAAGGGTTCTAATCAATTGGTTGGGTACCCTAATTCAGATTGGGTAGATTATCTTGATGACATGCATTCTAATTTTGGCTACATATTTTGTCTTGGTTCTTCTCCAATTATTTGGGTGTGAAAGAAATAGAAAGCTATTAAACTTTCATCTATAGAGGTTGAGTATAAGGCAATAGTTCCAACAAGTCAGTAACTTATTTAGCTTCATCAACTATTGATAGAGTTTGGATTCATGCAGGATTCACCTACTATACTTTAGTGTGACAACTAGAATTCCATTCACATATATCATAACTTAGTTGACCACTGAAAAACCAAACACATTGAGATACACATGCACTTTATTCATCAACACATTCAAGATGGATTTATTTTCTTGGAGTACATTTTGACTCAATAACATGTTTTTAATTATCTTCACAAGTCCTTTTACATCCTCTCATTTCCTTGAGTTTCATGGCATGTTTGGGGTTTTATAAGTTTCTTTTGGGGGTTGTTCATGAGGACATCTTCCTTCTTCATCTCATGGATATATATTGTACATAAGTACTTGATCAGGCCTTGTTACTAGGACTCATACTATGGATATGCCACTTTATTTTTGGCTATTATTAGCCCCTAGTTTCATTGGAGGGGGGTGGTGTTAGAGTATATTATTATCATGCTTACTATATTTTAGATCATTTTTCATCTTTTCCTAGTTTTTTCTTTTGTGTGGATTTATCCAATATTGGTTAGTTTGGCTTGTTTCTTATTTTTACTTGCCTACTTATATAAGGTCTCTCCATTATACTTGCATGTCTTATTTTGAATATCATATGATTTGCCTCGTCTTTGAATTTCTAGCCTCTTGTGATTTTTTTGTGAATGCTTTAGATTCTTGGGTTCTTATAATGATCTTATTTTCATTCCTTATATAAATGAATTGTATTATCAAAATACTATATTACATTGCCTAGATCTGAATATTGTCATATTGCATTCAAATCATTTTATTAGCTTAGTGAATTTATCTATTGAGCCCATTTTACATAAAACATACTCTCAAATGTGAGTTATAGGGATCCATGGTCAATTTTTTCTAATATTATTATCTTATTTATTTTAGATAAAATTGCTCCTCTTAGACTATCATGCTTTGTGTGTTTGTCCATAAACCACAATTTTATCCTAACATATTTTTCAATCCTTATTTTGGTGAAAATTTAATTTGGGTCTCTTTTTATGAACATTTTATTCCTTTTTAAGTTAGTTGGCATGCCAGTGGGTTTTAAAATTCAAATTAGGAATATTCTATATATAGATTCGCAAGATTCATTTTAAATCAACACTTATCTACCTAAAAAAACTAAAATTAAATAAAATCACAATAAAATAAGTTCAATACTAATTTTTAACCCTAAAATCTAGATATGGGGAATCTAGGATTAAATGGGTAGAAAGATGGTAGACTATCTTTAAAATAGGCTAATTATTTACAAAACTTAGAATATATGCTAAATTTATTATGCTAAGATGTTAAAAGATATAAATTATAGCTATGCTAGATATCTTAATGATAATGAAAATAAGATACTTAGATGGTTTTGATGCTAATACAAATTTGGATATAGAACATGTAGAAAGTAGTCTGGATCTAGATTTTGGATCAGTTGCTTGATTCTAGAAATTATACCTTTGTAGCCATAAACACTTGTATCAATTTGGGACAATTGTGTCGATGCTACTATCTAACTTGGATTTAGGTGTATAGTATAAAATAATTTCTAAAATTAGATGAAACCACCTAGATTCTTTTGGGTTCTGTGTCACCTTCACTTTAATGCATTTATATCTATATTATGGAATGCCATTCCTTATCAAATAGTAAAACCTTAGTTATTCATCTTCATAGTGTCTATGGGAAAAATGGGTTAGTTGGAACATGGTGTCAAGCTACCCTAAATACTCCTTTATTAATGAGCACTACCTACATAGCCAATACTTCAAAGAGGACCTTAGACTTATGAAGTTCTCCCTTACATGTTGGATTGTGTGTGAATCATGAAATGTGTGATAAATAAGTACAATAATGACCTAATTTTTAACTTTGAAAATATATCTCTTGAACCACTCCTTTAGTAATTTAGACTTATAGATATGATATCATTATGACTAATATGGAAATAAGAGAAATTAGGAAAGCTTTTCTCAATTGAATGCTTGATATAATGATTTTGGTAAGTTTACTTATTGTTTTATAGGTTTTTACTAGGTGAGGAATAAATGGGGGTTGATATTATATTTATACCAATCTATTTTAGGAATATCTCACATTAAAGCACTTAGGACGACCATAGGAATTTGTTTCATTTTTAAATTGGATGACTTTAGGGCAATGAACACTTATGTTAGAATAGGACACTTATGTCAATACAAACATATGATTTATATGTAAGTGTTTAGGCAATTAGAAACTATGTGTAGGTCCAAAAATTGTAGAGGCAAAAGATAAGCAGGTTTACAACATTCTAGGAAAGATATAAGGTCTAAGTCATCATAATAACATTGGTCAGACTAAGAGATAATCAATTAGGTAAAAAGAGGTAGTGTATGTGATCCTTTTAGTAGTGAAAAAGCTTAGAACTTGAAGGTACATCTATTATATGTATTTTCCAAGTGTATAAGATTTAGGTGCTATATAATTTAAAAATAGTGTCTACATTTCCCCCCTTTAATCTAGTAATGAAATTGCTAATTTAAAGGAAAATGAAAGCATACCTGGATGTGTATAACACACCTTGCCTTTGTTTGAGTCTAACTTGAGTGATTTACTAGTGACTAACCTGTAACCAAGAGCATGTTAAAATATATAATCAGTGCATATAATCTAAAATCAAAAGCATCAAAATGATTGAAATTGAAAGAGAGCAAGGTTTATGAGTACACCTATGTATTGATGCAACCTTCTTGTATTTTGGAATTTTGATTTGAAATATGTATCATTATGAATAAATCAAATTGATATTATGACAAATATAAATATATAAAGTGCATATATAAAGAGATAGAGATATTAGAAGACACATTCCCTAAACCTTGGACAAAAGGTGAATTACCACCCGATAATTGAGTTTAGCTCAATTGCATAACCCAATCATGCTTATAAACTAGTGAGTGTGAGAAACCAAGTCAAATAAAACTATAAAATTTGTGAGGTTGGATTATTTAATTAATTCCAATGTATAAACTTGGTAATATTTAATGATTTAATCACCTCAACCATACGAAATTATGAACCAACTACTATAATATATTATATCAATACAATTTGTAAAAGTCCAACTTGGTGGGTGGTGACAGTCCCTAAAAGTGTTTGATATGTAAAACTAATTAGATTTTGAAATATTAAGTGCATATTACATAGCATATGCACCTTAGCTATGTCTCATGTTAAAACTATGTATAACAATGGTACCAACGTATATAATTCTACCACAACTATGTATTTGAATCAGATAACTATGTAATTTGGCCAATTTGAAATTGTGTACGTGTGGAGAAAATGTTTAAAAAACATGCCCCCACTATAATTTCAAAAATTATATAAGTTAAAATGTGGAGGACATGTTTACAAAACATGCCTCCAATATAATCTAGGTATGATAAATACTGAATAAGTTACAGAACATGCCCCCACTACAATCTAATTTTTTTAATCAATGTGAAATTCATGCCTTTATGGCATGCCTCCACTGATATGCCCCCCATTTTGAGGTGAGGGGAAGTAGAATTTGGTAGTCACCTAACCTAAAAAATGGTAAGATAACCATGCAAAATATGAAAGTACCATGTAACATATGACCAAGTAGATATATCATCAAATAATATGATCAAATCAAGTATTAAGATGCATGATGTAGATCATGGAAACATATAGATAGTAATAGTATAATGTCAACAAGTAATCAAGCACACACACAATTATAACTCAATACCAAATTAAAATATAATGGTCTAAGGAGACCTAAAACAAGGGACATGTTCAAATGTTGCATAATTGAAGGGATATGACTTAGTCAAATTTTCACAAAGAAATAAATGACATATTAAAATGCCAACATATAATAAGAAAATGACTATTCAAATGTCAAAGAGGCAAATAAATACATAGGGAAAATAAATAATTGAGAATTTTCAAATGCTTAAACAAGTAAGATAATTGCAAGACAAGACACCCAAGGAAGTGTATAAATGAAACTATACAAAACTAACATAAGCATATCATACTAGTATTTAGATATATATATTAGCAAAAATTCATGTATAAGTACATATATGAGCTCGAACATGATAATATAAGGTGACCACATAATAATATAACCTAGATGTATCATTATCATAGAGGTGGATGCCCCTAATGTCTTAGTGATGTGAGTAGAGGGAAATCCAAATATATAAAAGTACATAGATCATATATCCATATATGATTGAATTACACTCAAAATATGTGTGAAACACATGTATATATCAAATATTAATATGCCATTTACCAACATGGAACTGGTAACATATATGCCAAGGAGCTAATATGATATGTAAATACTAAAAATATTTATGGATTTTTGAAGTTTTTTCATATTTTTTCATATTTGAAAGGAAAAGACTATCCTATGATTGCATCTAAAATATTCTCATAAATATCACCCCATTTTGAACCTATTGTAATAAACTAGTGACGTTGCCCAGGAAGATGTATAGGTACAATATCTATCATTATAGTATATGTGATGTTTTGTGTATGTAAAATAGGACTTTATGGTTTTAAAGATAAAATAATAGGAGTAGGGGTTCATAGAACCCATAATTGAGTGATTTGTGGTTTTTTTGGAACAAAAATAATGGGAACATGTGTAGGTGCTTTGGATATCTGAATATGATGTGTAGTAGATTAGGATTCTAAGAAACCCACTATGGATATTTGATGCAATGGTTTCTCAAGTACTAACCACCTGGTAAATATAATTACCTATTGTTTACCCTTTTATAAAATATTAACCTTAGGAGGTTTGATAATTATCTATTTGGGTATAAATTTCTCTTGCTTAATAGGATGTTCATATGGAATTTCAAAAATTATAATTATCGAATTGGCATGGATGTATTTGACATACCCATGCAATGTATGTGATACTGATCAAAGTGTATGTAGACAAGGTCATCCCATTAACATATCAAATACACATGTGAAAGGTATAACTAAGAAGGTCGTAACCACATGGTCATAACCCACCTATAATGGTAAGTCAATCGCACCAAGAACCTATTGTGAGGTCCAATAAAATGCTCTAACTTATATAGTCAAAGGATGTAAATCATGATTTATATAACCCAAATCTATAATTAATGTCATGGTAAAAACATTATTTATTACACCAATGTTATTCATAACACTATGTATACGCTGGTGGTTAAGGTATGCTTAACTGAATAAGGAATGAAGATCTAAGTCATCATCCCTAATCTTACTATCATCAAAAGTAATGGAGGGTATCTAAGCCATAAGAAGTGTATGCTATGTATACATACTAATAATCCCATCCAATGGGTTCTCATGATGAGATGGAGGAGTGTGCACATTATATGCCATTTGCACTTCTAGGTCTTTCTTTGAATGATCTTGCAAAGGATTGTTAAATATTTTCTATTTGTGGTGGTCACTAGGTTGTGAACCTGATTCCTTTGGAGGATCATAAAATTTAATATTTTGGTCATTGATGAGGTCTTTAATCTTATGATTCAAGGTAAAATATCTATTCATAGAATACCGAGGGCCTTGGTGATAGCAATAATAAGCACTTGAATCACACCCTTTGGGTAGAGGTATATTCATATTAACCTATATAGGATGAGGGAGAGATATAGATAAAAATTTATAAGACATGAGAGTAATTAATTGAAAAACTTAGGTAAACATGTAAATTATCTCCATGGTGTATTGGATAAGATAGGCTAATTAGGTTATTATGACACCGCATTTACTATGATGGTTGTTTCTTTTTTAGGATCAAGAGGTTTGACATTATAACTTAGTTTGATATCAAACTTGGTATGGGATGTAAATGTAGGCAGTGTGTTTGATACAGACTTAAGTTTATTGAATGAGATATGTTTCATTTCATGATTGTGAATAATGTGACATAAGTCATCAAAATATTTGAACTTTTTGAACACATTGGAATCATGTAAAAGAGTAAGTAAAATTTGATTGAAAAAATCTTGAAGCTCTTTATCTACCATAGGATTGGTCATTTTATCTAAATTTATTTTTTGCCTTAAGACATATTCATTGATAAGTTCAATAGTTCCTTGTTTTATTTTTATAATTTGGGCATAAGAAACCTTTTTGGCAATGTTAATAAAGAAGTGTGCCAAAAAGTGATCCACAAGGGGTTTAAAGGCATTTATTTATTGAGTGGGTAAATCATATAACCACCTTAAAAAATAGTATTTTAAGATTATTTTAAATAATTTGGTCAAAGTTTTATCATTGTAATCATAATCAAGGCATGCTACATAAAAATATTAAAGATGTTGTTTAGGATCACCCTAGCCATCATAAAATATGAACTTAGGTGGAATAAAACTTGTTGGTAAGGGGTGTAAAGGTATTTTATGTGCAAAAGGATTGTGCAACACCTCTTATGAATCAATAACATAAGGATATTTTATATAATTTTGTTCAGTATTTTTAACCTTAGTTTGAAATTTTTTAATAGTTTAGACAAGAGATTGCACCTCTTGGTCTTTTAGGTTGGACATTTAAGAAGTCACCAAAGTAGGTGTACTCATAGGTTGAGTATATATAGGCATTGAAACTAATATTTGACTTAAATAATTTAATTTTCCCATGTAATATGTGGTAATAATAGTTTTAGGGAGTAAAGGTTGAAATACATACCCTGTGCCTCCACTAGATGTATTAAGTGGTAATGTGCTCAAGTGGAGGATTGTTGGTATTTGGGCATGAACCAAAGCTTGAATAAAATGATCAATAGATGGAATTGATTGTTCATATATTTTTTTAAATTTTTATAATATGGTTCTTAGGATTTCATTAATATTTTCATGGTTTTGATGAATATGCTCATAAAATAATGCACTTGCTCATGATCTATTTGCTCATGTTCATTGGTTTCATTATACTCATGATTTTCATTATTAGAAGCTTCTTATATGATAAATGTATCATTATTTTTTTCATTCTCAACATTAGTATCATCATGATCCATAGGATTAGGTCCCTCATTGGATTTAGTCATCTTAGGTAGTAGAAGGGGAAGCTTAATGTGTTCAATAGGCACACCTCCCAATTTAGGGTGACACTTGGGTTGCATGTAAAATAGTATAAGTAGGAAATGAAAAATTACATCAATATAAAACCCTAGGAATTATAAAAATTTACATTACATGAATTAGGTTCATTAGATGTTTAACCTTAAAATATAGATATGGCAAATCTAGGGTTAAAGGGTATAGATACCCTAAGGCACAAGGATGGTAGACTATCTATAAAGCAAGCCAATTATTTATGAAACTTAGATAAATCATATACTAAATTTATTATGCTAAGATTATAAAATATATAAAGTAAAACTATGATAGGTATTGTAATGATAATGAAATCAAGATACTTGGTTTTGATGCTAATACAGATTTGTATCTAGAATAGGTAGAAAGTAGACTGGATCTAGATTCTAGTTCAATTTCCCAATTCTAAAAATTATACCTCTATATTATTAGACATTTATGTCAACCTAAGATGGCTGCATCAATTATATTATTTAACTTGGATGTAGGTGTCTAGTATAGAATACCTACTATAATTAGATACAACCACTTGGATGCTTTTGGGTTCTCTATTGCCTTTATTCAGATGCATTTAGATTTGGGTCATAGATTATCACTCCTTTTGAAATAGTAAAACTCTAATTCTTCCTATTCATAGTGGTTGTGGGAAAAATAGGTTAATGGGTACATGGTATCAAGATTCCCCAAAGGCCCCTTTGTCAATGAGAGTTACTTACACATATAATACTTTAAAGAGGGCCTAAAACTTATGTAGTTCTCTCCTATGTGTTGGCTTGTGTGTGAATCATATAATGTATGATAAGCAAGTACAAGAGTGACCTAGTTTGCAACTTGGAAAATATATCTCTTGGGATACTCCTTTAATACTTCAGACCTGTAGATATGTTGTCCCTATAAATAATATGGAAATAGGAGAAATTAGGGAAAATTTTCTCACTTGAGTGCTTGATATAATGCTTTTGGTAAGTTACCTTGGTATTTTCTAGGTCTGTGCTAAGTGAGTAATGAATGAGGATTGATATCATATTTATACCAATCCATTTAGAGAATATATTGCTTTAAATAACTTAGGATGAACATAATAATAAGTTTCATTTGAAAATTAAATGAATTTAGGGCATTAGACACTTTCATTGACATAAATGTTTGAATAGGATGCACGTGCCCAGGTAGTTGGAAAATAGGTGCATATCCAAAACTTGTAAAGATAGAAGATAAACATGTTTATAGCATTTTTGGAAAGATAAAAGGCTTGATTCATCAAAATAGCATTATTTGGACTAAGAGCTAAGAAATTAGGCATAAAGAGATAGTGTACACAAGCCTTTTAGTAGTGGGAAAGGTCTATAAGTTGAAGGTACATCAATGATATGTGTTTAACAAGTGTACAATACCAAGGTGCTATACAATTCAAAAATAGTGTCTACAACTTGCTTATTATCTGAAGTTTATATTTCTACATCTGCATTGTATGCTTGGACCAAGAATAAGGCCTAGATAAAGAGAATTTATAGCACATTACATATGATCTAATCACACACACATAATAGAGGGAGAAATACATAATCTTGAGGTCCATTTTATGGATATGTAGGTAGTTCTTAGTTAAAAGTTTCTAAGGCTAGCTTGACTATTCCCTTAATCCTAAATCCCACATTTTATATTTGTTAACTATTTGGTTTTTGTGTAGACCTTAATAAGGATTTTTAGAAGGAATATAAGGAAAAATATAGATCATGACATGTGATATAATATATATAGGGATAAAAATCATCTACATTTAGTGTCACATACTTTTCTAATTTACAAATTTAATCCAAAGTCATAATAGAAAAGATTGCTCCATCAAGACAAGGGCATATGTTGTAGTTATCCAAATCCATTGGCTGCATCCAAATCAGTCACATAGACATCCTTGTAGATTTGAAGACATCTTAGTCAATGACACAATCAACCTTCATCATCTACATGCTAGTGTATTTAATTTACAAATAAATGATCAATCCATTTTTCATTTCTTTGATTAAAACCCTAGATATTTCTATTTGTTTACAAATAGATGTGTGCAAATGCTTCTTTACTTATAATCTTTTTTAATAAAATTTTTATCTAAATTATATTATATTTATTTATCTAATCCCTAATTTTGATAAAAAGTTTGAAAAAAATACCTTCAGACTTGGTCTATGATTGCTAGAATAAATCATTACTTGAATTGGAAAGATTAGTGCCCTTTTACTCTATGTGAAGTAGCTTATATAAAGAGTGATTTTGAGTTGTTATGTGATGCCTTGATGTTATTATATAGTGTTATATTTGAAATGTTTATGTTAACCTAATTTTCTAGAAGTGCAGGAGGGTTGACATAAAGTGTCTCAAATTTGAAAAGCAACCATTAGATCATGGGATATGAGGCTGCACTAGTGGATAAGGTTGACTTATGTCCTTATTTGACGTAATGCGGTCTTGTCCTAGAAGGCCAAAAAATATTAGATTTTGGATAATAGGAATATGTACGTAGAATAAAGATGTTTGAGTGACATTTTTAGTAGTTGCAAGATGATGAGTAGAATAATGAAGGCTCTCATAGAGAATACAAGTTAATTGAATGGAAAATAGGTTAATTAAGGTAAGGATGTCAAGATTAAACATTTTCAAGCACTTAATGGTTAAGTTTTGGTGTCTACATGTGTTTTATACTTCCTATATCCATGATTCAAGTGGTTACTCTAGTTTGGTTATATAATTAAATTGATTACATTGTGATTGATTTGTTTTCATTGATTTATGTGATTATTAGATTTTTGGTATGTATGGCATGTTTCTATGTGTTTGATATGCCTTCATTGTCTTATTTGTCTTCCATGTGTTTTATGTGCTTACAATGTATAAAGTGTTTTCTATGAGCCTTTATGTCACATGTTTCATGTTTTAGTTCTTATCATCAGGTTTTTACTATGTTTTATGGTGTCATGATCTATATCATGCAAAATTATTTTATTACTTGATATGTTTCCATGATTTATGTCATGCATATATTAGGCAAAATAACACATACTTATTCTTTTCATTACTATTTATTACGATATCGATACTACACTACTTACATATTATGACCACATGGGGCATTTGATCTTACACTACTCACATTTTTCCTAAGTAGGGAAAATTATTCTTACTCTTATAGTGATTATATTTTAGGTTTGCATGTGAAAAATTATTTATAACATACATGCTTCCAAGATTACATCTTTATAACTGGTTTTATATCTTACACATGATATATGCAATTCCTTTATTTTGAGATATGTAATTCACAAGTTAATGTCATACTCATCATATTTAGATATATGTTATTAGGGAATATGCATTACCATATTTAGTATGATGAATTTTTAGGTATGTGAGTGATAGGGTGCCAAAATCTAATTTCAAGTACTTTAGATTTTATTTAGATGTAAAGGCCCATATATAATAATATTATCTAACTCCATGACACTTGATTTTATATTAGATTATTTAGGATTATACTCAATATTATATTCAAATTAATTTATATTATTAACCATAATTTTGGTTTAGCTATATTTTTGTCATGAAAAATTATACTTATAAATGTATCCAAGATCGAACACAAGTTTAGAGGAACTTGGTTTCATATGGGTATTATAGACACAATGTAGGTGAATCAGGAATATGGTTTTAGTTTTATATATTTCATTAGATTATTAGTATTTTCACTCATCCATGCGTTATTAGAAAAATATATAATATATTTGTAAGGATCACATGCACATTTAAGTTTTCATTAAGAGCTTTTGGGGCACAAAATATTATATCCATACCATGTCTTCTCTACTTTGATAAGTATGTTCACACACACCAAAGTGGGGAAAATATTGACACCTAAAAATTTCCCATAGGCATTCATTAGTTAATATATTACATATTCATAAGGTACTTGTGTATTTTTTAGTTATTGGTCCAAATTAGGTGTTATAGACATGTTTTATGGGTCATTGTTGTGTCCCTCTTCTCTTTCCTCCACATTTCATGGTATTTTGGCAATATTAACAAACCACATACTTAAAATTTTAGGGGTTTATGTGGTGTTTGTTTGATAGGTTAAATATATGGTTGTGGTCTCATATTTTTAAAATTTTATGACCATTTCATGTCAATTTGCACACCATTATGGTCCTAATTTAAATTCAAGTCATATATATATTCATATTATTACATTTAGGCATCTAGATATCATATTAAAATAATATAACACTTGAAAATAATTATTTTTTGTTCATAATAATATAATAAGTATTTAAAATCATTTAGATAAATCAATCAATCATTAGAGTATTCATTGTAGCACTGAAGTTCATGTAAGTGACACATTGCATTACATTAATTTTCTTGATTGATGAATTAATATAATTATTAAAGTATTATTTTTGATATTTTACAATTTTGGGGGAATTTAACAACATAAATATATATTAAATATTCTTTATTGTAATGTTGGCCCTAAAAAATGCATTGTTTTCCTTACTATTTATAGATCTAGCTACCTAATTAGGGCAAGGAGAAGAAGTGCAGTTTCCTAGTAGTTGGAGTATTTTTTTTGAAAAATGATTGAGGTTTTTGAAGCCATGGATATAAAAACATAGATGTCAAAATATTTTTTTCATACCTTAGGTTTACCATAAATTTCAAGTGTTTAATTTGGAGATCCCAAAAACCTCAAGTTTATAGTTTAGACAAGTTCCATACATCACAAATTTTGAGGGTTCTAATTGTCTAACATTATTTTCATAATTATAATTTGAAAATTTTCACTTGATATCTAATATATATATATATATATATATATATATATATATATATATATATATATATATATATATATAAATATTTAATAACATATAAAAAATAATATATGTCCAAAATAGACAAAAATATAAAAGAATCAATAGTCAAAGAGAATTGAAAACAACCATCAAATAAAGAACACTAAAAGAGTAGAATGATACAAAAAATAAAAAGATGCCATCATCTAAATCCATAATCAGGTTATTATCACCTTTTAAATCATATTTAGGTCCTTTATCATATCCCTTACATCCCCTAATAGCCACCCTCAAATAAATTTTGTTCAAGGCTGTAGATTCAGGTCCCTTTGTTTTTTTAGAAACAATCTCAGGTCCAAAAGGTACATCAACACTGTTAGTATGTTATTCACCAACCTATAATTTATCTGCCCTTATCTTCATATTGAGTTCACACCTTGTAATAATATTTAGTATGTTAAAAATTTATTCAATAAAATTCTCCACCCATTCAATAAAGTCCTCACCATAACCATGCTCAGGTAGAGGAATGCTAACAAGAGATTAAGGAGGAGATAAGGTATAATTTTAATCTTCCTCCTCTACCATCATAACATTGACATGTAAATCTAAATAATTATATTTTTAGGTATCCATTTTATCTTGATTATTCTAAATTATTTTAAGTTTATCACAAATTACATCAATTATAAAGTTAGTCCTCTCTAAAATCCTCTTTCCTGCATAGGATCACTATCTTATTTACTAACTATCTTAGGATATAAATTATCACACTTATAAAAATATGAGTCCCTTATTAAATCCCATTATTCTTATAAAATATATAAATAAATTACCTTAACATGAAATAATTACCAATCATGAGCTAGATTGAACTTGTGGAGTCCACTAGTGAGAATAAATTATTTAGAAAAAAATATTTATCATCCTAGTCCTTGAAATTGTTTCCAATTTAGGCTTGTGAACATTAAGTTATATGTTGACCTACACATGTAATATGTGAAGAATAACTTCCCTTGTGAAGTTAGTAAGACTTCTAGATTTATATTGAAAAATATCATTATTTCTTTCTCTCCAAATAAAGCATAAGATTTTAGTAGACATAAGTAACCATAATTTATTAAAATATAAATGCATTTTTTCTTGGTATAAATGAAACCAAAGAAAACTCTAATCCAAGTGATATATTCATTGAGACATTTATATCAAAAATTAAGATAAATTTTCCACATAGAAAAATCATAGGGACAAGAAAAATAATAAATGCTCAATAATATATTTTTCCCTACCATACTAATTCTTTGTAATGAACATACAAACAAGTTTGTGGTGAAGAAGCAACCATATAAAGTAAGCTTTTTTGGGCTCAATATAAGAAACCCAAATGACAAAAAACCTATCCTTACACTTATGGAAGGGATCAAATATAGATTATTTTCTGTTGAGACTTATAAAATATCTTGAGAGAAAGAAATATTATCATTGAGTTTTCTAACAGATATTTTAGTTACTAGGGATCCCTTAATATATCTAAAAATACACCCAAAATTATTCATAATATTTAATAAAAACACCAATAGGAGGTGGTTTGAGAGTTTTCATCAATATAATAAAATTTATAAGAAAAGAGCTAGGCTACCTAAACTTAGCCTACATTCCACCCAAGAGAACTATTTGCCATTAGAAAATACATGCTCACAATTTTTAACATCTTTGGAAAATAATATATTGGAAAAACATTCTATAAAATTGGAAAGATTAGTATTATTGTAAGAAAAATTATAACAAAGAGATATAAAAACATGAAATCTTGTGATAAACAAATGAAAAGTGTGTTTTATAACCACCAAATGTTTTACCTCCTCCCAATCCTTCCATAGAGAACCAAAGATAGGAGAGTCATTTTCCTTGACAAAAAATGGACCAAATATAAGGTCAATAATGTGAAGCCCCATCCACTAAGCTCTTCCCTTAGGAAACCCATTGAGAATATTGTTTATGAATATAAATTTACAAGGCTCATTACCATTGAAATATATGAGAATCCGCTTCATATCAAGAGAATTTCCTTGTATTATCAAATTTTTAATTCCAAAATCCCCAAGAGATTTAGGCTTACAACACACCCCCCAAGATACCACATGTATTTTATTAATCCCATTTCCATTTAACCATATAAAGTATCTAACCATTTTATGATTTTTTCCAAAGTGAACATTACAAAAATAATAATAAGATGTGAAGTAATATTAAAATAAGATATCACTTTATGGCACACCTAAATTATCCTTAGTAGAGATAAATTATGACCTTTCCACTTATTAAACTTTTTATCAGTTCTTTCAATAGCCTAAGTCAACATGAACTTAAAATAGGGATAAAATAGAAATGAATACCAAACTATGGGAACATATTATAGAGGCCACCCCAAGTCCACCTTATTCTCACAAACCAATCTAGAGAGGAATCCTCCCAACCAAGTAATAAAAACCTATGCACAAAAATTTTAGAGCTAGATGCACTGCAAAAAGTTCCCACTTTTTTTTTAAATTGTCCTTTTCAAAAATATTAAATATATTAGTGTCATTATAAAAATTAAAATCAATCAATTCATCATCATTAGGTAGCCTAATATCCTTAACATGAGAACCAATGTAAGCATATATTAAACACAATTGTCCGTAAGCCCATACATTATTTGTCATTATTGTTGAATCCATTCATTTCCTTAGGTCCATTAGCACCTAAATCATTTGTCATAATTATTGAATCCATTTATTTAATATTTATGGATGTTTACATTGGTTCTCATGTTAGGGTTATTAGGATGCCCAATGATGATAAACTAGTTGATGTTAATTTTTCTAATGACATTACTCTATTTCTTAATCTTAAAAAGGATATTTTTTATAAAAAATGCCATTTTTAGGAATAAGAAATAAATTAATGTCATTAGAAAATTTAACATCAATCAGTTCATCATCATTAGGTAGCCTAATACCATTAACATGCAAAAAAATGTAAGTATTTATAATGAGGAAATGAACAACTTTAATGAGAATGAAAAATAAGGTAGGGGCTAAGGGACAATCATGTATAATAGGTGTTGTAATTATTTTTACATGCATTAGGAAACTCTAGGAATGGATAATTATGAGGATGTATGTGTGAGACATAAATACTCATGATAATAAATATTTCAATTCATTGAATAAGGATGATGTACATGAAGAAGGATGTCATGCAATAGGAATGATGCATTAGGTTAGAAGAAACAATTTTTTTGGTAAATAAAGACAAGATGGAAGAAAGAAAAAAATGGATTATAGAAAGACATATACAACATGTGATAAGCACCAAGATAAATACAATGTGGATGATGGGAATCAATATGAGTTGGGAACCATATGCCAAAGAATATGCACAAGCAATGTAAAAGTGTAATTACAATTAACATCATTATACAGGTGGAGTTAATTCAACACTAGCTGTCAAAGATTGAGGGGGTCCTAGAAACATATAAATATACTCCTTAGCCTCTCATTTGAAAACCATAGATTTTTCATATGTTTTATAATATTTTGGAATAAAATTATCTTTTAGAAGATATTATACATGTTGAATATGTTAGTATTACCCTTTATTAAGGATAATTTAGTTATCCTAAGTTTCCTTTATGTGTGTAGACTTTTTATTTGTGTGAACTATAAATTCATATAAATCTAGATTCCATGAGGTGTCATCCACCTCTTTATCCCCCTTTAAGTTTTGGGAGTTACATAAGTAACCCATTCCCATACTTGGCACACACTTCCCTACAATATCTAAAGGAATAGGCCACAAGTGGTACATACAAATGAGGCTTATAAGGTAATCATGAGATTCTTGTAACTCCCATTATTTTCTTCTTGGTCTATAAAAGAGCCTTATTATTCTCATTTCCTCACTAGAAACTTGAAGCTATATCTCTTCTTCTATAATCTATCTTGCTTCTCAAAGTTATACATGTGGAGATTTTGGTGACAAGCCTTCTTATAAATCATGTGGGTTTTTCTCTGATATATTCAACTTTCCACTTTAAAAATCTTATCTCATTTATGGTTTACACCTTGAGAGGTAATATTTTTTGATTTCATTAATTTTTGAATTTTTCAATGTCATTGATGAATATTTTTAGTATAATTCCTTCATGGTATCAGATTTAGGTTCATTTTTTTTGACATTGTTTTTTGGAGAGTTTGTAGGTTTTGGGAGATTTTGGATTTTTTTGCATGGGCTCCACCATTGTAATCTTATCACATCCATTTTTATTTCTCATTTTTAAAAGTTTTTGTTGCTAACCAACTATTACCAGTCACTCCTAAAGATCATTTCTTCACTCTTCAACTAGTTTTTTGGAAAAATTATTCACATAGTGCTTATACTCCTTTATTCCATTCACAATTTTATGCTAAATAACCAATTTTTTTAAATAAACAAAATTACACTTTATTTTGAGTTTTTATTTCACCATTAATTGGTTATTAATTTAGAGGATCATTTCTTCATTATTTCCTATCTCTCAAAAATTTTATTAGTTTTTGTTAAGATTGTTTCTCAAATTTTTACTCTATCATTCTTTTTCTCTCTTTACCCAGCCGTTCTATCGGCCTTCTTTGGTTGTATATTATCAAATTTTCTTCTTTGCCTTGCTATATTTTTTTGGTGTGTTTTTTTGTCTCATATCTTCTTTATTTTTTATCTCTTCACATCTGGATTGACCTATCTTGATTGATTCTACACTTTCCTTAGCTTTTTTGGTGCTTGGCACTCCTTTTTGTTTGCTCTCCTTAATGCATGTCTCAATCTGGTTCACCCACCTATGACCTTTATCTTCATATTGATTTGGATAATGCCATTAATATTAACTATTTTTAGGCCTGTGCATCACCATTCCTTTTATGCTACTATTCATGGTGTTTAGGTTTTTTTGCCTTCTTTGGATTGCATTTGGGTCTCCTTAGCATATGTGTAACACTCAACGCTTCCACTTGGTCTGCTTGGTAATAGATGTCAGTCCTCTATGCTATTGGTTTTTTTTCAAAATCTTCTATTCATCCTTTCCTATTTCACAAATATTCTTTGCATTAACCTCAATGCTTCATCAAACATTTAAAATCTAATTTCATTAAAAAAAACAAAACAAAACAGACCAATCTACCCTTATTTATTCTTTGGACTATCGAAATTTTTAGGATATTTTATGGTATCTTAACTTTAGGTTTTCATATATTTGAAAAACAAAACATAAAGTTTTAAAAGTTTTATATTAAATTCACATTTTCTTTATAAAAAATATTCCTTTTTTAGTTAAAGTATTATGTAAAATTACAATAAGTTTAATTGATGAATTTATGCATGTTCCTTTACTCCTTTTGGGTAATTAACCAAAACAAAATATGTTGTTTACTTCCTTGTAGTTATTTACAATTTTTTTTTCTCAAAGACGTTTAAATTAATATACTTTTTTTTCACTCATTTTATTTTTAACCTTTTTTACATTAAGCCATATTTTTTGGTTAAGTTCTAGACTTGCAATTTAATTTTTTTCCAAAACTATTGTAATGATCATTTCCATTACAAATTTTGTGCTTAATTTCTGTAATTTATGCACTTTTACCCATCTTATAATTTACAAAATTTTATGTTTTTGTAAAATTATCAAAACATTTAGGCTCTCATTTCCTCCTTGTTGCATTTTTTTGCACTTTGACATAGTCCTTTTTTTGGCCTTTTTGTCCTTCCTCCATGCCTCCCCATTTTTTAGTGATTTTTATTACTTATTCTATTTCTGACATTAGGTGAGATTTTGAGGCACAATGACTCAGTTATTACCCAAATTTAAACTCATGTCCACCAATTATAATTTATGGAAATCACATATATAATACATCTTCATTTTTAAACACTTGGTGCACATAGTAGACGATAAAAACCCCAAACCCAATAAAAAGATTACTAATACCAAAGTTTAAAAAAATGAAAATAAAAAAATGAACAAGCCTTAGGTTTGATTGGAATGGCCATGAACCTTGAATTGTATTTGCACATTGATGGTTCTACTCTTGCATCCAAAGATTGGTCTCAATTTCAATCTATTTATGATGTTGTGAATAAATATAAGAAAATTCAAATTCAAGAACAACTATCTAATTTAAAGTATAATAAATTCAAAACTATGGATGATTTCTTGACTAATTGGTTTAGGCATTAAACTTTTTGATTTTAATTTAATTCAAATTATCATTAAAAAATTTTTGCCTTGACCTTTTCAATAGTTTATTATAAATGTTCACTCGCAACCAGATTTTCCTACTTTATCTACTCAATTGGCATTTGATTTATTTTATATTTTATTGTGTTAATAAGAACAAAAGTTAATTTAATTTGGTAGTCTTAAAACTAATAAGCATGCTTTTGTTTCTAAACACCACCATAAGAATGACAAAGAATATTTTAAGTTTAATAATACACATGATAAAAAAGATCAAAATTCTAACTCTAAATGTAAGAAAAAGTTAGAGCGTAATTATTATGATAAAAATATGCATGATGAATATCATTATTTTAAAAAGAAACATGATATTAAAAATGGAAATATTTTTTGTCAAATATAATGCTAGCACTAGTAACACTAAGACTTAAAATAAATAAAAGTTTAATACTAGAGATGCTTTTACTTATGATTTGCATGCTTCTCATTTTGAATGGATTATTGATTCTAGTGCTGCTCAATTTATGACATCTAATTTCAATATGTTTACTTATTTATAAGTATATATTTCTAACAATCATTTAAGTCTTAAAAATCATGCTTCTTTTAATGTTGAAGCCATATGAAATGTTAAAACCAATGGTGAGAGCATGTTGTCTTGTATGTTACTGATTTAAAATTAAATTTGATTTTTGTTCCTCAGTTATGCAAACATGACTATAAATTAGAATTCTATAATGACACTTCTTATGTTAAATCTATCAATCAATATTTTTAAGTAGTTGCTATAGATTTTTTAGACAATGATAACTTGTTCAAGTTTACTGAATTCTCTTTTTTCACCTCTACTCATGCTTTTCTTGCTTCTATTGATGCTAACTTGTGGCATGAAATATTAATAAATATTAATTACTAAAGTATTACACTTATGCATAAAATCAATATGGTGCAAGGTTTGCCTGAAATTCCTCCCATTAATTCTATTTGTAGTGGTTGTATGGATGGTAAAATTCATAGAGAATCTTTTTCTAGGAATCAATATTGGCATGCTAATGAAAAATTCATTTAATTCAAAATGATCTCATAGGAACTATGAAAAATCCTTCCATTAGTGGTGAAAAATATTCTTTAACCTTTGTTGATGATTGTACTAGAAGAATTTGTATTTACTTCTTGAAAACTAAAGATCAAGTTTTAGATACCTTCATTGAGATTCTTGCCTTTGTTGAAAAGCAATCTATTTATTATTTACACATATTATAGAGTAATAATGACACATAATATGTTAACAATGTTATTTTTCATACTTTAAACAACATTGTATTAAACATGAGAAAAATATTTCTTACACACCTGAGCAAAATGGTGTTGCCAAATGTAAACATATGACTATCACTAAAATGGTTAGGTGTACGTTACATGCTAAAAATATGCATTATAAATTTTGAGCTAAAGCTATGTATTGTGTTGTCTCTCTCATTAATAGGACTCCCACTAAAACTATTTTAAATATTACCCTTAAAGAAGTTTGGAGTGGTATAAAACCTAATCTAAAACATTTTTGTGTTTTTGGTTGTGATGCATTTACTCTTATTCTCATAGAAAAATGAAAAAATTATATTTTAAAGCAAACACTTTTATCTTTGTTGGTTATGATGAATAATCTAAAGCTTATAAGGTGTATGATCTTCAAACTAACAAAATTAATATTAAAAGGGATTTTAGAATTGCTGAAAATGGTGTACTTGATTGTGCTTCCAATTCAGATTCTTTTGATATAATTTTTGATTCTTTTCATTTTTAATCAACTGATGATCATAATTATGTTGTGCATAATTATATTTTTCCTATAATTCCTTATCCTTATTCTAGTGTTTCTCTACCAAACGCTATGCCTAAGTGGCCAAGACTACTTTAAAAGCTTCTGGAATTGATGTAGATCTTTATGATACTTGTAAAATTGGGAAACACTTTTGTAATTATGCTTTGATGTCTAAACTTATGAATAATAATGATCCTCAAACACTAAAACAAGCTCAAGGTCACCATCATTGGGAAAAAACAATGCATGATGAATAAAACTCTTTGATTTCTAATAACACTTGGGACTTAGTCCCTCTCCCCAAAGGGTCCCTCTCCCCAAAGGACATTATTTGGTAAGTTATAAATGATTGTTTAAAACTAAGCTCAATTTTGATAATCAAGTGGAAAAATATAAAGGTAGACTAGTTTCTAAAGTTTTTTTTCCAAATTGAAGGAATTGAATATAATGAAACTTTTTCACCTATAGCTAAAATTTCCATAATTAAAGTTGTTTTAGTTTTAGCTGCTCACATGAATTATCCTATTTATCAAATGGATGTTAAGAATGATTTATTAAATGGTGACCTACACGAAAAAATATATATGTCTCAACCTCCCAATTCTATTAATAAATGCAATGAAAATATTGTTTGCAAGTTAAACAAAGCTCTTTATGGTTTGAAACAATCTCTTAGAAAATGGTACTCTAAAATCTAACATTTTTTCATAGCTCAAGGATTCACTCATAGTTCTAATGATCCTATTTTTTTTTAAAAACACTCCAAATGGTATAGTTATCATTATTTTTTATGTTGATGACTTCATCATCACTAGTAGTAATATCTCAATGATTTCTTGCACTAAAAATGGTTTAAATAATATTTTTGAAATTACTGATTTGGGTCTCTTATATTACTTTTTAGGCATTCAAGTTTGGTAATAAAAAATAATATTTATATTCCTCAATCTAAATATGCATATGACTTGTTATCTAGGTTTAATATGTTAGATTGAAATACTATTACTACCCTTTGTGAACTTGATATAAAATTTCTTAATGACATGGAAACTAAAATGTTAATCTAACTCTCTATAAACAATTAGTTGGTAGTTTGAATTATCTTACTCATACTCATCTTGATATTAATTTTTATGTTGAATTGGTGTCTTGGTTTATGTCTAAACCTCAAATTACTCATTTTAAAGCTACTAAAAGAATTCTTAGTTATATTAAAGGTAATCTAACTTTTGGCATCAAGTATACCTTGGATATTAATTTCTCCTTTGTAGGTTATTCTGATTTTGATTGCACGAGTGATCCTAATGATCATAGATACATACGTGGCTATTGTTTATCTTTGGGTTCCAACATTATTTCATGGAATAGTAAAAAATAGACTAAAATATCTTTATCTTCTATTGAATCTGAGTATAAAGCTTGTAATCATGCTTCCAAGGAAGCTATTTGGCTTTGAAGACTTCTTGTAGATTTGGGTCACCCTCAACTTTTGACTACTCTAATTTTTGGTGATAATAAAAGTGCCATTACCTTAGCAAAAAATCTAGTTTTTCATGATTAGTCTAATCACATTGAAATTTAACATCATTTTCATCATGAAATTCTTGAATATAATCAAATTCTTCTTTCTTTCTATCATATTTAAGAATAAATGGCTGATATCTTCACTAAGCCATTATATAAAGAAAAAAAATTCTTATTTTATAATACATTAGGATTGAAGTAAGTTATCATCAAGGGGAAGAGTTAGTAATGTTTTTTCCCTTGTTTGTTTTTAAACACCTAAATAAAGTTTAAGGGGGAGTGTTAGTATCACCCTTTATTTAGGATAATTAATTTTCTGAAGTTTCCTTTATGTGCATGGAATGGTTTTTTATGTCAATTATAAAATAACATAAATTTGGATTCCATGAGATGTCATCCACCTCTTTGTTCCCCTTTAGGTTTTGGGATTTACTTTCATAAGTAGCCTCTTCCACTACTTAGAACATACTTCCCTACAATCTTTAAGGGAATAGGACAAAAGTGGCACACACAAAGAAGTCATGTAAGGTAATCATGTGATTCATTGTAACTCCCATTATTTTCTTCTTGATTAGAACTTGAGTTGTATTAATTTCCTTCTTTGAAGTTGTGCACCCCAGAATGATGTATTTATGAACATTGTGTCTAGTTTATTATCATTAGAGGAGGAATAGTGTAAATATTTTTTATACTTTTGTGGTGATCATACAGTGCATGTTGAGATATTATTTATGACTATTGATGTTATGTAGTGATACTGGGGTTTCAACTAGAATGAAAAGTATTGGTAGTGCACTTTATGAATTAAACTAGTGAAATATAAAATCTAACATACAAGAAGCAATTAATTTGACTCAGAAACTAGAAAAGTTCATTATTGATTACATGGTGATATGACATGAATATTTTATTCCATTTCATTGAACCTCATTTTTATGTGGCCTTTGCATTGATTTTTTAATCTACTCTAGCTAATTTGGGGATCCAACTTTTTATTATATTGATTGTGTTATGAACAATGGGTGTTATGTGCTTGGCATGCATGATAGACTTTCCCACTGTGTTTGAGTCATCACTTGAATTAATTGGCACCAATTATTTTTACTACATACATGGATTCAAATTATTTGTGTTGGGTATACATTTACTTCTTAAAGTTAGGCCTTGACCAAATAATCATCGAGGTAACTTATATTAATATTCTTAGATATTTTGGTATGTTAGAAATATGTTTAGAAATTAACTTAATTTTGTTATAGGGGATGGATTCATGCTTAAGATTGATTAAGATCCTATTGTTTATGTGTAATTATGAAAATAATATGAGTATATTTTGTTCTTTTCATGTATTAATTGATAGCCTTTTCTAGGTTTTTATTACTTTCTAGTTAAAATGTGTTAAATTGGTTTCTACCAAGCAATAATCAGTATGAAACAATATAATTTACTTATGAGCCCATGATGGATGTCAATATTGAATTTTAGATTACATATTTATTTGGTGGTATAGTCCTTATTCTATTATTGCTTGTTAAATGAACTGATTACAAGGATTCTAGGGTTACATACAAGTTCATGCTCGACTAATAGTTGTTTAAATATGACATTTGGGGAGTTTCTAACTGAGAAGTGTGTATTTATTCTTTAGATTAGTACATAAGTATTTCATTTTATATATTATCTTAGCCTATTATCTCCTCTTATTTTAGTTTATTATATTAAAAATTATGCCAATATCATCATGGAAGCAAGCAGGAACCTACTTTTTTATGACTTGCCTTCACACTTTGCAAAATATATTTTTGTTACCAAATTTTTTAGATGTGTTTCATTTTATATAATAGAGATAAATTTCATTAATGAATGAAACATGCTAATGATGTTTTGAGTATATGAAACATTTAATACCTAGAAGTTGGGGGGGTGTCAAACAGAGTGATTTCAAATAGAGAAATTCACTCTCATTTTATGAGGGTGGTTTTGTTGAAGATGTTGAATATTTTGTAAACAAGTCTTTAATAGGACAAGTGAATCTTTGAACAATGATACCATTAACATATATTATATTGACATGGCCTATGAAAATAAAAATGGTCAAATTAGAACTCATATGCCATAAGTGGTATTTACATCCTAGTATTATCTAAATTAACAAGATATTTTCATCTCCTTAGTTGGAGAGAGTGTGGGGAAGGCATGAAAAAGTACATTGACATAATAAAATGAAAATGCAATTTTTTTTCTGATGATGAGTGGAATTTATGCCTTATAACATAGATTGGTGGAGAAATCCTAATGAGAGGTAAATTTTAAGTAGAATTTGAAAACAAGTATGTATGATAAATTCCAAAGATATAAATTATTACCTTCTAAAGAAATTGGTGTTGATATATTTTTATCACTTCATGATTAGGTCATTTTGTGGAAAAATACATTAAAATTTTTAGAAAAGGTTTTTGAATATTTTTCCAGCTTCATACACAAGCTAAAATATGAGGAAAAAAACATTTAAAAACTATTATGATAAATTTATAAAAGTTGCATTAATTTTAATTTTTAATTTTATGTATTAAAAATGGATCCTAGGTATTTTTTGGTTGTTAAATTACATAATTTTAAGGTACTTATACATTTTTTAGTTATTAGTTCAAATTAAATATTATTAATGTGTTTTATGGTTCATGGCTCCTTTTTTTCTCTACACTTATCTCCCATCTTGATTTCATGGTCCTTTAAAAGTCTTTCTAGAGCTATGCACTTGATGTTTATAGCACCCTCTTGATTTCATGATCCTTTGGTAGTCTTATTAGAACTGTACACTTCACTTTTTTGGCATATGAAAAACATGGAGTGCACATTTTTTTGGTTTTGTGTGGTCCTAGTTTTTTAGGGTGCACCCATTATGGACCTATTTTTTCCATTTTCTTCCGATCGTTTGATGATGGTTTGTGTGTTAATAATGGATCATAATTTGAATTTAAGTCATTTATAAATGTATATGCATCTCTATGAATTTAGGTCAATAGAGATCATATAAAAAAGAATTTAATGTTATTTATAAGAATCTATTTGGTATTTACATAGTTAAGTAAGTTGAGCAATCATTAGAGTATTTATTGTAGCATTGAAATTTATGTTAGTGACACATTACATTATAGTGGTTTACTTGGGTAATTAATTATTGTGATTATTAGAGTGTTGTTCTTCATATTATACATTGATGAGGAACTTGTTAAATATCAAGATAACTTAACTATTCTCTATGGTAACACATGCTTTAAAAAATATGTTATTTTCCTTATTATTTTTAGATATAGAAGTACAATTATGGAAAGGATAAAGAAGTGCATTTTATAGTAACTGGAGTGAAATTTTATAAATATGAGAAGTTTTTTGAGCTTGGATAAGATAAACATAGTTGTCAAAATAAATTAAGCCTGAGGTTTGTCATCAATATGTTCGTCATGAGTTTTTTGGGTCATCACTTTTTTGCCTTAAAACTTGGTATTTTTTCCTATGGTTTTTGAAAATAATTAGGCATAATTTAATGTTTTACATATATTTTAGTCAGAGTTTAACGTGCATATATTTATATTGAAATTTGATTGAAAACCATTTATTCATATAATATTTTGGTGACCTTGTGCTCTCTTACATCTCTTTTAAGGTTAAATATTGTTTCATTTTTTGATATATTAATGTTTCACAAAACCATGATATGTTTTGCCTTACCCCTTAGGGTTAACTCTTGTTTTCATATAGTCAAATATAAATTTATTTAAATTCCTAGGGTAAATTCTATTACATGTTATATGAATTTTTATTTATTTTAATAATGATGTAGAAGACAATGATTATGATAGTGAATATAACATTGATGAAAGGTTAGGACAAATAATTTTAGCCTAGTAGGTATAAGGGAATATATAAATGACATGGGTATATTTGGTGTCGATTCACTTTGCATAAACCCTCATCATTATAGAAAGTTATTTTTTTAATATGAGATAGAAAATTAGTAAGGGATGCAATGTTAGAATCACACAATGTCAATGAGAGGTATGGATTTTGACTTTGATGTGCACAACATATTATTTATCCTTAACCAATTTATTCCTTTGTAGAACATGAGAAATACCTAATGCAAACTATAGTGGATAACGTGGATCTAGATGTATGTTGTCATGCAAGGACTAACATTTTTTCTTTGGATACTAATGATGGTAATAATGTGAGTATTACAATCTCTTAATATAATTATTGGAATGTTTATTTTTAAAAAAACTATGAGGCTGAATTAGAAGAACAACATAGGGATGAGAACATTGATAATATTCGGAGACATGTTACACATAATACTCCTAAGATATATAAAATAAAATAAAAATTGTCACAATTTATCTTCAGTAATTCCTTTTAAAACCTACCACTATATTGTATTTAAAGCTCTTTCTTCTCTAAATGCTGAAATTTCAAATTCTCAAAGATGTTTCTATTGATTTTCAAGATATTTTAATTTATTAATATGCTTCAATTCCTTCTTGTTTCAAAATTATCTGAGCACAAATTTTCCTTTCAAAAAATCTTTTATATCAATTTATTCTACTTCACTTTATATTTTTATAGTAAAGCATGAAATGACTACTATATTGTATACATTATGCAACTTGTGAAAACAAATAAAAATTCATCTTCAAACATATCAAAATCCAATAGGGAGGGTCACTTATAATGATTTTTTTTAATCCCCTTCACTTATGAAGTGATTGAATATCCATTTTTAATAGGATTCAATGCTCCAAAGTTTGAATTGTATAATGGAAAATGGGACCCTTCTTATCATATTAGAGATTTTTCTATATCTTGTTAACTAAGCTATTGCCTAGGAACTTGAAGGATTATGGACTTGATTGGTTATATAATTTACCATGTGGATCCATACATTATTTTACAACATTAATTAATGATTTCTAGGCTCATTTTCAAATCAATATTCCTTGAAGATTACATTTGTGAAATCAACTCAAATTAGGTAAAAGTTCGATGATTACATTAGAGATTATGTGCTTAATTTTATACTATGGTTACCAAGATGAATTATAAGCCACTTTATTATGAGATTCAAAGCATTTTTTTTAGTTTGTTTTCAATTATTAAATGAAGGGCTATGCATAATTCCTATACTTATTTTGATGTACTTTGTGTTGCTGTTTGAGAATGTGAAATCAAGCCGTAATATAAAAATATCATTAAATATTATCCCAATGCTTCCACATTTTAAAACAAGTCAAACTTTAAAATATAAGCAATAATGACAGGTTTATAACTAACAATGGTCATATAAATGAAATTAATGTTATGGTGCAACTACCTCAAATGCCCAACTTCACTTAACAAATCACACTGAGGGTCCATTAAAAAATATTGTAAAAATTATTTGAATACAAAGTGATTACCTTATCCCCAATAAGGGATTTATATCCTTAAAGACACTTGTCTTGATCATATGAATCTAGTGAATTTTTAAACTATAATTGACTCCAAGGGAATTCAATATTATGGGTTTAAAACATCAAATCGAAGATCTCATTGACAATAATAAAACTAAACCTAGTGCAACAAGTAGAAGTTCAAATGCATCAATAGATCCAATGACTCATAAAGATAAATTTAATGATAAAAAAGATATCCATGTAGTAGACAAACTTAAGTATAGAAATGTTCTAATGGAATATGGAAAGCACACACATGATGGTTTTATTAGAGTAATTAATTCAATCAAGAGAAATAAGACATCTATTCTAATTGTGTTTGATGAGAATGATATACTACTTGATGGTTCATATGATAGAATTTTATTTGTAAGAGTATTTATATATGATTATGAAATAAATGGCACAATGGTTGACAATTACTTAAGTTTGAACATTTATATTGAATAATTTATCTAGGCTTTGAATTAGCTTAAATGATTTATCATAGACTCCCACAATTATTATAGGATATGATGGAATTTTTTATTTAACCCATTTAGAGAAAACATATAACAATGTTATAATGGACTATTAAAAACACACACATGATGGTTTTGTTAGAGTAATTGATTCAATCAAGAAAAATAAGACATACATCCTAATTGTGTTCGATGAGAATGATATCCCACTTGATGGTTCATATGATAGACTATTATTTGTAAGATCAGTCATAGATGGTTATGAAATAAATGGCAAAATGGTTGAAAATTTCTCAAGTTTGAACATTTGTACTAAATAATTTATCTAGTATTTGAATTATATTAAATAATCTATCATATACTACAATGATTATTATAAGATAGGATGGCATTTGAATTTGATCCTTTGGTTGTATTATATTTCCTATTAAAGGGGTCAATGACATCTTAAAGCTTATTTTATGTGGTACCCAATAATGAATCATGTAATGTGATACTTGGTAGACCATGGATACATAAAATTAAATAAATGCCTTTTAGTGTATATCAATGTTTAAAATCTAGAAATCAAGATCAAGTGTTTACCATTAGAAGAGAGTTTTTCATATGAATAAATTTAGGAAGATGTATGTATATAAACCCTGAAGTAAATACCAAGATTTGTACCTAAGGAAAGAACATATAAGGTACAAGTGCATAAATCTATTCCAACAAGTGTGAATTTTCACATCCTAAGAATTCAAGACAATCACAATAGCCTAAAGTGAATCAATGTATGTAAGACATTAATCATAAGAATGAGTATTCAAATGATGATTTTCTATTTGTAGATTAATGGGTATCTAAACACTTTATACATGCTTCAAATGATCATATATGTTTATATATATATATTGATCAAGTGTTCAGTTTCCATCATAAGGGATTGGTTAGCAAAGTTAACCATTAATAGCAAGTGATCCATGATAGTTTTCATTATACATACATACATACATACATACATACATACATACATATATATATATATATATATATATATATATATATATATATATATATATATATATATATATATATATATATATATAATGAAAACTATCATGGATCACTTGCTATTAATGGTTAACTTTGCTAACCAATCCCTTATGATGGAAATTGAACACTCTCTATTGATATGATTTATTATATTAATTTTGATTTTAGGACCTTATATGTGGTTTTTTTTTTAATAAATTTCAATACTTATCTAGTGATTGTTTTAGTGATCATTGTATGCAATATATTCATGTGAAGTTTTATGCTATGATGACATTTTTAAAATATTTTATCAAATGATTACAAGCAAAATGTACATTATGACTATGCTAAGGTACAATCTTCGTGTTCTTGACTATTTACATATAAAAATAGGCTATATTTCAGTTGTTGTATATAATGCTAATGATGAACTTATCTAAATAGATGTATATTATTTGTGTAAAAAAATTATAGAACATGATTATGGGCTTCACAGTAGGCTGGGGGCACATCTCATGTTCATTTTAGGGAAAATATGGGTCATCTCTTTATCCTACTTCAAGTTTTATTTTTATTGATTATTTTTATCCCATTGGGATTTCATTTGATATTATGTTTTATGTATATGATGTGTGTTCTCTAGTGTATATTATTTTCTAGACATGATCTCATATGTTTGGTCTTATCATACATATTCATATGCTTGAAAAGTTTTCTATTGATTGATATGCATATATATGTTTTTGATATATATATATATATATATATATTCTAGTTATGCTCTTGTTTAATGTGCCTTCATAGTTATTTGTTTAATGTTTATTTTTTGATTTAAATACAATAAATGTAATAAACATTAAATTATTTGAATTTGATTTAGATTTATAGAATATACAAAATATGAATGTAAAATATAGTAAATTATAAAAATTGAAATGAGTTATAAATATTAACTTTCATGAAATATGCAAACCCAGTTCAAATTTGACTTATACTAACTATATAAGGAGATCCTTGATGTATATTTGACTATTAAGATATCTAAAGTATGTTACATATGAAAAAAATACTACAATGAATTAGGACATGGATACTCTAGAGAAGATAGGGGTGCATTGTGGCCTTGTCTATTCTACTACTACCATGTCTATATTGACTGTACAAGTGATTTTATTGCTCAGGTACTTGTGCCTATTAGATGTGGTATGTAGGTGCTGATTTATTATGCAAAAGTACCTATAACATTGAAACCCTAGTTTATACACATAAACCAAATATACATAAAATACAAGGGGGGTTTTAGACAATGGGAATAACTAAGCTATTCTCTGAAAAACCAACATAATTTGAGTGTTGCCTATATAACCCAAAAGGGCCTTAGGCTGATGTAGTTCTCCATTCTAGAGTGAGTGCGTGAATTTTGATACTTGCAGTATATGGATGTAGCTAGTAAATTGAATTGAATTCTTGAGAATGAATTCCCTTGACATACAATAAAATAAATTCAAACTTGATCTATGACTGCTAGAATAGATCATAACTCAAATTGGAAATACTAGTTCCCTTTTTATCAATGTGAAATAACTTGTATAGAGAGTGATTTCTAGTTAATAAGTGATGCCTTGAGTGATCTTGATGTGCTTATATAATGCTATATTCAAAAGGTTTCTATTAACAATTTTTTTTAAAGGCATAAGAGGATTGAGATGAAGCATCTAAAATTTAGAGCACGGGATAATAGGATAAACTAGTAGACAAGGCTGGGCTACATCTCTATCTGACCTAGTGTAGTCTTATACCATAAGGATAAAGACTATTAAAATTTGGTTGACAAGAATATATAAGCAAAATAAGGACATTTAAATTATGTTTTTATTAATTTACAGATAATGAGTAAAATAGTGAAGCCTCTCATAGAGATTGCAAGTTAATATAATGATGAATAGGATGAGTAATGTAAGGATGTCAAGATTAAACATTGTCAAGCATTCACAGGTTAAATTTGAGTGTTTACATTTTCCCCTTTATTCTAGTGATGCAATGGAATGAAATTACTAGAGAAGTAGATGTAAAACTTAATATGTATATACACTTTGTATTTTTATGTGAAGTTTGATTATGTAATGTGTCTCAATGCAAAACCTACAACAATGCCATTGAAAGTAGTTACTATCCATTTGGAAATTGAAAATCTAAAACTTGAAATTTGAAATTGAAAAAAAAGCAAGGAAAGAGTACACCTAAAAGAGTATGTAATTTAATTGCCCTATAAATTGAAAGTGGATAAGTATGTTCCCACTTTTTGAGTCATTTGGAGAAATCCTGAACCTATGGTGAATCAAGAGTGATCAAGTCTCAAATTTTAAAAATAGTGAGATCCTTTGAGTTAGAAAGATTGTATGCTCCAACCCTTATATGAATATGTAGAGTAATCTTGTAGAATAATTATAGTAGAAGAAGAAGGTGTGGAACTAAAAATTATGGATCATTAAAGTTTAACCATATATATTGAGTGTCACTAGATTTTGATGTGGCCCACTTCATAAATGAGATAAATCACAACATTGAAAATAGATCTAGATTCTATTTGAAACTTTTATACCTCCAAAACTTTCAAACTTTGAAAAATAAGTGAAACTTGAAATTTGCAATGTATTAGCATGAACATGAATGAATATCATGCCCCTTATATCTATAATGAATTGATATAGCATGCCAATTGAACTTTTAATTATTTTTCACATGTGCATGCATATGCATCAATTTTATGTGAATACATACTCAAGTAATTAAAGAATGAGTACACATGAATGTCATATGCCCCCATAATTTGGAAATTCTAAACCATACTGTAATTATGAAAACTCTATACTATAATAACTCTAATTTTTTTTGCTCATGATGGCTTGAATTCTCTAGCGAATCCCATTGTGATGCCTCCCTTTTGAGCTAAGGGATGTAGCCTACAAATCACCAATTTCAAAAGATTTTTTTTAGAATATGTGAATAATATAATCATGTAGTAGTATGTGAACATTTGAAATGTATTGCATGATAGTATTAAATATTGCATATGAAACATGTGTTAGATAAATATAACATTGAGACACATACGCAATGTGCATGATATGTGTCAACAAAAGAGTAAAAATATAAGATTAAAGTAATGTGTGATATGACACACAACACCATAGGAATAAGCAATGGATATAAAATTAATATCATACATTTGATATTCTATTTTAAGAGAATATTAGAGGCTATCCCTTTGAATATACATTGTGAAGTTATTCCTTCTTATAGGGATAATGTATGGTGTTTCCCTAATCAAGGGTAATTATTCTATTTCTGTATATATTGAATGTTTGGACATCTTTGTCATTATAGTAGAAAGAGTCCTTCTTTAAAAATTCCATAATTGGGGTTGATATGATACCATAAAGTTTAACAAAGTGAAGATAGTATTCTGTTAACACAAAAAAACTTTATAGGTTTTCTACAAATTATGGCACCTACCACTCAATCATAGCTTTGATATTTTGAGTGTCTACCTTGACTCTTTCATGTGAAACAATGTGACCCAAGTATTCCACCTATTTTAATTTAAAATACCACTTGGAAAGTTTTGCATAAAGTTTATGCTTTTCTAAAATTATCAGGACCTCGTTCACATGCTGCAAGTGTTCTTCCCAAGTCTTACTATATATGAGGATGTCATCAAAAAATACCAACATAAATTTTTAAAAAAATAGCATAAAAATAATGTTCATTCAACTCTAAATTTTTTATGGTGCATTGGTGATACTAAAAGTCATTACCAAAAATTCATAATGGCCTTCATGAGTTTTAAGAGTTATCTTATGGATATCCTCATCTTTGATCTAAATTTTATGGTAACCCAAATGAAGATCTAATTTTCTAAAGTATACAACACCATGTAACTCATATAACAAATAATAAATTACTATAATAAGTAACTTATATTTTGTGATACACTTTTTGATTTCTCTATAATATGGGCACATCCTCTGAGAATCATCCTTCTTATAGACCATAAACACTAGGGATGAATAGGTGCTCTGGCTATGTCTAATGGTACCAACCTATAACATATTATGTACCATCCTTTTGACTTCACTCTTTTGGGCATATGGGTATATATATGGATGAATATTGGGTGGTTTAATACTAGGGAGAAGTTAAATGGAATGATCATGATATATTCTTGGTGGTAGTCTTTTTGACATTGTTTAAAAAATGGTTGAGTGGTCATTAATAATCATTTGGATATTAAGATTTATAAAGATCTTTGAAAGAAGAAATTTTATGGAGCACAAAATTGTGATAAATCCTCTAGCCCATTTTTAAATAAGCTTCTAATGAGAAGTAACCAATTGTGGATATTTTTATCATAGTGATCTTTAGTTCATAGTTCCTATTAACTAATTCAACCCCTTGGTTAAATAAGTTGACCCCTTGGTTAAATAAGTCAACCCCCATACAAGTTAAAAATTCCATAGGGTCCCCTAGGTCATAAATTATCCACGATGGTCATTAATGAGATAAAATTATATGTTTTCATCCTTGTCATATTTATATGGTTTGTCTCATATTACACTGGGCCACATTTTGGGTCATTCTAATAGGTTGTATAATTTAGAACCAAAGTCAAGTGTGTAAAGAGATTTATAATGTACCATGTGTTAGTTATATGTAATATTAACAATTTTGAATTGACAAACT
This sequence comes from Torreya grandis, assembly GCA_037957365.1. Taxonomy (NCBI): domain Eukaryota; kingdom Viridiplantae; phylum Streptophyta; class Pinopsida; order Cupressales; family Taxaceae; genus Torreya; species Torreya grandis. The sequence continues at coordinate 7,009,429 of JARHVA010000140.1, forward strand.
ATAGGGATCAATACATAAAGAAGGAGTTTTACTATAAAATAAGCAATTTTTGGTAGTTATATGGACTGCAAGACACATTTAACACATGTGGAAGCTTTATTAGTGTCCATTTAGATCCCCATCACTCATATCCACGTTTATATTACCTTAATAGGTTAAAATTTATCAAAAATCATTCTATCTTTCTCTTTCCTCCCTTTGTCAGGTCAAACAAGCCAATTGGTTTGCAATTGGTGCGGACAAGAGGAGTAGAATTGGTTTGAGTAAACTTGGGGGATGAAACTAATCTTTATGTCATTTCATTTCATGTCAGTGGTTTTAAAAATGGTAGAATGTGATTCATAAACCATCCTTAATAATGCTAGTGATTTCAAATTACTTGCTCATCCCTATGGCCTCCAACTTTCTTATCTATTTGCAGTTGTTTGATACCTCAAAGTGTTTTAGGCTTATTTATAGAGAATGAATAGTCCTTTCATGTTTTTTCCAACTATTTTTGCATTTGTAAAGGCGAGGATACAAAAAAAATCATCTTATTATGATAATAGCTGTATAATAGTGATAGTCTACAGAATAATGTCTTGATAAGTTGTAGGTGAAGGTGTGAATTGAGGTTTGTAAAGAAACTTGAGATAAATATCACCATCAATGTGATGTCTTATCCAAACCCCATTTTATATTACAATCAAAATTGATTTGAAGTTCATGGTGGATCTATATCTTCACTATTATATAAGTAGAATGTACTTTGAATATGTATGCCTCAAGGAAAGGAGGTGACAATAGTCTGTGAGGGATTCAATTGTATGCTCAAAATCTTGAGATGAGTCCCCATTATCTCCAAAGCTTATAACATATTCTTCCAACTATAAAGGAGAGCCAAGTATTCAAGACTATGAGTTTCTTTCGTACAGTCAGGTATAGATGAAGACCTATAGGTTTCTATGTGTAGGTATTCAACATATAGAGACCTGGTGATATGCCTTGAAGAGGCTATAAAGATTGGGATACAGTAAAAGAAACATATCTTGACATAAAATTGATGTTGTGAAGCAGTAGGAAGAAGACAATCCAATATCATGCATAGTCACCTATAGTAGAGTGAGAAATATGAAAAATGGGAGAATTTACCTTATTTTATCTAAATAAGGTTTCTACTTGACATAATGTCTTATATTGGTGGAATCTAGTGAGGTTTGTACGAGCCTTAATACTTTATCCTAGTATCCTAAACCTAGAAGTCACTTCTTATAATGAGGGGAGGTGGTCAAATCAAGAGGAAAGGAGGATTGAGTGATTCCAAAGTTAGGCAAGTGTTCATTGTATATTTTTAGTGAAATATAGTGTTTTGAGATCAAATAAGCCTGTAGCTTAAAGTGGCACATAACACATTGGTAATGAGAGATGAGAACCTAGTTTGTAGGAATAAGATGAGTTCATTCAAGTATGAGATTGCCTTATTGACCTTAGGAAGAAGTAGAGGTGTGAGAATTAGTACTTAGATACACATCATCACCTAGAAGAAACTATTAACTTTCCTAAAATTGCAAAGCTATAGGTGACATAATCAACATAGACTATAGGTTAGCCCATGCCCATGTAAAATGCGTGCATGGTTGATGAAAAATGATGTAAGATTGAACATGATTAAATGTTAATACCAATATCATAGTGGTAATATCAATTTCATGTGATTATCAAATGTAAGGAATAGAGACTAACTAGTTTTCAAATGTCACACTCAGTCAACTATGACCTTGCACATAGTCATCAGACCTAGTGAGCTAGTTTTAAGGAATTTGATGTTTGAGAGGTCTAGAGTTATGACATTTGGTGAAAATAATTATAATAACCTAAGATAAGATTCTATTACCTCTATTTGACTATACTAATATGATAAATACTTTATGTTCTATCTCAAACATAGAGCAATCTATGAGCTACAAAACTACAGGTAGGGTATATGAGTGTTGAAATTATAAGTGAAGAGTCTTGAAATGATCATGGAATGATGTATAAATTTGGAAAAAAATGAAAAATCATGAATAAATCCCCATAATCATTGGAAACATATAGAGGGCCAAACACATAGTCAAACATAGAATACGCCTATTAGGCCTAAATCCTCATGGCCTCTATCTATTACAAATGGATACATGAACCTACCAAATGATTTGAGAGATTTAATGGGAGAGTAAAAGGCTAGAATAATCCATTAGTTTATAGAGAGAATCCTAAAATTGGTCATTCAAGCCTATTTTCCTCTTAGACCTACCTAAAATGCACTGCAGAAGATCAAAGGTAACTTTGTTCTACTCATATTTATATGGATGAAGTACATGGTGCCACAATAAGTTAGGGATAGTTGAAGGGGGTCTCTAGATAAAAATATATGGAACTAGTTTTGAAGTTTAGAGTCTAATTTTTATGAACCATTGCTAACAATCAAAGAGATTAAAAATCCTCCTAAGACCCTCTTTCAAACCCGATGGAGAAAAGATAAATGAATATGCATATAAAAGTGGTCAAATTACTTCAGAAGTGTTTTTAAGTAGTTTATGATTATTCCAGTATCCTTACCACCCATTTATTCCATACTATATCTTGTACATATAGACCTAATATGGTTTTCCTTGTAGGATTTGACTAGTTATACAGGTACAAAGGAGAATTGTTGAATGACAAGCATTGAAAGAGGTCTATAGAGAATTGTTCCAACCAATCATACTCATTTATCACCTTGAATGAGCATAAAAATACCTCTGTTAGCTCATTCATCAAAACCAGTCTAAATAAATAGTGAGAATGAAACATGACTACCAAAGTTAGAAAGTGAGAAGTGGTACATTGAATATTTGGATGTCTATATGATTGATAAAATGATAAAACTATCTTGAACATGTGTCTAACAAATCTTATATGGATTTATTTAATCAATTGTAGGTCATTCTGATCACAAGTGTGAGGACAAGTCTAGAAAGGCTAGTGAGTAGTCATAAGAAATGAATAACAAGTGTCAAGGAGGAGGCTATTAGATGAAGGGATTTGATGACTTGCATCAATAATTTTTTCACCTCCAAAAGTTATAAGTATGTGTCAATGAAATCTATAACCATTATTAATTTTCAAGTGAAATATACATTGAGAAGGGTAGTTTCAAGAAGAACCATGGAGTACCTCTATGCCAACCTGAAAGATGTGTCATGTTTGTGATAGATACATGTCTAGGAGGACTTCCTAACATTTTTTACACTTCATTCTCTTAATTTTTAATTATTTATCATAGTTTGACACTTGGAATTGTGACATTTCCACTTCTCTTCTTCTCTCTCTTCTCATTTTCTCTATAAATGCAAGCCATTTTGGTAATTGTATCTAGGATACAACTAGCATGGTGAATCCCTACTAGTTTAACACATTGTTTTGCCTTTGAATAAGAATTTTGAAGTTGATTTTATCTCTACAATCTCTTTACTAAGTTTTTTAAGTGGTGAAATTGGATGTTAAGTGATGAATATGTTCTTCTTGCTTCCATGTTGCCCTTGCATGTTTTATGTGATGGATATATCTTCTAACAGGTATCATAAAGTGCATGTGTTTGATAAGTGTGTCTTGAAGTGTGAGAGGGACTAGTAGTGTCTAGTATCAGACCTTATTTTCACTCACCTCTGTATGTGCATAGAAATATGCCTTTATGAGAAATACTAATGCTATAAGGCCATAGAGTTGAAGTTAGTTTTGGTAGTCTTCTTCCTTAGTGCATATACAAGTGTGTTTGTGGAATAATATTTTGGTGTATCACCTCATTAGTATAGGTTTACATTATATTTCCTTCTTCCCCTTTTACCCCCAAGTGAGTAGTCTTGTGTAGTGTGTGAGCCTAAGAGACAATCAAGGGAGCTAGACCTTTAACCTAGATGTTTACCTCTATTATAAACAACCCATAGGCCTAGAGGTAATCCAATGGTTAACTTAATCTAGAGTAGGTTTGAACAACCATCTCTAGGGTACAAGATTGAGTGACAATAGTTATAATATACTTGATGGGACCAAGGTCAAAAAGAGTGGAAGGATCATTAGTGTGTTCTTACTCTTATCATATTTTGGAAGAATTCAAGTTGTAGACATCAAAAATATGCACAGCTATGATTCAAAATGTTGACAAACCACCAAACCTATCTAGGACCCTCTTGGGACCAATTTACATCAATTTGGCCTAACCAAGCCTACCTGAAGTTAGATTCACAAGATGACTCAATCTAGCCTTCAGGACCTGTTTCCTTTGGAAACTAACCATCGAAGATTAGGGTGACTGTTGATGATCACCATGGGAAACCCTAACCATCGATGGTTAGGGTCCACCTCCTTAAAAAAACACATACCCATGTTGTTTTTTTAAATATAGATTGTCTAAATCTTGTTGCAAGCCTTTACATGGATAATTTATATTTAGATGGCTTAGTTACACCTTCACTTCCACCTCTTGCTTGTGCATATAAGAGAAAGAGGATTGAGAGGTAAAATCCATCTGTAATAATTATCAATAGCTCAAGGATCTAGGAGTTTTATTTTATAGGTCAATCAGGTCAATCAATGTTATCAAGCATCATCAAAAATCTAATTGAGAGCTGACTTATTGTCATCTCTCAACCAAGTTTTGAGTATCATTACTCTATAAAAAATCAAGGCAAATTCCACCAATAAGCTAACCACTTCAACCACTCATCTAATCAACTTATAGTAAGACAAGTAATTATTTTTCAATATTCATGTACTTTATTTCCATTTTGTAATTAGTCTAACCCTTGTCCACATCTCAAAATCCATCTTTTAGATGATGTGATTTAGCAATAATAAACTAGATCTTCACATAGTAACTATTAATGGTTGACTCAGCTACCAATGTTATGAACAACTATCGATGGTTTACATAACCATTGATGGTCAACTTAACTACTGATGGTCACCCTAATCATCGATGGTCACTATGGTAGTGAAAACTAGCAAGCTACTTTTGCCCACTTACCCTCAACTAAACCTAATTTTTTGAGTTTTTGATCACTCACAGACCTCTTTCAAATTTTTTAAAGCATACCCCAACCCCTTATCACTAGTATTAATTAGTTTATCACTATTTAATCATTTCTAGTCTATTTTTTCAATTAATCATTCTTATGTTAAATTTTAGTACCTTTTGATTATTGATGCAAGTACCTTATTTCTAGTTTTGTGAAATTTTTAATTTAAAATGTGTGGATTGATAACCCCTAAAGAAGCCCTCACTTCTAGGATCTAACTATTTCTAGGCAATCCACCATATTATTTGTCTAACAAACAAGTTTACTTTAGTGATTACCTATCTGTAGGTCTTCCTCCCAAACCAAAGAGGATCTCTTCATAACATTCTAATTCAACATGTGCACAAACAAACAAGTTTTTCAACCACACCCGTATCGAGTTTCTTTTCTCTCTTCCCTAGAACTTAAAGTGTAAATTTACATGAAACATTATACCATGCCTGGTGGGACCTAGAGTCTTTACTCATGTTTTTATTTACATTTGTATGCTCTTATCTATATTTATGATCATAATTAAAACTAAAATTTATTTTGGGCTTAAAATCAACTACATCGATTTCTTGATTTTAACATTAGTTCACTTTGAATTAAATCACAGTAACCTTATCATAGCACCATTTTTATTTCACACACTATCCAAACCACTTTCATCAAACAAACATCAAAATAATTTGAGACAAGGTCTGACTAGGATTTTATCACCTAGCAGTCACCTTACCCTTTCTTGACAATCCTACTTGGAGGTCATTAGCAAGGGGAGAACTAACTCAGCTCTCTAGTTGAGTATAAACTCTAGATATCAATATATATTGGCTAAACACCTGACACCATTATCACTATGGTGTGTGAAGTAAGGGGGTAGGCCCTAATACCAAGACATGTATTGATTCTAATATAGATTATTTTGAGCACCTAAACAACCCAAAACTAACCATAGATTGATTCTATAGTACCTAATCTACAAGCCAACTTCTATCACACATTCTCATAAACTAAGGCATAAGCTAAAAGAGAGATTAAAATTAACCTCTAGGAGGGTAAGGTCTAATAGGGATAGAGGGATGAATAGGGATAGAGGGATACATTTGGTAATAAAACCTCTTCCTCCAAACCTGGCAACCAAGACAACACTAAAACCAAGAGCAAGGGAACTATGAATGTAGTTGTCCTTAAAATGAACCCTCCACCCAATGTCAATAAAGAAAATTCTCCCATTACCTTCAACCAAAACATAAAGAAAATATACTAAAGAAACAAAAAATAATTCAATATACTTGGAGAATATTATGCCTATATTTTGGAGAAACTACTAAAATCTAACCTCATATAATTTTCCCCCATCAAACCTCCTAAGCAATTTGATTCTTCTCATCCAACACCTACTTGGTATAATGAGAATGACCTTTGTGATTTTCATTAGTTAATTGGATATGATGTTAGTTAATGTAATATTTTTAAGAATGTTATTTAGAGCCTTATCAATAAGGGGGGACTCATGTTGGATAATTCTAATACCCCTCAAAATCAAGCTTTTGATACATTTAGGAAGCCTTTTTCTAACCATGACCCTAAGAAAACCAAGGACACATAAGCTGAATGTTCTCATAATGCCCACATGGTTAATATGGTCCTTAATACACTTATCAATGGGGAACCTACCATTCAACCTACCTTCTTCTCCCCCACTTCACCCACCCAGGTGGTGGAGACACTTTCCCTTCCTTCAGAGGCCCAAATTGAAGAGTTTCCTTTTTCCTTAGATTCACTAATAGAGGATTTGAAATCATCAAACACCCATTTAAATAACCTATCTAAATATACAACTATTCCTAATCCACCATATCCCCTAATCATAGGACAAACCACAACTATGGACATCATGCCTAGGGGAATAACTTTTTCACAAGCACCCCTCATAGAGTAGCCACCCTACCCAAACTTACATCCCTTGATTGAGGAAATATATAAGGCTACCAATCCTCCTTCTCAACCTATAGGTGTATCCTTTACACCCACTACTCAAGAGCCCAGACTCGTATACAAACCTTTTTACAAACTCATTCAAAAGTTATGTATGGTCATAAAACTAGACATGGATCAAACCACTTTTGGGAAATAGTTTGGGCTTCCTTACACCAAAAAACCCAAACCTTCTGGTATACCTTAACCAACCAATCCATCATTTTTTCACCACCTCTTAAACTAATCAAAACTTCTACCAACCCCTCACCTTCTCCATCAACAAAAATAGCCACCTCTCTAATGACCACACCACCAACCAAACCTTCCAAAACTCTTGGTGCCTTCCCTACATGTAGCTTGGTTCACCCATCCTTGAAAGTGGATTTAACCTCATCTAAGGCTATACCCAAACCTCAACCCAAACCAACTAAGGGGGTGAAACTATTGAATATCTACATGGATAGGATTCTACCTCCCTCTACCTTGCCTTCTATCTTAGGGATTCATCCCTCCACTTTGCCTAAAAAACAAGTTCATTTTAACATATGTCATCCACCACCATTAGTTACACCAACCCACTTACTATCTAATGCACCAATCCTTCCCAAATTACCCATAGTTAAACTATCAAACTCAGACACCCCAACCACTAACATACCTAAACCAAAACCATTGACTAGACAAACCACCTTTCCTAAACCCTCTCTCACCAAACCCATTACCACCAACACACCCATCTTACCAACTAAAACCATAACCTCTAGACCTTTCCCACCTCTAGATTAATCTTATACAACCATTTTCCAAAGGTTATTTCAAGCCTCTTACCTCATTTTACCCCTATTAGGCCCTTTGATCCTCTTGCTTTAAAACTGGCTTGGTATAATGACTGTCAAATCTATTCCTATCACAATACACCTAGGCACACAGAGAATTTCAAAGCTCTCCAAGCCATTATCCATTAGCTCTATGTTGAGGATGATATTTTACTAGATGAACTTCTCTTGAATCCTCTACTAATGAACCCAACAACCATTTTCTAATGTATCCCTAATCCTCCACTCTCACCTCAAAGTGACAGAGAATCTACCCAAACTCCTATCATAGCTTTCTCCTCTATCCATAACATTAATGTGGTCACATGATCACAACAAAAGGATAAAGGGAAGACCAAAGTGTCCATCCTATAGACATACCCATCTTCTCATCCTAAACCACATTATATCCCAATTTCTTCATCTTCAACAAAGCCTAAATTTACCATCTTAGGCACCTCTGAGGATAACCCCTTTGAATCCATCAAGAGGGACATTATTAAACAACTCTACTATACTCTAGCTAAGGTGAGCCTCTACAAGCTCATTTACACCTCACCTCACCATTATCAGGCTATGATAGAAGCCATGTAAGTTATTAAGGTTAGACCAAGTGACTCCCCACTTATAGAGTCCTTTATAGGTGCTCTCCAACTCTCCACCCTGGTTACTTTCAAGGACTCAGAGATACCCTCTATCTACCCTAAGGATCTAGATCATCCTCTCTTTATTACTAACCACATCAACCAAACCCACATCAAATGGGTTATGATCGATGGGGGAGTTATCATCAATATCATCTCTTCTCATGCCTATGACTAACTCAAATTAATGGAAAATATCATGTCCTAAACTTTAGCTATCCTTAGATTTTTTAACAACACCATGACCACTACCTTGAAAACCATTATTCTCCACATTTATATCAAACCATGCATGCTCCCCAAACTCTTCTATATGGTCAAAAGTGATTTCTAGTATAATGTTCTGCTAGGGAGACCTTAGATCTATGGTATGGGTTTCATACCTTCTACCCTTCATCGTTGTGTCAAATTCGAGCACAAGATTTAGGTTATTGCCATATAAGCTAACCCAAGCCCTTTTGCAGCATGAAATTTGACCTACCAACCCAATAACATCCTCATACCTTTAACAAAAGACCCCAAGCATTTGTTGCTAAGCCCTCAACCATAGAAAATGAAGCCATTTATTCTCCTTCCATAGAGCCATCTAGAAACTCATTTATTCCTATAAACAAGATACACACCACTAATCCCTTAGAATATACCTTCCAATACCTTACCCTTGGAGAATATCATCTCCTTACCCTTGAAGCTTTCACTACTCCCCAAGACTATGGGAAACTTAACCACCAACTAGTTTATGACCCCAACATTGGAGCTATTACTCCACTAGGGCCTCCAAGCTACCAAACCTACTTTATGTAAGAATTGACAAGCCACTTAATGTTTCCACCACCCCCTCTTCACCCAACCATTCACCTCTACATTCTTTTACTTGGACAACCTACACTTTGCCAAAGTATACCTCTAGAGGTGTGCCTAGAAAGGATTTGGATTAGGATCATATGAGAATGGCCCACATAAATTGATCTTGATTAAGACTTTAAAGCCTCATGAGAAGTATGGCCTTGGCTTCATTCTACCCAATAATAAGAAAATCAAACAACCTACCACTACCATTATTACAGAAGAGACCCCTTACTAGCACCCCCTCTACCTGAGTGTGAGGATGAGGACATCATCCCACCTAACTTTTTTTTCTATCAACATGGTTTTCCTCACCCCTTGACTTATCAAAGGAAGGGGTACTATTATTCATCCCTATGATCCATCCTAAACTGGTGGGAGAAGACTCTCCTACCATTAACACTATCTAGTGCCAAGATAATGATTCTATTCTCACCTACCTTGGTACAGTTGATTCCTCCATCCATAAATACTTACCTCCTGAATCCTCAACCATGCTGAGTAAATCCACTATAGATATTGACATAGGAACTTCAATTAACCCTCATATTATAAAATTGGGCCAATCTCTAACTTCTAAGGAAATTTAGGACTTATCTACCTTCCTCCAAGACTATAACATTGCATTTGCCTGGTTATATGCTAATATTCCTAGTATTGACCCAACCATTGCCACCCATAACATTATAACCAATCATGACACCAAGCTTATTAGATAAAAACTTTGATGAATGCATCTTTGTATATCCTTTCTTGTTAAAGAAGAGCTTCAACACCTCTTCTCTATTAACTTCATTTAACCTTTTGATTATCCCTAGTGGGTTTTGATCATCATGCCTATCACTAAAGTCATAGGTAGACTATATATCTATGTGCAATTTTATGACCTTAACCTCACCTTCCCAAAGGATGGCTTTTCCCTACCTAGTATTGACCAACTTGTTGATCTTATAGTAGGCCATGAGATGCTATCTCTTATGGATGGATTTTTGGGTTATAATCAATTTTTTATTGCCTCTGAAGATCAACACAAAATTTCCTTTATCACCCCATGGGGGACTTTCTATTATAGGGTCATGCCCTTTGATCTTAATAATGATGGTGTAACCTACCAATGTGCTATGACCTACATATTCCATGATCTTATCCACATAATTGTCAAGGACTATGTGGATGACCTCCTAAAAAAATTCAAACTTTGTAAGGACCACTTAGCCATTATCAAGATTATATTTGAGAGACTTATCTATTACTATGTCTGCCTCAATCCTAAAAAATGTATTTTTGGGGTCTTACTAGGCAAACTCCTTGGCTTCATCATTTTCCTTTAGGGAATTAAGGTTGATTCGGCCAAGATCAAAGCCATCCTTGAGATGCTACCTCTGACCAATCTTAAGCAACTCTGTAGTTTATAGGGGAAGCTCTAATCCCTTTGCCACTTCATTTCTCAACTCTCAAATTAATGTTAACCCTTCCATCACCTCTTGAAAAAGGATATATCTTTCAAGTGCAATGTCAATTGTCAAAATACCGTTGATGCACTCAAAGATTACCTTATATCTCTACCTATCCTCACACCTCCTAAGGATGACCAACCTTTCTACCTTTATATCTCTACCACTAACCATTCCCTAGGGCCAATGCTTACCTACCGAGATGAACAACACAAAGAGAAAGTCATCTATTACATAACTTTCACCCTTGTAGATTATAAAAATTAGTATACTCACACTAAGAAACTTTGCTTGACCCTAGTCTTGGTGGCCACCAAAATTTGCCAGTACCTTCTTAACTATAAAACTTTTGTCATAACCAATATTGACCCACTCAAGTACATGCAGTCCAAGCCATACCAAAACTAGCATATGGCCAAGTGGCTCATGATTTTAGTTGAGTTTGACTTTGAGTTCATAAAATATAAGTCAATTAAGGGGCAAGTCATTATTTACTAGTTAGTTGATGCACCCCTACCAAGCAACCAACTTCCTTTCAAATTTATAGATAAGTCCATTACAAACCTATCCCAAATAGACTTCACCAATCATGTAACCATGTTCTTCAATGGTTCTAAATGCTAGCATGGTGGGGGAACTAGTATCATCCTTATCCCCCTTATCAATGAACCACTTTATATTTTAAACTTGAATTTAAATGTACCAATAATTTGGTTGAATATGAAGCCTTAGTATTAGGTCTCCAAACTATGTTAACCTTGGGAGTCGACACAATCAACATCTTTAGTTACTCCCAACTTGTGGTCAATCAATTTAGTGACATCTACCAGTGTAAGAATGAGATTTTCAAACTATATAGATAGTTAGTCATAGAAATCTTGACATCATTTGAAAACTACCATATTCAACCCACCCCATGATCTACTAATAAGTTTGCTGACACCATGGATTCTCTTGATTCCCAAATCCCATCAACACCATTAGACTCTAAGATATCAATCATTATCTATCACCTCATTAAACCTTCTTATGTCAAGTTAGACACTCTAACCATCTTTAATGTGGAGGAAATCCTACTTGACCTTTGGTATCAACAAACCTTCAACTACCTCAACCTTGGCATAATTCCTTTTGGCCTCTCTAAGAATGCCCATTGAGAATTTATTCAAAGCACCTCCTATTACACCATTATGGGAGGGATCCTTTATAAACACAGTTTTGATGGCCTCTTATTCTATTACCTCCATGGTCCATAAGCCTCTTACACTATCAAGGAGATGCAAGATGGTATCTATTGGGATCACTTTAGTGGACTCATTATGGATAAATGCATCCTACACCTAGGTTATTACTGGCCTACCTTAACTAAGACTATTGTGATTATGTGAAAAAGTGTGTCAAGTGTCAACAACATGCTAATTTACATCATGCACCCAACCATGGCCTTCAAGTTTCCACTAATTTTTGGAGTTTTTCGCAATGGGGTCTAGACCTTATTAATGAAATTAACCCCCCACTCTTCATAACGATATCAATCTGTCATCACCATGACTAAACATTTCACCAAATGGGTGGAGGCTATTCTTCTTGTCTTAATAAAATATAAAAAGATTGTCAAATTTATCACCCATCATATCATCTACCACTTTGGTGTTCCCCATAAGATCACCAAAAATGGGAAATCCTTCAATAAAAAACAAGTGTAAGGTCTTTGTGATGTATTTGGAATTAAATTGAGTTTTTCATCACCTTATCACCCAAAAGCAAATGGACAAGTAGAGGCCTCTAATAACACCCTTAATAACATGCTTACCAAAATGGTTAATACCTGAGGTTAGGATTGGCACGTACACATACCTTTCACCTTATGAGCATATCACACTAGCATTCAAAACCCTATAAGTGATACACCTTTTTCTCTCATGTTTGGAGCTGAGGCTATATTGCCTCTTGAGGTCCAAATACCTTCTCTTCACATATGTTTGTGCAATCTTATTTTGAAAGATGATTATCATCAAGAATGTTTAGACCAACTTGAGTAACTTGATGAACATCATTTGGCCATTCTTTCTCATCTTTGTGTCTATCAATAATGAATTAAGTGTGATTATAATAAACACTTGAAAGTGCAAGACTTCGATATTGGATATCTCATCCTAAAGGAAAATCAACACGTCACTAATATGGAGAAAATTAAAAGAGTCAAATTTTATTTCAATTAGCTTAGACCTTACATCATAACTCATAATTATGGATTAGGAGCTTATAATTTATCCTTTCTTGAGGGCAAACCATAACCTAAGCCTCTAAATGCTTCACATCTACATCCTTTCTATTGTTAAAGAAGGATCATAATCATAATTGGTCTAACTCAAGCTTATCCCCTGATACCACATTTATTTCCCTCTTTTTAGGGGCAACTAATTATATCTAAATCATGTGATTATCCATCACAATCATAACCTAATATTGAACTATGGGTACTACAGATCTACCTAAGGCATGATTATTATGGTAATTCCCATCTCCTTGAGATCAGTTCCCATGATCGTTGTCACCTACACCTCTTTTCACCTATTGAACCTTCTTGTACCTATAGCTTTGCCTTCATAAAGGTAACCCCTTGAGCATGTACAAGTAAGTATATGTCAAGTAAAATCAAACAAAAGAAAAAGCAATACAAAATTCACAACCAAGACATGGGTCATTCTGATGTAGAAACATTAGGGAGAGATAGACATGTTTTAAGTGATCTTCAATGTGTTAGGTGTCATAAGGGGGTGTTGAAATAAGTTTCCCTCTAAAATCTATAATTCAAATATTCAAAAAATATGTGTAGGTGGAAAAATGAGGCCTATTTGTGCATGATAAGGCCAAAATATGTAATTTCCACCTCATTAAGAGTTAGAAATCTTATCCCTAGGAGAGATAGAGATGATTAGAGTTAGATGGACATAGAATAGTAAGTTGTTAAGGAGTTTTCTAATGAAGGTATGTTGTTGAGGTCAAATAGAAGTAGTTGAGTGAGGCTAGGAATAGGATTTGGTGTGTCTAAGTTTGGTTTTCACTCTTGAATGTATGGGGTTTTAACTAAAATAGATGTAATATTATCTTTAAAGTGTAGGTTAATGATATTAAAGGTTTAAGATAACTTTTATTCCAAGTTTTTCCTAATGACTGTGCTAAAGAACTCAACATGACAACAAGTTAGTTTTTGATAGTTGATATCTAAGGGATTGTTTTACTCTCTATAAACACTTAGACACTATATGAGATCAAGACAATATCAACAAAATTTATTTGGGCTCTTGAGACTCCCACATGAGCCTTGTAGCTTCAAATTTGTGTTAACCGGGCCCTAACTAGGGTTTTGTTGATTTGACAATCCATATGATGGAAATTATAGAAACTTTGTAATCCTTTTGAACTAGGGGTCATCATCAACTATCCAAAGTTTTAATGGTCAATCTTATTAGTAAGTGTACTTTCTAGTGTGACCTTAATTTTACACCTTGTATGCATAGTCACACTAAGATAGAGGGTCTTAGAGGTGTTTTAGGATTTATAAATGAAAATTTATTGATTTGGATAGTTTAATAATGCCATTTTATACCTCTAATATGAATTTTAGGGTCCAAATACTTCTTATATTATCTACACCTTCAAAATAGGGTGTTAGGAGGCCTAATTAGGTCTACCATAGTCATCAAAAGTCATATTTCATACAAAGTAATAGTATCCAAATTTCACATATGTTACACAAATTCAAAATAAGTATCCAAATCATGTTTTTTTTGGGGAAATCAAAGGTTCCATGGTAGATATGAGGAAAAATTAGTAAAAACAAGGCTATAAGCCCATAACCCCACCAACAAAGCAAGTATGGCCTTATGGCCTAGGGTGTGTGTTTTGACCAACAAGAGTTCATGAAATATATGTATATAGGTTAGTTAGAGTGTGTCCAAGGTACCTTATATTATATATGTTATCTCAAAGACTTTTTTGTTGATTTTTTCAAGTGTCTTGTAGAGTAAGTCTTAGGAGTTGTCTAGATACCAACCTTATATCAAGTTAAAACATCATTAATAGGACAAGTAAAGGGAATCTAGGAATGATTTTGTGACAATTAGATCACACCATTGTGGTATCAGAGCTTGAGATTTAAGTCAGAGATAAATATCCAAGCATAGTAATATTGAAGAAGGTGCTATCAAGGATAATTCAAAGAAACCATTGAAAGGAGATATCAACAAAGAAAGGATTTGTAAGAATCAAGAAAGTTAAAAGGTATATGAGAGTGAAATATTATTGAGATAGTTGATAATAGACATGGTGAAGGTTGAGAATCCATCCCTGTAAGGGATCATAGAGTTGATTCAAGGAAGATTAATGACAAGAATGGATGACCTTATGAGTGCTCATAGAAGCATGGAGCATGAGATCAGAAGTCTAGGGTCAATAATGACAAAAATAAAGGCTATATGTTCAGATAAGAAGAGGATGATGGATCAAAGAAATAAATCAAAGGCAAGGGGAGTCTTTACTAGTGAGTAGAGTTCTTCTACAACAAAAAGATAGAGTTCTAGAGTCAACATTGTAAAAGAAGTATTTTTAGGTCCAGATGTAAAACAAAAGGTAAGAATTTTAATGTTATCATTGATAATGGAAGCATTGATAACATATTTTCAAAGGAAATGGTTAGTAAGTTGGGTTTGAGAATGTTATTACACCCTACACCCTATAAGGTGGCCTGGGTTTATAAAAAACATCAAATTATTTTTAAACAAAAATGCAAAGTTTCATTCAAATTAGTAGCCTCAGAGATGAAGTCTTATGTGATGTAATGCCCATGGATATGTGTCATTTAATCTTAGGTATACCCTAGCAATATGACAAAAGAGTAGTGTATAATGGTAGGCTAAATAAATGCTTTTTTGTGAAAGATGGAAAAAGATATACATTGGTGCCATTAATAGATCAACATACATAAAATGAGATAATAAACATGGTGTTTAGGCTCAATGATTTCATAGAGAAGGCCAAGAACCAGGTTTAAGTGTTCATGAAAGAACCAATGAAGAAAAAGGTAAAGAGGAGTGTATTATTGGAAAAAGAAGATGAAGATAGTGTTTCCAAGAAGGTATAATAGTTAGGATCCAAAATAATGGATCAAGAAACATAAGTGAATGAAAAGGAACAAGCCCCAACAAAGATTGAAGAGAATATGAAACTCCTTAGAAGAGAAAGGAGTAACAAAGAAGATGAAGTGAGTCACCAAGATAAGTGTGACAATAATAAACTACCACATGGTAGTGAAAAAGAAGAAAGAACATGGAATCTGATCCTTGAAGACTTAATGCAAGGACATAAAGAACAAAACCAAGTGAAAAATTAATAAATGTACAAAAATCTATTTATTTACATGATTTGATAAGTAGAGAGTGTATAGAAGAAGCTAACATGCATAAAAAGGTAAAAATGCATGTAGATAGCATAAGGATGAAGAAAAGTGTAGGTCAACATTAGATTATTGAAACACAAAGGTTAATATAACCTTGCTAAGAAAGCATCAAGTTGGCATGAAAATCAAGGAAGTAACCTATGAAGAGAGCTCAAGTGAAAAGAGCAAGATGTATAGGAAAGGAATAGGTTAAGAACCCATGAAGGGATGGGCATAAGAAAGAGTGAAGGCATGATAAAATAAGGTAATTATTCCCTTGTTGGAGATCCAAACCTACTGGATAAGATGGAAGTGGTAGAGGCAAGCAAGCCTCAAGATTTTTCTTCTAACTTTGTTGATGTGAGTGTAGGTATGGAAGAAGTCTCAAGTGATGAAACAAGGTAAGAGAAAATAAGACTTTTGACAAGCCTCAAGAAGAATGAAGGCTATGTGAAGAATGAAAAGATGCTAATGGCATCCAAGGAGGTGTAAAAACTTATGGTTTCTAAAAATGAATAACAAATCATGTGTATGTCTACAAGTATACATGACAAAGCTCTAAGTGAGAACATGCACAAAGGAGAGATAAGTGAAGATGGCAAAGACAAGAACAAAAAAATTACTATGGAGGCATTAGGATGGTTTTAAATACCTTAAGAATGTGTTGAACAATGTAAGGAGAAATACCATGATTCTAAAATAGATGTGTAGTTAGAAAATATGTAAGTTATTTCAATTGAAGAGAAAAAAGTCAGTCAAGTAAGAGGTATGTTACAAGAGGAAGGTGTATTGATAGCCATGGCACATGAGGAGATGAAGCTATTGATAGTCAAAAATGGATACCTTGGAAGTTATTGTGACCATGAGACAAGAAACTTAAAACAATTAGTTCTTAGTGAGCAAGAGTTACTAATTGAGCAACAAAACATATTATTTGGTTGTCATAATGAGGTAGATACAAAACTTGGATTGCATGAAAAAACCAAGAGAGAAAAAGAACATAAAATTGGTGAAAGAGATTCAATGAGAGAGATTACAGGTTTGGAAGAATCAAACAAATAACCATGTTACTAAAAAAGAAGGTTTCAAATAGGAAAACAACCATGCAAGCACAAGAAGCAATGGAATAGTCCATAAGAAAGGTTAGAGGACCAAGAAAGGAATTGAGTCTCTCAATTAGAACACATGATCATGACTATGTAATGATCAAGTGGATGGTGAAGTCATTGGTGGAAGTGAATCAAACATACTAGCTATGTTGTCAAGTAAATGGACATGAAAGAAAAGCTAAAGGATAGAGTTCAGTTTTTAAAGCAAAGAACATGAGGGAAAAATCATGTACATATCTTTTCAAAGCCATTGGGAAGAATGTGTGGACAATAAAGAGTTTGATGAATAAAACACAAGGTGAAAACACAAGGTTTATATGTCAAGAAACTATAAGTGGGAGGTATGATAAACCTTTTATTATAGATAGAACACAAATTTGTTTTGATTTATTTAAGCATGAAGGAGATCATGATATTTTTGTTTTGGAAAACATGATGGAAAGTAATGTACAACATAATGTTATTTTAAAGGAATATGAGAGGAGCCTAGAATGTGGAGATCTCTCAAGAAGAGATGATGGAAACAAGTATGATCAATGAAACAAAGAGAAGAAGGTGGAAGACAAAGAAACATTTGAAGTCTTGAGACATGAAAGGAAATTAAACATCCATTTTGATGATTTCCATTGCATATACAAAGTAAAAAGTTCTTATGAATCATCCACAAGTGAAGAAGAGAAGGAAACAATGGTGAAGAAAGTGGAGAAGGCACTGAAATCTCAAATTTTGCTATCTAACTTTGGTTTTATTGTTGTATGTGTAGGTGAAAAGAAAGAATTAATAATGCTTGAGTAGCCTCTTGATGTGATTGGTTTCCAAAGCAAGAAGAAGCAACCATGTGACAGTAAAGAGATAGAGGTTTTTGAAAAATAACTTTTTGAGAAGACTCAAAGAAGAATTCCCACCTTGGAGGATCAAGTGGTAAGAAAAAAGACAATGTGTGGAGTAAAACTACATGCTCATCTCAATGAGCAATTAGTTGAGAAAGGATTCAAATCAGGTAAAGGAGAAGATGGAGACATAAGTATTTTAGACAAGAAGCATCCAAGAGAGGGGTAAATTGAGTGGCTAAGTATAAGTGAATTATTATGTATTCTCTTGGTTAGACATGTAAAACTTTATAAATAAAATGCAAGGTCTAATTTACATCTTGGAGTAATGTTTGAAAATGGAATAGCCCTGTTATTCCATGAAATGGAATATAGGAGTAGAGATGAAGAAATTTCAAGGTTGATGAGATCATTGTACTAAGAAAAGAGGCATGGAGACTTAGTCATGAAAACACTAACACTTTGAAGGATAATAAAGAGGAGAGTCAAGAACTCAGTAAAGGTATGATCATATTTGATCAAATGATTGAATATACAGGTCTCAAAAGGAGGAAAGTTGATACTAAAGTAGAGAGGAAATATTCATTTGAAGAACATGAAAAAAGTAGTCAAATCTTGACATCCCAAAGAAGAATATGGGATCCAATTTCATAAGAAGACTAGAAGAAAGAAGGAAGAGGGAATGAACAAACATGGAATAGAGATAGAAGACTCCTGAACAACAAGAGGAAGAAGAGGACCAAGAAGAAAATTAGAAAGATGAAGGCTTATGGACATGATTCTATGAAAATTTTCCAATGTGGTACTCTAATGTAGGAGCATCAGGGAGAGATAGACATGTTTCAAGTGATCCTCAATGTGTTAGGTGTCTTGGGGGGGTGTTAAAACAAGTTTCCCTCTAAAATCTATAATTTAAATATTTAAAAAATATGTGTAGGTGGCAAAATGAGGCCTATTTATGCATGATAAGACCAAAATATGTAATTTCCACCTTATTAAGAGTTTGAACTCTTATCACTAGGAGAAATAGAGATGATTAGAGTCAGATGGATGTAGAATAGTAAGTTTTTAAGGAGTTTTTTAATAAAGGTAGTTTGTTGAGGTCAAATAGGAGTAGTTGAGTGAGGCTAGGAATAGGATTTGGTGTGTCTAAGTTTGGTTTTCACACTTGAATGTATGGATTTTTGACTGAAATAGATGTAATATTATATTTAAAGTGTGGGTTAATGATATTAAGGTTTGAAATAACTTTTATTTCGTGTTTTTCCTAATGACTATGTTAAAGAACCAGATAGGGCAGAAAGGTAGTTCTTGATAGTCGGTATCTACGGGATTTCTTTCCTCTCTTTAACAAATTAGACACTTGGATGAGATTAAAACAAGATGAACAAATTTTATTTGGGCTCTTGAGACTCTTAGATGAGCCATGTAGCTTCAAATTTATGTTAATCGGGCCCTAACTAGGGTTTGTTGATCTAACAATCCACACAATGGAAATTCTTGAGACATTTTAATCCTTGTGCACTAGGGGTCATCATCAATTATAAAATTTTTTGAGGCTCAATCTTGTTGGTAAGTGTACTTTCCAGATTGACCTTACTCTTTACACCTTATATGATTAGTCAGATTGAGACAGAGGGTCTTAGAGGTATTTTATGGTTTACAAATGAAAATTTCTTGATTTGGATAGTTTAAGAATGCCATTTTATATCTATTAGATGAATTATAGGGTCTAGATACTTCCTATATTCTCTACACCTTCAAAATAGGGTAGCTAAGAGGCTTAATTAGGTTTACTGCAATCATTAGAAGTCATATTCCATATGAAATAACAATATCCAAATTTCACATATGTTACACAACTCCAAAATTAGTATCCAAATTATGTTTTTCTTTTTGGACATCAAAGGTTCCATGGTAGATATGAGAAAAAATCTATCAAAATAGGGCTATAAGCCCATAACGGCATCAACAAAGCAAGTATGGCCTTATGGCCTAGGGTGTGTATTTTGACTAATAAGAGTTCATGAAATAGATGTATATAGGTTAATTAGAGTGTGTCCAAGGTACCTTGAATTATATATGCTATCTTAAAGACTTTTATGTTGATTTGTTCAAGTGTCTTATAGAGTAAGTCTTAGGAGTTGTCTAGATACCAATCTTGTATCATGTTATCAAGTATAAACATCATTAATAGGCCAAGTAAGGGGCATCTAGGAAGGACATTATGACAATCAAATCATACCATTATGGTATTAGAGATTGAGATCCAAGTTAGAGAAAAAGATCTAAGCACAAAAAGATTGAATAAGGTGCTATAGAGCATAGTTCAAAGAAACCATTGAAAGGAGATATTAATAGAGTAAGGGTTTATAAGAATTAGGAAAGTTAAAAGGTATATGAGAATGAAATATTTATGAGATAGTTGACAATAGACATCATGGTGAAGGTTAAGAAGCCATCCCTGTAAGGGATCATGGAGTTGATTTAAGGAAGACTAATGACAAGAATGGATGAACTTATGAGTTCTCAGAGAAGCATGGAGCATAAGATCAGAAGTCTAGGGTCAAGAATGACAAAAATAGAGGCTATATGTTTAGAGAAGAAGAGGATGATAGATCAATGAAATAAGCAGAGGTAAGGGGAGTCGTTACTAATGAGCAAAGTTCTAAAATAACAAGATAGAGTTCTAGAGTCAACATATAGATGAAGTCTTTTTAGGATTGAATGTAAAAAAAAGCTAAGTGATATAATTTTATCATTTATAATGAAAGCATTACTAACATAGTTTTAGAGGAAATGGTTAGTAAGTTGGGTTTGAGAAGGTTAGTACACCCTACACTCTATCAGGTGGATTGGGTTAAACAACAATGAAAATTTCCATTTTAGATTGGTAACCTCAAAGATGAAGTGTTATGTGATGTAGTGCCTATGGATGTGTGTCATTTACTCCTAGATAGGCCCTGGTAATATGATAGAAGACTAGTGTATAATGGTAGGCTAAACAAATGCTTTTTGGTGAAAGATGGAGAAAAGAAATAGATTGGTACTGTTAACAGATCAACATATATAGAATTAGGGAATAAACATGGTGTTTGGGCTCAATGATTTCCTAGAAAAGGCCAAGAACTAGGTTCAAGTGTTCATGAAAGAACCAATGAAGACAAAGGGAAAGAGGAGTGTATCCTTGGAAAGAGAAGATAAAGATAGTGTTGCCAAGAAGGTGAAACATTTAGGATCCAAAGCAATGGATGAAGAAACACAAGTGAAGGACAAGGAATAAGCCCAAGAAAGGCTTGAAGAGAATATAAAAATATTTAAAAGAGAGAGGAGTAACCAAGAATATGAAGTGAGTCACAAGGATAAGTGCGACGACAACAAACTACCATAGGGTAGTGAAGAAGAAGAAAGAACATGGAATCTGATCCTTAAAGACTTGATGCAGGGTCATGAAGATAAAAACCAATTGAAGAAGCAAGAAAAGGTAAAAAACTCTATTTATTTGCATGATTTGATAAGAAGAGAGTGTATAGAAGAAGCTACCATGCATAAAAAGGTCAAAATGCATGTAGATATCATAAGGATGAAGAAAAGTATAGGTTAACATCAGATTGTTGAAACACAAAGGTTAATATAACCTTGCTAAGAAAACATCAAGTTGGCATGCAAATCAAGGAAGTAACTTGTGAAGAGAGCTCAACTGAAAAGAGCAAGATGTATAGGAAAGGAAATAGGTTAAGAGCCCATGAAGGGATGGGCATAAGAAAGAGTGAAAGCATGATAAAATAAGGGAATCTGAACCTACTAGATAATATGGAAGTGGTAGAGGGAAACAAGCCTTGATATTTTTATTCTAACCTTGTTGATGTGAGTGCAGGAATGGAAGAAGTCTCAAGTGATGAGACAAGGCAAGAAAAAATAAGCCTTTTGACAAGCCTCAAGAAGAATGAAGGCTATGTGAAGAATGAAAAAATGATAAGGGCATCCAAGGAGGTGGAAAAACTTTTGGTTTTTGAAAATAAGTAGCTAATCATGTGTATGTCTGTAAGTATATAGGATAAAGCTCTAAGTGAAAACATGCACAAAGGAAAGATAAGTGAAAATGGTAAAGAGAAAAATAGAACAATGACTATGGAGGCATTAGGATGGTTTGAAACACCTCAAGAAGGTGTTAAACAATGTAAGGAACAATAACATGATGCTCAAATAGATATGCAGTCATAAAATATGCAAGCTATTGCACTTGAAGAAAAAAAAGTAAGTCAAGTAAGAGGTATGATGTAAGAGGAAGGTGTCTTGATAGCAATGGCACATGAGGAGATGAATCTATTGACATTCAATAATGAATACGATGGAAGTTATTGTGACCATGAGACAAGATAATTGAAAAAACTAGTTCTTAATGAGCAAGAGTTGTTAATTGAGCAGCAAAACATATTATTTGCTTGTCATAATGAGGAAGATGCAGAACTTGGATTGCATGCAGAAACCAAGAGATAAAAAGAAAATAAAATTAGTGAAAGAGATTCAATGAGAGAGATTGTAGGCTTAGAATAAGCAAACAAACAACCATGTTACCAAAAAAATAAGGTTTCAAATAGGAAAACAACCATGCAAGCACAAGAACCGATGGAACAATCCATAAGAAAGGTTGGAGGATAAAGAAAATAATTGAGTCTCTCAAGTAGAAAAAATGATCATGACTATGTAATGATCAAGTGGATGGAGAAGTCATTGGTGGAAGTGAATCAAACATACCAACTATGTTATTAAGCAAATAGATAAGAAAGAGATGCTAAAGGATAGAGTTTAGTTTGAAAAGAAAAGAATATGAATGAAACATCATATACATATCCTTTCAAAACCAATGGGAATTAAGTGTGGACAACGAAGAGTTTGATGAAGAAAACCCAAGGTTTAAATCTCAAGAAAACACAAGTTGTAGGTATGGTAAACCTTTTACTATTGATGGAACACAAATTTGCTTTGATTTGTTTAAGCAAGAAGGAGATCATGATATTTTTGTTTTACCAAACATGATGGAAAGTAATGTACAATAGAATTTTCTTTTAAAGGAACATGAGAGCATCCTAGAATGTGGAAATATCTCAAGAAGAGATGATGGAAACAAACATGACTAGCGAAATGAAGAGAAAAAGGTGGCAGTCAAAGAAACATTTGAAGTCTAGAGACATTATTTGACGATTTTTATTACATAGACAAAGTGAAGAGTTCTTATAGAGAAACCACAAGTGAAGAAGAGAAGGAAGCAGTGGTGAAGCAAGTGGAGAAGACACTGAAATCTCAAATTTTGCTATCTAACTTTGGTTTTAGTGTTGTATATGTAGGTGAACAAAAAGAAGTAAGAATGCTTGAGCAACCTCTTGATGTGATTGGTTTCCAAAGAAAGAAAAAGCAGCTATATGACAGTAAAGAGATAGAGGTTTTTGAACAAGAACTTCTTGAGAAGACTCAAATAATAATTCCCACCTTTTAGGATCAAGTGGTAAGAAAAATGATAATGTGTGGAGAAAAACTACATGCTCATCTCTATGAGTAATTAGTTGAGAAAGGATTCAAATTAGGCAAAGGAGAAGGTGGAAACATAAGGATTTTAGAAAAGAAGCATCCAAGAGAGGGGTAAATTGAGTGGCTAAGTACAAGTGAATTGGTATGTATTCTCTTGGTTGGACATGTAAAACTTTATAAAGAAAATGCAAGGTCTGATTTACATCTTGGAGTAATGTTTGAAAATGGAATAACCCTTTTATTCTATGAAAGGGAATATAGGAGTAGAGATGAAGCAATTTCAAGGTTGATGAGATAATTGATAATAAGAAAATAGGCATGGAGACTTAGTCATGACAACACTAACACTTTGAAGGATAATAAAGAGGAGAGTCAAGAACACAGTAAAGGTATGATCATTTTTGATCAAATGATTGTATATACAGGTCTCAAAAGGAGGAAAGTTGATACTGAAGTAGAAAGGAACTACTCATTTGAAGAACATTAAAAACTAGTCAAATATTGACATCCCAAAGAAGAATATGGGATCCATGTTCACAAGAAGACCAGAAGAAAGAAGGAAGAGGGAATGAACAAAAAAGGAACAGAGATAGAAGACTCCTGAATAACAAGAAGAAGAAGAGGACCAAGAAGAAAATAAGAAAGATGAAGGCTCATGGATATGAGTCCATGAAAATTTTCTAGTTTGGTACTCTAATGAAGGAGCATCATGGAGAGATAGACATGTTTCAAGTGATCTTCAATGTGTTAGGTGTCTTAGGGAGTGTTGAAACAAGTTTCCCTCCAAAATCTATAATTTAAATATTTAAAAAATATGTGTAGGTTGAAAAATGAGGAATATTTGTGCATGACAAGGCCAAAATATGTAATTTCTACCTCATTAAGAGTTGGAACTCCTATCCCTAGGAGAGATAGAGATGATTAGAGTCAAATGGATGTAGAATAGTAAGTTGTTAAGGAGTTTTCTAATGAAAGTATGTTGTTGAGGTCAAATAAGAGTAGTTGAGTGAGGATAGGAATAGGATTTGGTGTGTCTAAGTTTGGTTTTCACTCTTTAATGTATGTATTTTTGAATGAAATAGATTTAATACTATATTTTAAGTTCGGGTTAATAATATTAAAGGTTTAAAATAGCTTTTATTCCATGCTTCCCCTAATGACTGTGCTAAAAAACTAGATAGGGTAGCAAGGTAGTTTTCAATAGTCGGTATCTAGGAGATTGTTTTCCTCTCTATAACCACTCTAACACCTATATGAGATTAAGACAAGCTGAAAAAAATTTATTTGGGCTCTTGAGACTCCCAGATGAGCCCTATGGCTTCAAATTTGTGTCAATTGAGCCCTAACTAGGGTTTTGTTGATCGAACCATCCGTATGGTAGAAATTATTTAAACTTTGTGATCCTTGTGCACTAGGGCTCATCATCAAATGTCCAAAGTTTCAAGGCTCCATATTATTGGTAAGTGTACTTTCCATCTTGACCTTGCTTTTATACCTTTTATGCATAGTCAGATTAAGACAGAGGGTCTTAGAAGTGTTTTAGGGTTTAAAAATGAAAAGTTCATGATTTGGATAGTTTAAGAATGTCATTTTATACCTATAAGATGTATTTTAGGGTCCATATACTTCCTATATTCTATACACCTTTAAAATAGGGTGTCTAGGAGGCCTAATTAGGTCTACCATAGTCATCAGAAGTCATATTCCATATGAAGTAACAATATCCAAATTTCACATATGTTACACAACTCCCAAATGAGTATCAAAATAATGTTTTTTTTGGGGATATCAAAGGTTCCATGGTAGATATGAGGAAAAATTAGTCAAAATAGGGCTACAAGCGCATAACCCCATCAACAAAGCAAGTATGGCCTTATGGCTGAGGGTGTGTGTTTTAACCAACAAGAATTCATGCAATAGATGTATATAGGTTAGTTAGAGTGTGTCCAAGGTACCTTGAATTATATATGCTATCTTAAAGATTTTTTTGTTGATTTTTTCATGTGTCTTGTAGAATAAGTCTTAGGAGTTGTCTAGATACCAACCTTGTATCAAGTTATCAAGTTAAAACATCATTAATAGGCCAAGTAAGAGGCATATAAGAAGGATCTTATGACAATTAGATCACACCATTATGTTATCAGAGCTTGAGATCCAAGTCAGAGCAAAAGATTTAAGCACAAGAAGATTGAGGAAAGTGATATCAAGCATAGTTCAAAGAAGCTGTTGAAAGCAGATATCAACAAATCAAGGATTTTTAAGAATAAGGAATGTTCAAAGGTATATGAGAGTGAAATATTTCTAAGATAGTTGATAATAGACATCATGGTGAAGGTTGAGAATCTATCCCTATAAGGGATGATGGAGGTGATGCAAGAAGGACTAATGACAAGAATGGATGACCTTATGAGTGCTCAAAGAAGCATGGAGCATGAGATCTAAAGTCTAGGGTCAAGAATGAAAAAAATAAAGGTGATATGTTCAAAGAAAAAGAGGATGACAAATCAAGGAAATAAGTAGAGGCAAGGGGAGTCCTTACTAGTGAGCAGAGTTCTTCTACAATAACAAGATAGAGTTCCAAAGTCAACATGCAAAATAAGTATTTTTAGGACCATATGTAAAAAAAAAGGTAAGTGTTGTATTTATCATTGATAATGGAAGAACTAATGACATAGTTTTATAGGAAATGGTTAGTAAGTTGGGTTTGATAAGGTTAGTACACCCGACACCTTATAAGGTGGCTTGGGTTCAGAAAAAAATCAAATTCTTGTTAAATAATAATGCAAAGTTCCATTTTAGATTGATAGCCTTAGAGATGATGTTTTATGTGATGTAATGCCTATGGATGTGTTTCATTTACTCCTAGGTAGAACCTGGAAATCTAACAAGATACTAGTGTATAATGGTAGGATGAATAAATGATTTTTGGTGAAAAGTGAAAAAAGACATACATTGGTGCCACTAACAGATCAACATATAGAGAATGAGAGAAGAAACATGGTGTTTGGGCTCAAGTATTTCCTAGAGAAGGGAAATAAATAGGTTCAAGTGTTCATAATAGAACCAATGAAGATAAAGAGAAAGAGGAGTCTATCCTTGGAAAGAGAAGATAAAGATAGTGTTACCAAGAAGGTGTAATAGTTAGGATCCAAATAAATGGATCAAGAAATATAAGTGAAGGACAACGAACAAGCCCAAGTAAGGCTTGAAGAGAATATGAAACTCCTTAGAAGAGAGAGGAGTAACCAAGAAGATGAAGTGATTCACCAAGATAAGTGTGAAAACAACAAACTACCACAGGGTAGTGAATAAGAAGAAAGAACATGGAATTTGATACTTGAAGACTTGATGTAGGGTCATGAAGAATAAAACCAAGTGAAGAAGAAAGAAAAGGTACAAAATTGTATTTGTTTGCATGATTTGATAAGTATGGAGTGTATAAAATAAGATAACATGAATAAAAAGGTCAAAATTCATGTAGACAACATAAGGATAATGAAAACTGTAGGTCAATATTAGATTGTTGAAACATAAAGGTTAATAGAACCTTACCAAGAAAGCATGAAAGTTGGAATTCAAAGCAAGGAAGTAACCTATGAAGAGATCTCAAGTGAAAAGATCAAGATGCATGGCAAAGGAAAGAGGTTAAGAAACCATTAAGGGATGGGCATAATAAAGAGTAAAGGTATGATAAAATAAGGGAATTAGTCCCTTGTTAGAGATATAAACTTGATGGATAAGATAGAAGTGGTAGAGGTAAACAAGCCTCAAGATTTTTCTTCTAACCTTGTTGATGTGAGTGTAGGTATGAAAGAAATATCAAGTGATGATACAAGGCAAGACAAAAAAAAGCCTTTTGACAAGCCTCCAAAAGAATAAAGGATATGTGAAGAATGAAAAGATGCTAAGGACATCTAAGGAGGTGCAAAAACTTCTAGTTTCTAAAAATAAGTAGCTAATCATGTGTATGTCTGCAAGTATACATGACAAAGATCTAAGTGAGAACATGCAAAAAAGAAAGATAAGTGAAGATGGAAAAGAGAAGAATAGAACAATGACCATGGAGGCATTAGGATGGTTTGAAACACCTCAAGAAGGTGTTGAACATTGTAAGGAACAACAACATGATGCTCAAATAGATGTGTAGTCAGAAAATATGTAAGTTATTACACTTAAAGAGAACAAAGTTAGTCAAGTAAGAGGTATGTTTCAAGAAGAAGGTTTCTTAACAACCATGGCACATGAGGAGATGAAGCTATTGACAGTCAAGAATGGATACCTTGGAAGTTATTGTGACCATGAGACAAGAAACTTGAAACAATTGGTTCTGAGTGAGTAAGAGTTACTAATTGAGCAACAAAACATATTATTTGGTTATAATAATGAGGATAATTTAGAACTTGGATTGGGTGTAACAGCCAAGAGAGAAAATGAACATCAAATTGGTGAAAGAGATTTAATGAGAGAGATTGTAAGTTTGGAAGAAGAAAATAAACAACCATGTTACCAAAAGAATAAGGTTTTAAATAGGCAAACAACCATGAAAGCAAAAGAACCAATGAAATAGTACATAAAAAATGTTGGAGGAGCAATAAAGTATTTGAGTCTCTCAAGTATAACAAATGATCGTGACTATGTAATGATCAAGTGGATGGAGAAGTCATTGGTGGAATTGAATCAAACATACCAACTATGTTGTCAAGCAAATGGACAAGAAAGAGTTACTAAAGGATAGAGTTATTTTGTAAAGCAAATATCATGAGGGAAACATCATGTACATATCCTTTCAAGGCAATTGGGAAGTAGGTGTGGATAATGAAGAGTTTGATGAAGAAAACACAAGGTGAAAACACAAGGTTTAAATCTTAAGAAACCACAAGTGGGAGGTATGATAAACCTTTTAATATGGATGGAACACAAATTTGATTTGATTTATTTAAGAAAGAAGGGGATCATGATATTTTATATTTTTCCAAACATGATGGAAATTAATGTACAACAAAATGTTCTTACACAAGAACATGAGATTAGCCTATAATGTGGAGATCTCTCAATAAGATATAATGGAAACAAGCATGACCAAAAAAATGAAGAGAAGAAGGTGGAAGTCAAAGAAACATTTGAAGTATTTAGAAATGCAAGGAAATTAGACATCCATTTTTATGATTTCCATGGCATAAACAAAGTGAAGAGTGTTTATGAAGTATCCACAAGTGAAGAAGAGAAGGAAGTAGTGGTGAAGCAATTGGAGAAGGCACTGAAATCTCAAATTTTGATATCTAACTTTGGTTTTATTTTTGTATGTGTAGGTGAACAAAAAGAAGTAAGAATGCTTGAGAAACCTCTTGATGTGATTGGTTGCTAAAGCAAGAAGATGCAGCCATGTGATAGTAAATAGATAGTTTTTTTTGAACAAGAACTTCTTGAGAAGACTCAAAGAATAATTCCCACCTTAGAGGATCAAGTGGTAAGAAAAACGATAATGTGTGGACCAAAACTACATGCTCATATCTATGAGAAATTAGTTGAGAAAGGATTCAAATAAGCCAAAGGAGAAGGTGGAGACATAAGGATTTTAGACAAGAAGCATCCAAGACAGGGGAAAATTGAGTGGCTAAGTACAAGCAAATTGGTATGTATTCTCTTAGTTGGATATGTAAAAATTTATAAATAAAATGCAAGGTCTGATTTACACCTTGGAGTAATATTTGAAAATGGAATAGCCTTGTTATTTCATGAAATAGAATATAGGAGTAAAGATGAAGAAATTTCAAGGTTGATGAGATCATTTCTACTAAGAAAAGAGGCATGGAGACTTAGTCATGACAACACTAACACTTTAAAGGATAATAAAGAGGAGAGTCAAGAACTCAATAAAGGTATGATCATATTTGATCAAATGATTGTATATAAAGGTCTCAGAAGGAGGAAAGTTGATACAGAAGTAGAGAGGAACTATTAATTTGAAGAACATGAAAAAACTAATCAAATCATGACATCCCAAAGTAGAATATGGAATACAAGAGTAAAAGAAGACCATAAGAAATAAGGAAGAGGGAATGAACAAACAAGGAGCAGAGATAGAAGACTCTTGAACAACAAGAGTAAGAAGAGGACCAAGAATCAAATAGAAAAGATGAAGGCTTATGTACAAGAGTCTATGAAAATTTCCTAGTGTGGTACTCTAATGTAGGAGCATTAGAGAGAGATAGACATGTTTCAAGTGATCTTCAATGTGTTAGGTGTCTTGGGGGTGTGTTGAAACAAGTTTTCCTCCAAAATATATAATTCAAATATTCAAAAAATGTGTGTAGGTGGAAAAATGAGGCCTATTTGTGTATGATAAGGCCAAAATATGTAATTTAAAACTCATTAAGAGTTAGAAATCTTATTCCTAGGAGAGAAAAAGATGATTAGAGTCAGATGGACATAGAATAGTAAGTTGTTAAGGAGTTTTCTAATGAAGGTATGTTGTTCTGGTCAAATAGGAGTAGTTGAGTGAGGTTAGGAATAGGATTTGGTGTGTCTAAGTTTGGTTTTCACACTTAAATGTATGGATTTTTGACTAAAATAGATGTAATATTGTCTTTGAAGTGTGGGTTAATTATATTAAAGGTTTAAAGACAAAATATAGATTTTATTCCATGTTTTTCCTAATGATTGTGTTAAAGAACCAGATAGGGCAACAAGGTAGTTTTTGATGGTAAGTATCTAGGGGATTGTTTTCCTCTCTGTAACCACTCAAACACCTAGATGATATTAAGACAAGCTGAAAAAAATTTATTTGGGCTCTTGAGGCTCCCAGATGAGCCCTATGGCTTCAAATTTGTGTTAATTGAGCCCTAACTAGGGTTTTTTGATCTAATAATCCATATGGTGGAAATTATTTAAACTTTGTAATCCTTGTGCACTAGGGGTCAACATAAAATTTCCAAAGTTTCAAGGCTCAATCTTATTGGTAAGTTTGCTTTCTAGCTTGACCTTGCTTTTACACTTTGTATGTATGGTCAGATTGAGACAAAGGGTCTTAGAGGTGTTTTAGGGTTTAAAAATGAAAATTTATTGATTTATATAGTTTAAGAATGTCATTTTATAACTCTTTGATGAATTATATGGTCTGGATCCTTCCTATATTCTCTTCACCTTCAAAATAGGGTGTCTAGGAGGCCTAATTAGGTCTACCATAGTCATCAAAAGTCATATTCCATACAAAGTAACAATATCCAAATTTGACATATGTTTCACAACTCCCAAATGAGTATCCATATAATGTTTTTGTTTGGGGACATCAAAGTTTCCATGGTATATATGAGGTAAAATTAGTCAAAATAGGGCTACAATCCCATAACCCCATCAACAAAGCAAGTATGGCCTTATGGCCTAGGGTGTGTGTTTTGACCAACAAGAGTTCATGAAATAGATGTATATAGGTTAGTTAGAGTGTGTCCAAGGTACCTTGAATTATATATGCTATCTTAAATACTTTTATGTTGATTTTTCCAAGTGTCTTGTAGAGTAAGTCTTAGGAGTTATCTAGATACCAACCTTATATCAATTTATCAAGTTAAAACATCATTAATAGGCCAAGTAAAGGGCATATAGGAAGGATCTTATGATAATCATATCACACCACATTCTTAGAATTCATAAACTACTCACTTAAAGGATAACTGTTGAAAATTAATTTGAAATTTCAAACTGGAAGGTGGACTGCTTCCTTGAAGGATAACTATCAGAAGCATTGGAACTAAGCACATAAAATTAGACCACTCCCTTGAAGGATGGCCAAGTAATGCACTTGTCAAAATATAGCAATTTATTGGAAGCTTCTCACATTGATTAGCTTCCCAGACCCCAAGTAAAATCAAAATAAGTAAAAACCTATAAACAAAAGTAAAATCAATGAGAAATATCACAATCAAATCTCATAAAAACAATAATATTAGAAAGCCATAATCAAATCATCTCATTAAACTTCCCACATAGATTAGTCTACACTTTATATTGAGCATAGAATTTATTATGCTATCCTCTTGGAATTCTTTGGAAGAGGCATGCTAATCTTGAAAAAGGCTCCAGTCTCACCCATCCTCCCTCCATATATCATATGCATGGGAATATGAGCTTACTTGATGTATTGTGATCAAGATACCTATTTATCAACCTAAGGATGCTAATGAAAATCATTTGAAAGGATTATTTTCATTAAGCCAATCCAACTTTGGGTTTCATTTTTGTCCTTATCAATGAGGAGACATTATGTTTCTTTTCTTATCTTTTATTGGTTCATGCATATGTATCTCTCATGATTCCTCTCACCATCCTAAACATTTATTTTTTATCTACTTAATTTATGTATTATCATCACATCTTTAACCATATACACATTTTATCTCCATGATCATAAACAAAAAATATCAAATCAAAAGCATAACATTATGAGCTATATCCATGAACTACATCATCTACATATATATGATCAAAACACCATGAAAGTGCATCATACCACGTCATGCCATAAACATAATCCTATCCATCTAACATCAAAATATCACATCAAAATATATTATATCCTAATTTATTCTCATGATCATAAACAAAATCAATAATCAAAACATCATGAAAAATATCATATGTCATCAACCAATCTATCCATAACATTACCACACTACATCTCATGCAAACCACATCATCATAACCATAACCAAATCCATTAATGATTACATCATCATGTACCATATATCCATCCATAACACATCCTATAATATCCATGAACAAAATTAGATCATCATAACTATCTTTCAAACATCACATGCCTAAGTTATTGAGTTAACATCTTGTAATGCATATGTAGAAAACCATAGACCATCAACCATAAGCATAAACATAAACATCCACAATAACATGTAAACCATAAACATACATCATTAATAACATCATATATAACACCATACATCATATATATCATGTCATCATAAATAATACTTGTAACAATATATATCATCTCTCTCAAAACATGTATATCTTACTGCATCGACACATAGTTTGGTATCAAAATAGTGTACACCTATTGATACCAATATATATCAAAACATGTCTAAAACATGATCATGGGGCACCACTACCATTGGACCCACCTACACCTATGCCAATACTACTAGCTCCACCTATACCTACATCTGTAATCCCATCTAGTGGTGCCCCCATGGTGTCCCTACATGGTCCACTATAGAATCCCACTATCTTGGAGTAGATATAGAGGGACCCTATGCCAAACTAGCTCGATACTCACCATATATCATCTCAAGAGGAAGATATGCTAACACTATGGCCTCATAATACCTAAGATCTTCCACAATGGCTAGATAATTTACACATGTCACTATGTTTAGTGGTCCTCCTATTGATTCTATGACTACCCATACCCTCTACCTCAATGAGTCTCTCTCTTACATCACCAAACCAAGAGAGATCCTCACTTGATCTTGCTCACTAGTCAAGGTCACCACCTATGCCTACAATGTCATAACTTATCCTTGTAATGTGGCCACTTATCCTTATAATGTTTGTACTTGTACCCAAGCTATAACTTAATCCCCCTTGCCTATCCATCATGACCAACTAGATCTACAACCATTAGCTTTGTGCCTCTATCATCTCCACTGGAATTTACATCTAAATATATGGGCTGATACCAGGCCATATATCCATTTGTATACACAACATCATCTATCATAGCCCTAATAGGGAGCTCCTCATACCCACCATCTAAAATTATGTGATTAGGTTGGGGCACTGGCAATAAAATCTTTGAATCTTCCCTTTTATACCTAAGAAATGGGACTAAGAAACCTTGTACATAACCAAATTGTGAATGCACACTATCAAATGGGAGTAACTCCACCTCCCACTCCCCATCTTGCCCACTGATAATCCATCTATAGCTTTGAAGGGTGAGCATCTACCTCTTATACCCTATCCATATCAAAAACTAAATATATAGCTTTTAGGTGATGTCTCCAACCACTAGTGCACCTAGTGCACCCTTGAACCACTCAATATCATGGGCACCACCTCCTACACCTAGTTAAACCATATCATCTCTCCATCACATAAATCTAATAGAGAACTCTATCTAAGTATAGCCAACCCATAAAAATACTATTGGTCTTAGCACCTAAATATGCTCATAGGCCCAATAATGTAGAACCAAGATGACATTGATGTCGTATCTCTTACGGTGCCTAAACCCCCATAGCTCCCTATAGATATGCACAAGTAAAATAGGGACCCAACCAAATACCATCTATCCTAGCAATAATTCCACTAAAACCCCCAATAATAAATAGGGAAACCTCTCACTACTCAAATATAGAAGCCCAAAACATGTCACTACAATCATGAGCATGGCCATGAGCCTCCTATCAACTAGAGCTCTCTGATATAATGATAAGTAATAGAATCCACCAACATGGCATCATACCTAATCACTCTCATCCCTATACAAGTACTCAAGAAAATACTCTTGATCCTCATGCTCAATATGATAAATCACCTCACTGTGTAGTGGAAGCCTGCTAATCCTATAAATATCCTCAGTGAGAATAGTCATCTCCTTAGTCAGGAGCAAGAAAGTGTTCGTATCAAGATCCCATCTCTTAATAAGTGTTATGACCATAGATGCATCTCTGGGCACATGTTAGTAGTGCCTCATAGACCCCGACCCTACCTCTTCCATATGGCCCTAATCCTCCAGAGTCATCCCTAAGTGTAAATCAGGAAAGATGCATGACACATAATTACACATCTAAATTTTCTCCCTAGCTTGCATCATATCAAACACTTGGCTTACTCAATGCTATTCTTATCTACCTTAGATTTTAACCCACCTAACTTATTCTACCTATTTACCTATTTACCCACCAAGTATACCATCTAAAGCCCTA
Organism: Torreya grandis; assembly: GCA_037957365.1. Classification (NCBI taxonomy): domain Eukaryota; kingdom Viridiplantae; phylum Streptophyta; class Pinopsida; order Cupressales; family Taxaceae; genus Torreya; species Torreya grandis. The sequence continues at coordinate 7,044,082 of JARHVA010000140.1, forward strand.
CAAGATCTGGATACCTAGAAAAACCCAACCCATTTTTGCCTCATCCATTTTTAAACACTTATTAAAAACCTTTTATTTAATAGGTGATAGCTGATGGTCATGGTAACCACTGATAGTCAGGCACCCAATTTTTATATGGGTGTCGACCATCGATGATCAAGCCTGAACATTGATGTTCACTATGGGAATTTTATGGCTATAATGCTTAAGCCTTACCACACCAAATTCAATTCTAAAAACCATGTAACACAACCCCATTTTATACTCATAACACTCACACACCTTAATTTCCCTACCCCACCCCAACCATTGCTATTTGTTCACGTAAATTTTCCAACAAAACCCCCAAAACCTTACCTAGGGCATCCAACCCAAACAAAGCATTCTTAGCAAAACCATGACCCCCTAACCAAATTAAATTACATAATATCATGCCTATCTACTAAATTGAAGACACCACCTACCTCATTTCTTGATCTTTGTCAAGGTCAAAGCCCATGAATAGCTATCTAACCATGCCCACATGCTCCCTACATCTCAGGCCCATAAAGATTGAACCCACATTCCTCTAACCAAAAATTAGTCACCAACTTATCAAGCAATCTCTCCATAAACACCATAATCACCATAATCACCAAAGTAAAGTCAACCAAGATACAAAGTTACAAATGATAAAAGGTAACTTTATTTTCACTTTTTACCCTATGGATTTTTAGGGTTTACCCTGATGGTCGATGGTCAGGGTGACCATCAATGGTCACCTTTTGGGAGCCCTAAGTATCAATGGTTAGGATAACCCAAACTTACACTTGTACCTATAACAACCCTTCTTACCAAAACTAAACCAAAATTTACCCATTTTGGGAGATTACCTTCTCTAAGAAACCCTACCACCTTGTCACCTCACTGTTGGTTTATTTTGACCCATCTAACATGCAGTTTTAGACAATTTTTTGCCTAGTCTTTTGACCATAGTGACAACATTTCCATGTTGACCCCTTTTAATCTTATGCCACCTCATGCATACCAACCTGCTTATGTATTTTTTAGATCACTTCCTATGCTAGATACCCATGAGACTTGACCAATTTGTGTTTTCATTAGGATCACTTCTTACCTTGGATACCCACCAAAAATATAGAAATTACTTAGGAGGCTTTCATTTATAAGTCTTCCCAACCACCCTACCTATAGGTGGTAATGTGATTCACTTATCACTTGTCCTTCTTGGCATTGACCCATATTTTTACCAACATTGGTAACCTAGTCTATGAATGATCACAGCTATCACATCTTTTTATCAAACTTTATGTGCAAGTTTGCATCTCAAGTACCCAACCTATCATTCACTCATTTCCATTACCAAATACCATTTATCAAACCCTAACCTGACTTCAATTTCACCTCATCAACTCCTAATTTGAGGGGGAACACCTCTTCCTACTTTTGAGGCAACCAAACCTTTGACCCATACTCTATTTTTATTTCACAACTCATTCACACAAGTAGCACAATAAAAAGGGGAAAAATGTAGACATTAAAAATATACACACCTATGATTTCAAATGTTGACAACCCCTCAAACCTACCTAAGACCCTCTTGGGACCAATTTACACCAATTTGGCCTAACCAAGCCCACCTATAGTTAAATTCACAAGCTGACTCAGCCTAGACTTTAGGACCTCCTTCCTTTGGAACCTAACCATTGACAATTAGGATGACCTTTGATGGTCACCATGGGAAACCTTAACCATCGATGGTTAGGGTCCAGCTCCTCAAAAAAGCACATGCAAATTGTATGCAATCAAAATTGCATGATGTGCATGAATCAATCTTGGATAAGATAAGATAGATCACACCGACACTTCTAATTAGGGCATACACTTATTAAGTAGGAACATGACCAATATGAGGATCTACTAGACCCAATTAGGGGATCACTTGTATTATTTATCACAACACATTATGTTAAGTAGGGTTCTAAAGCCTACATTCTAACATAATTTCATAACAACCTTAAAATATTCCTATGGTTTCTATATTCACCTATGATAATAAAAAATAAAGTAAACTAATCTAATAACAAGAAAAGTAAATTAATCTAGTGATTTCTAAAGCTTATGGCACAAAATAGGGCTTGGAACAAAAAAAGTAAATAAAAACTAAACTAAACATGTATAGGAGATATATACTCACATTAATGTATACAGAATCCTAATACATGGGAGAGAAGAATACATACTACATTATCTATCTACTCTTACAAAGGAGAAATGAAGTTAGGAATGCTTACCTTTGAAGATGAACCTGAAGAGTCTCAACCTCTCCCTTGGCTAATGGTGCTTCATAAGAGATTTTTGTGGTTTGTAAATACAACTAAGATAAATCATCTCTAGGCTACATGACCTACCTAAGCATATAAAAGAATTCTCCATATGACAAGATCAGAGCTCCAAAGTAAATTATTAAACCCTAAAGCTTTATTCATCAAGTAGAATGGTCAATAAGTAGATGTTCATTCTCACTTCTTCACTTAATTCAACTCTCTTATGAAATGGTAAGGAATGGCCTTGCATATATAGTAGTATCTCACCCTAAAGAGTTTCAGACATGTTAGATATGTTAGGTCAACCATGTTGACCTAGCACATTATCAAGATAATGCCTAAAGTTTGTGCTAGGTTAGTCAGGATGTAAAGCAACTTGGAAAGGCAAAGTATCTCCAGAATAAGCTAGGTCGACCAGGTTGACCTAACTTACAAAATAGGTCAAAAGGGAAACAAGGTAAAAAGATGAGGGATAAAGCATGACAAATGGTGGGAATATATATGAAAGAGATAAATAAGCTTAGGGTTCAATTTTTTTAGGAGGTAAGAGTGTAGATAGAAAGTGGCAAAAGGAACAACAATCTTATGAAGCACCAAAGGTCTACCCACCCCTTTCTTGGTGTACCCTTTAAGGCATGCACTTAGAGAGATTGAGACTCGATAGGTTCTTATAAGATAAAAAGTGTCAGTAATCAATAAAAGTGTGAAAATATTATGTGTATACATATACCCTAGCTGAATCTCATCATGTGTCACATAAGTGTAACACAGGATGGTGCTTCAGGACAGAGCATGATGACATATAATGCTGATGACAAGTAAAGTGAAGTGAGAAGCAAATAAGATAAATGAAAGGACGAAATTGAAAAACACATAACTTTAACTTAACTTAGTGCTAGATAAGAAGACTAGAAGAAAGTGAAAGTGTATAATGTAAATCACACTAGACGAACCTATAGAAGTTTGTGCAAAAATAGCCAAAAATAATTTTTTTTGGAAGATAGACATATAATAGTGGAAAAGAATCTTTATGTCATCATGAACCTAACACATTTTATGATTTGAAAAATGGATTAATAGAAACAAAGATAT